>CM053604.1:93656819-93672460 GCA_028646535.1 Procyon lotor
AATGATAACAATGCATCGTAAAACCTTCAGAAGGAAAGGAGAATGTTTTGTGGACCATTTGTTTTTTTTGTGTGTGTGGCAGTTTTAAGTTATTAGTTTTTAAAATCAGTACTTTTTAATGGAAACAACTTGACCAAAAATCTGTCACAGAATTTTGAGACCCATTAAAACAAAAGTTTAATGAGAAAAAAAAAAAAAAGAGCATTATATACATGACAGGCAACATAGAACCCAAAATTCTGATATATGGGTAAATGTAGTCTTATAAAAATACAAAATAGAATGAGGTAAATATGTAGTATATGTAGTAGAATATGTAGTATTAATGACTGAGAATTTTCAAATTTGAAAAATAATATCAGTATACATTATTAAGAGGCATTACAGATGTGTCATTGTAATAAAACACATTTAGGTACAATAGAATCTGTGGTTTCAAACTACAGCACACTAAAGAGAAGGAGAAAATCTTTAAAGTAGTCAGAGGAAGAAAACACATTAACTTCAAAGAAGAAACTAGATGAGATTTACAGATGACTTCTTAACAGAAATAGTGGGAACCAGAAAATAAATGGAACAATGTCTTGAAGATATACAAAGAATATAACTGACAGGGTCACCTGGGTGCCTCAATTGGTTTAGTGTCTGCCTTCAGCTCAGCTCAGGTCATGATCCCAGGATGCTGGGATAGAGTCCCACATCAGATTCTTTGGTCAGCGGGGAAACTGCTTCTCCTTCTGCCTGCTTCTACCTGTGCTTGCCACTCCTCCTGCTTGTGTGTGTGCTCTCTCTCCCTCTCTCTTTCTCTCTTCTCTGACAAAAATAATAAAATCTTAAAAGAAAGAATGCAACTGACAAACCAGATTTTGATGCCCAATAAAAATATTGCTCAAGAAACAAGAAGAAATTAAGACATTTTCTGAAGATAATAATTAAAAGAATTTATTCACAGAAATCTTGTGCAAAGGTAAAATTCATAACAAAGGAAAACTACATGTAGATGAAATCATGGCATTGCAGGAAGTGATAAAGAGCAAAGAGAATGCTAAAATGAGACGACAACAAATCAATAGCCACTTGTGAGTCTAAATATACAGAAATGAGTTAGGTATACACATAATTAATACATGACAATATTGCCAAATATTACATTGTCTAAAAGTGGATAACATACAAATATCTACTGACAATAAATCATAGATGCATTGTATAATCTTTAAGGTAAGACAGAAAAGTAAAAGTAAATGAAAGTAAATTAATAGTAAAAGTAAATGAGTTATCTATGGTGGTTCTAACACATTACCACCAACTCAGTGGTGAAATCAACAGAAATTTATTTTCTTATAATTCTAGAAAACAGAAATCCAAAATCAGTATCACTGGGCTGAAATAAAGGTGTTAACATGGCCACACTCCCTCCAGAGCTCTAGGGGAAAATCCATGTCTTTCTTCTTCCAGTTTTTGGTGGCTGCCAGCCTTTTTTGGCTGTGGCTGCATCACTCTGCCTCTGTGGTCACATCAAAAATGAATGTGAGGGGCACCTGGGTGGCTCAGTTGGTTGGGCGGCTGCCTTTAGCTCAGGTCATGATCCCAGGGTCCTGGGATCAAGCCCCGCATTGGGCTCCCTGCTCAGTGGAGAGCCTGCTTCTCCCTCTCCCTCTGCCTGCTGCTCTGCCTACTTCTGTTCTCTATCTCTATCAAATAAATAAAATCTTAAAAAAAAATGTGAGAAAAAAATGAATGTTAAATCTTATGAAATATTATTTTAGTGTATATTAAAATAGAACATTTCTAAGGGATTAACTAGACCTGAGATATTTGCTGATAAATCATAAAACATCCTGCTTTCCAGAGATCTCTGTCAGGTCAACAATTAAGACTGAATTCATATGAATAATACAAAAAGCAATAAACTATGAGATGATACGCATAAAATCTATGCATTTGAAGTAACATCAGGCCAACCTCAAGATGTTTTCTTTGACTTAGAATTTTGGATGAAATTTACACAATATACAGAAGAACAAGTAGAAAATAAGGGAAGCTTGACACGGCTTGAGGAATAATTGGTATTAAGAAATTGATAGCAGGCATCAAGGTGGATGACACTAAAGTAGTAAAGAAGAAATTTCAAAAGTGAAATTTATTTGTATATAGATAGCACAGAGAAAAATACCACATATTTTAACATTTTCTGACATTACCACAGTGTTATAATGATGATTATTTCTTGGTAGAGTGTGTTATTGATGAGTCCAGAGTATAAACACAAATTTGCTTAAAGACACATGTTCTTTTTACCTCCAAAGAGGTATATTAACTGCTTTCTTATCTGTAAAACAAGGATGCTATTGGTAACTACCTCAATGTGTAATCCAAATTACATAAAATATTAAATGTAAGTTCGCTTAAAGTGATCTTCATATCTGTGATCAATGTGACCATGTTTATAACTGTATAATATTTTAAACAGTAATGCTGTGGTATCAAATCAGAATCAGCATAATATAGTTCCCTTTTAAGAAAGTAAGTTAGCAGGAAATGTGTCTATAATGCATAATAGAATTTAGAAATTTTTGATCTTTTTTAATTTTTTAAAAGATGTATTTATTTTTTTGAGAGAGAGAAAGAGACTGTGCAAGCAGGGGTAGGAGCAGAGGGAGAAGGAGAAAGAATCCTAAAGCAGACTCACCACTGAGTGTGGAGCCTAACACCAGGCTCCATCCCAGGAGCCTAAGAATATGACCTGAGCTGAAATCAAGAGCCAGTTGCCTAACTTACTGAGCCACCCAGGCAATCTCAAATTTTTAATCTTTTAAGATCTAAATTTCAATTATTTGGTAATACCATAGGTCAAAAAAATCCTCTATATACTTTAATAAAATATGAATGCTTAAAAATATTTCGCATAATAGTAACCTACAAGAGTTAAATCATAGTGTCTCTTTCTGTTTGTAAGCAGCAGAGAAAATATCACTCAACAATGTGAAACTAGTTATATGAATAATATACAAAATCAACTTTAAGTTTGAAAGACAACAATATACCATAATCCTGAACAAGGAAATTTGAATTTTCAATATTTAATACCTATTTCTATGTTATATAGATACAGGTTGGGTTTGGACTCAACAAATTTGGGAGGTGCCTGGATGGCTCAATGGGTTAAAGCCTCAGCCTTTGGCTCAGGTCATGGTCTCAGGGTCCTGGGGTCCAGCCCCGGGCTCTCTGCTTAGCAGGGAGCTTACTTCCCCCTCTCTCTCTGCCTGCCTCTCTGCTTACTTGTGATCTCTCTGTGTCAAATAAATAAATAAAATCTTAAAAAAAAAAAAAAACAAATTTGGGACTCATGTACTATTCTCTTAATTTTTAAATTAAAATAATATGAACTATCTGACTATAGGCCTAAAAATTAAAAATTTACAATGAAATATAAATTTAACATGTAAAATACTTTTAAAAATCATAAAATGTAAAACATTTTTTATTTTTTTAACTTTTCCATTCTATTATGATAAAGAAGTATAAGCAGTATCTTTAAAATTACTAATTTTTCAGGCATTTCATCAACCTATTATTTAAATGTACATATATCCTTCCTTGAGAAAAAAAATGCTTGAATTACCATGAGAAAATGCTTCAAGATATCACTCACTTTTGCACTATATTCTAGACAAACACTATAGAAGAAAAAGTGGTAAATTTTTGGTATCACAATTCCCGTACATTTATCAATTTTGCCTTATTTCCATGTGTCAGGTTTATATCCCTGCAGCATGAATTATTTTTTGATATTAATGAAAAGAAGATAATTCAGAAGTTTTTCTTCCCTGGAGCTTCCATTCAATTTATATGTAATTCCAGTCAGGAAACTGCTGCACTTCCCTTTCTCTTTTAGGTGGAGAATCAAATTGAATGAATCGAAAATTAGAGAAAGTAAAACAAGGAATTCCTGCTTCTGAATGAATACTTCTTCAATATGGGGGGATGAAAAAGAGAGTTTTATAGAGTTGCCACATTGGCACTCATTGAAAATGGTGAAAAGGCAAAATTGTGATTTGTTATCTATATTGAAAGGGGGAGGTGCTTCACAGTAAACTTGATACATACATTATCAATTGCAGGTGTCCTAGAATTACAATGCCTCAGAAAGCAACGAAAAGGATACAGGAGTATTTGGAATCATAGATTGTGCAAATGAAAGCAAAAACAATGACAAAATTTCATTGAATATATCACTTTGATGCTTTGATCAGTGTAAGAATCTTTCCTCAATAACTATATAGATGTTTAGACAATAATTTAATTGTAGCTTTGGCTATCAATTGTATTTTTCACTATGAACAAGAAAATGGGAAATTATATATATACATACATAAGTATATAAAAATGCATTTATTTATTTGTTTGTTTATTAATTTATTTCCTGAAGACCAGGCAACACGGCTTTCTTCCTTTTATGGACTTCCTTTTGTGGAACAAGAAACTATTTTCTCTGCATCCTAGAGATATGTATTAAAAGATTTGAGGTAAACTACATGCAGAAAATGGAATGGTGACTTACTTAGTTAACCCTTTCCATAACCTCCAGTGGTATTCTTGTGATTAGGGTTTATATTAGGCCACCTAAATGGGCCTTAATAAAAATGCTCACACGGTCAGGAAGATAAGGAAAAGGAAAAACATTATCAAGCCTAAAAGTATGAAATAGGGTTCTTCCTAATAAGAAGTATAATCTTTATCTAGCAGATAGAACTTTTGCCATTAGTATCCACCAATTATTTTGAGTATTCTCTAAATATAGGCTTCAATAATTTCCATAAAATTTCTCTGAAATGCGTATGTACTTTACATATTATCATAAACTGGGCATTGCAGGTTGCAGATTTGCCTATCAAAATAATATATTTTCTTACGTGTATGTCATAGTAAAAATAGACAATTTTAATTAAAATGTTTGGATATTATAGAGTCTATATTTCCTTTTTCTGTCATTAATAATTCTCATTAGTAGATTAATCTTTATAACCTTTTGCAATTTCCCATAGGAAAGAACATTTTTTCTTGTTTTAAATTGACTAAAAGTATTCTTATATAACCCTTAATCTACACTAGTTGAGAGTCAAAAGTGGACGTGGAAAGAATAAAATTCATAACCCTCCCTTGTGAGCTTTTCCCACTTAAGACTCTTCGGGGATAGAATCATTAATTCAGGATTGGCTCTTTCAATTTCTGTTTCCATCAGGAGGACATAAGGTTATATTCTCTTGTAAAGCAATTTACATAATAATTCAAAATAAAGTTTTCAGACTAAATTTTGAAAATCAGAAAAAAGTTCTAAAGGGATTAAGTAGGTACCTGAATAGCTAAGTTGCTGATGACATCAGGAAATTAAAAATTATAATAAGGGAACTGACTTCTTAACCTGTCTAGGCCTCCCACATCCATTCAAGTTTTAAAATCCACACTTACTCCAAGAAGGAAATTGACTTTTTAATACTGCATCATGTTAAAAGTGCTGTGAAGTTTTAAAAGCCATTTACCTAAATTAGTAAGTGTATGAATTATTCATTTGGAACAGTCAAATTCTAGCCACATAGTAGGTCTGTAATATATATGTATATACATATATATATATATACATACACATATATCCAATGAACAAATTACCTTTCATTTCACGTTAGGTAACAGAAGATATAATACAAATTTTGTTTTGATTGTATTATTAAAAGCAATACATTAAACTGCAAAATATTAATTGTGTCCACTAATGTCATCTTTGAATGTATTCAACATTTACCTCAAGTACCCATGCATTTCACCTGATTGCTTGCTGATATTATGGTTTTAAACTTTCAGTAACAATCAAGTGTTCAAAATTTAAGTACATATAATTTGGCTCCTAGTTCTTGGCTATATGTTCTTAATCTTTGCTTATATTGTCCTACATTTGTTCAGGACATTGTTGTCAAGTACATGTCTAAAAGTTCCACTAACTGGATTGCTTTTGTGTCTCTTTCCATTGTCCAATACTTCTTTTGCTTTTTAGTGATATTTTCTTGACTTACAATATAAAATATTATATTTTTTGTTTTTTTGGTTTTGTTGTGTTTTTTGTTGTTGTTGTTTTTTGGTTTTTAAACATTTTATTTATCTGACAGAGAAAGACACAGCAAGAGAGGGAACACAAGCAGGGGGAGAGGGAAAGGGAGAAGCAGGTTCCCCATGGAACCCAATGTGGGGCTTGATCCCAGGACCCTGGGATCATGACCTGAGTTGAAGGCAGACACTTAACAGCTGAGCCACCCAGGTGCCCCTGTGTTGTTTTTTTTTTTTTTTTTTTTTAATTATGTACTTGGCATTTGTGTGAAAAAAATTGTAGTAAAATTTGGGGCATAATCCCAGATAAACATAGTACATATTTCTGAGAAAGATCATTGGAACTGGGCTTCCATTCCTTCCAATCCCATTTGAATTGGACTCTTCTCTGTTCAACTTTATTCCTGGATGGTAAACTCAAAATATGCCAACTTATCAAAGGTTCATCTTATCTGACAATATTTACACTATCATCAAGTCTCTCTTTTAAAAAAAGTTTTATTTGTAAGTTCGCCTTGCTGGGTTTTCTTTATCTTCTATACATTTGCTCTCTATATTATAAAACAGAAGTTACAAAAGTTGACCCCATCATCCAATTTAATAGTTTTCTCAAGGAGAGTTTTGATTCATATTATGGTCTCCATTAGAAGGTTCCTCAGTGTTCCAGTGCTTTTGGTAAAAAACATTTTAATTTTTTTTTATTAAATGATGAAAAAATCAAATTCTTTGATAAGTGCTTTAAATTTTTAGATTAGTTTGGAGAGGATGGATATTTTTATATTACCTCATTTCCCATTTGGAATGTAATAGTATAACAGGTAAGTTGTATCTCTGTATTTGCCATATTGGAAGGCATATTTTTAAAACAGTGGTATATATATAGTAGGTAGGTAGTCTGGCATAAAGATTGCCAAAAACTCAAACTTATGACGACAGCTAAACTACTTAGTAATCCAAATATTTAATATATTTAACTGATAAGGAAAGAAAAGTGAACCTCTGAGACATTTTTGAATATGCCAACAATTACTTTGTTGCACAATAGTACATTTTAAATCATTCTTTAAAATGACATTTTTTTTAAATGTGAAATGTTTGGGGTGCTCTAATCACAAGCCACAGATATGATTTGCTATGTAGTGGCAGTATATTAAGTTATTAACATAGTTTTTATTCTCATGCCGTAATAATTTCTGTTGTCAAAGAAATATAAAATGCAAATCTGGATTGCAGTTTGTGTTATCATTTCCTAGGACAACCTGGCTTAATTTAGCTGATGTCAGTAATGGAATAAAATTTCTGCTTGAAATCTTCTATTCCAGTAACATGACGAGTTCACTATTAATTATGTTTTAGGACTCATACATAAAGATAATTATTCTGCTTCAAATCCAAAAACTTAAATGGACCAAATATGATGAATACCTACTTAAATATCATTGGGGATATACATACAATCATTTATGCCTTTAATAATCCTCATAGGTAGGATTTATGAAAATACTAAGAGATGTTTAAAGTCCCCATTAGTGTCCATGCATTTAAAGTGATAATTGCTTGGTTGTGCTGTTTATAATTTAATAATACAGATTTTGGCATTTTCTTCTTCCAAAGTCCAAAAGTAAAACAAAATTTTTATATCTACCAAACTGAATAAACACATAAGTCTATAAGTCTTACAGCTAGAAGTTTTATTACGAACATCCATATGTCTGCTTTAATAGAAAACTTCCCCTTGACACTAAATTGAGTGAAGAGCATAATCTCCTGACAACTTGATGTCAGGGAAACTTACACAATTAAAAAAAAAATAGAACTGAGCCTCTGGAGCAGCTAACAAGTTGCCAGTGGCCACAGGGCACTATAGACAGTGCCAGCCAAGCTGCTTCCACACAGAAAGATGGGCTTAGCAATGGGCTTTTCATGGGGCTTGGCATCCGGGGCTCTCTTCTTCCTTTCCTGTCTCCAGATCAGAAAACAAGGTTAGGAGCTGATGGGCAGCATTGGGAAACTGTGATGCAGGGTAATGGCACCTTTGGCATACTCTGACCATCAGGTCGGGCATGTGATGCTAATCAGGACAATAGTCGCTCATCACAGCTACTCCTTCCCATCAATCCCAGTTCATGTATTATAATAAAACAAGTCTTTGAATTTAAAAAAAAAGAAAGAAAAATAAATTTAGACAGTTGCTTATTGTGACATTTTAAAATATAATATAACTACCTTAAAAAGGTAGACTAAGAAAAGTAATCTGTGCCTAAGTTAAGCAGAAATAAGTAAATAATAAAAATGAGAGTAGAAATCATGAAATTGAAAAACGAAAAAAATTTTAAAAATCAGTAAGCAAAAAGTTGGTTCCTTAAAAAAAATGAATATAATTGATAAAAAAAATTCTAGCCAAACTAACTGAGAAAAATAGAGAAGACAAAATTTATCAATATCAGAAATGAAAGATGGGTCATAATTGTTGATCCCACAAGCATAAAAAGGATAACAAAGAAATACCATAAACAGTCTTATGCACACAAATTTGATAACTTAAGATCAAATGAACTCATTTCTTGAAATACACAACCTATTAAAACTCAAGTTAGGAGAAATGAATTATCTCAATAAGCCTAAAGGTATTAAAGAAATTACATCAATAATTTATAATCTTTAAGAAAAGATAGTCTAGTTTCAATAGTGCATTCTACAGAGCTTTGAAGAAAAAAATCATACCAATTGTCTCTAATTCCTTCCTGAAAATAAAATCAGAGTGAATACTTCTTCTTTCTATGAAGCCAGACTAGGCATTTACACAATCTATTTGAATATGTATGGCCTTTAAAAACCTTCACATAAATGTTTAAAGCATTTTTCTTCATAATTAACAACTATGAGTAGCAACCGAGAAGTCCTTCAGTAGGTGAATGGATAAACAAACTGTGGTATATCCTCACAATGAAATATTATTCAACATTTTTTATAGAAGATCTATCAAGCAATAGAAAGATATGAATATGTATATATAGTATGATACATTTTTTTTTCTGTCAGCTAAGATATTTTTGAGATAGTGATGCCCCAGTAGCAATAACCACATCCATTGCTTAGCTGGTTTCTAACACAATTCTCAAATTAAAAAAAAAAAAAGAGAGAGAGAGAGAGAGAATTCCCTTGGAGAAATTATTGATTATAGAATTAAAGCTAGGAACAAGAAATAAACAAGATGAGATTAGAGAAAAAGTGCCAGAAAGCAAAGCGCTTAAAACCAACTTCCAATGAACAAATTTATATGGAAATATGTCAAATTGGTAAGAGCCAAATGAAAGTGGCCCCAAATCCTAAAGTTAAAATTTAAGCAAGAAAATAAAAAATGAACCACTGGATTGTAACCCAAGGCATGAAATATATGTCCTTTATTACATGCTGTTATAAATAAATGACTGAATGAATCAATAAATGATAGAGAGGAAACAAATATCCTATACAAAGTTCTAAATTAATTATGTGAAGACCATTCCAATTTCAGGAGAGCATAAGAGCCCACTTTTTTTTTTTTTTTAAGATCTTATTTATTTGAAAGAGAGAAAGCACAAGCGGAGGAGCAGAGGGAGAAAGAGAAGCAGATTCCTCACCAAGTAAGGAACCCAATGCAGGGTCGATCCCAGGACCCCAAGATCATGATCCAAGCCAAAGGCAAATGCCTAACCCACTGAGCTACCCAAGTGCCTCAAGAACCCCTTGACTTCCTTCCAAAAAGTACAGCACAAAAAAGGAAAAAATAATAAATAGTAACCAGGAGAACCAATATTATTCTTTTTGAACATGTCTTTATATAAAGCAATAAATACACTACTTTACTGGGGATAAAGGATAGGATGTGCAATCAGGAATTTGAAAACTTCAGTGACAGAATGTCTTAGTCTTTTTGATAGTCTTTGTAAATACACAATGACACAGCATAGTATGTATTTAACTTACTTAAATTAGTTTTCATTACATAAACAATTATTTGAAATAAGTCATAAAAACTTGTATTTCAGAACAAAAATAATTTGAAATTTGCAAGGCCTCTCATTAAAAAAGAAAGAACTGATGACTTGGAGAAGAGATTAGAAAATGAAAAACAAATCTTGCAAGAATCAGATATTCTGCATATTAAATTAAATTTTAAAGTTTTAGCAATTACAATTCAAATTAGAAACCCTATGGTGCTGATAGGACAACTTCCTTGAGCAAACTTTAGTCAGGTTTCTCTGAGTGACCTTCTCAACTAGGTTTCTACCTTTGAACTTCTATGTTCATCTTAGCATCACCCAATTTTAATAAAAATTCTGCTAAACAATTTAGCAAGAATCCCCACCATTGGTACCTGATCAAAATATTGGATATTTTGATGCCAAAATCAAACTCTTAGTATCAGATTAACTTGGCCAGCTTTCAGCATAAACCCTTTCAAGTCAATGTTGTCAGAGTCACTCCTTACTTACCCTGATGTTCCCCCTTAGTAATTTTCTAAACACTCACACTAGGGTCAGGCTCCACTTAGCCCCACTTGGCCTTGCTGTATTTGAAATTGAATGTGGTCTTCTACCGAAGTCTCTTTTATCCTTATAGCAATAGTTTTGGATAAATAGTCCTGGTTTTACTGCTTTAATTACTGTCTAGATACGGTTTTCCCTTGGTACTGCCAACAAAGAAAAAATTGATATATTTCTGACTAAAAAAAAAATAAAACAAAAGTTCTAATTATACCTAGAATAGATTAAAACTATAGACAATCTGAGAAAACAAAAAGGTAACATGGGGTTTGTTTTGTTGTTGTTGTTGTTGTTGTTGTTGTATTTTAAAAATATATATCCAGGGAAACTTGCTTCACTAAAGCAAAATACGAGAGTCTAGAAAATGAAATCTAGGTGTTAAAGACAATTTCATACCAAACTTGAAGACATCCCTTTTAAGAAGTCATTGAAGCACCCTCCCACAAAAAAAAAAAAATGAAGCCAGTAATTCTTCTAAAACAGTGTTTCTCAAGGAATGGACATAAACATCTTTGTGTTTGACTCATCCAGAGTAGCCATTTGAAAGAAGAATTTCGGGACTCCACACTAAACAAATGATTCAGAACAACTCAGGGCATTTCTTTTTCACCTGGGTTAAGAACCACCTTTCAAGGACCACCAAATTGTGAACCTAAAGAAATACTCCATGGATTCCACAACTATTATTATAACACAGAGGTGGCCTTGAAATAGGGATTTTTGTGACAAATAATATGTCTGACGGAATATACTGATTAAATTCATACACTAATTATTCAACTTTTTATTAAAAAATTTTGCAGAAGTGGAAATTAAATTTCCACTTAATGGAAAAGTGGAAATTTCCTAAATCTGATAGAATGATTTATTCTTCAATTTGATACTTCTTTGTTCTTTTTATCTTTTTTCTATATTAACTATCTAGTCATACTTTCATGCACTAATAATAGCAATTCAAGACATTTAGGTTTTGAAGCAGTAGCTGTAATTATATTACTTTTCCTATAAATAACATAAGGATTGATGCTTTTATGATGAAAATGAACCCGAGTGATTGAATATTTATGAATTAGAATCTTTTTGGAAGAGAATATGACAGCATTGAAAACATGCAATTACCAGAAATACCTACAGTGATTAAAATGTTAATTAATGACAGTTTCTTTTATTAGCATAAACAAAATCATACTACGTATAGGAAAAATGGAATTCTCTTATAATTTTTAAAATTCCAGTTTATTCAATCACTGAAAAAAATGTACTTTCAAATCAGCTATGTCAAGTGAAATAATCTTTTAATTTCCTTCTAGACATCAAGTAACATAAAACTCACCATCTAATGTTCATATAACAGGCTTAGCTAAACACCTACAAATCATTATAAAACATTTTAAAGCTGTTGAAAAGTTGACTCTTGTTATTCCTTTCCATTAAAACCAAAATACTTTGGAATAATTTACCAGCATCATGCAATACCAATACTAAATTTATTCTAAGAATCTGCATGAAAATCAATCCTCTAAACTAGAAAATATTTTTGTTCCAATTATTTCAATACACTAACTCAATATAATTCCCTATTTATTTTTATTGTTTCTTGAGTAATGCTTTTCTTTCTCTTTCTGCTTATTCAATTACAATTGAAGGTTTTAATGTTTCAACCACTCAAGTACTTCTTTAATTTATCTCAAAATCAGGGGAGTTGATAGTTGAGAGTATAGGTTTCATTATTCTAATATTCTATTATTTGTGTGTTTCTCTTTAGGATAGAGAAATTTGATATAATGGTGTTCTACTTGAATCTTATAAACCCAAACTGCTGTGGGCATATCTGGTATAAAACATTCATGGTTCAGGGGCGCCTGTGTGGCTCAGTGGGTTAAAGCCTCTGCTTTTGGCTCAAGTCATGTCTCAGGGTCCTGGGATCCAGCCCAGCATCTGGCTCTCTGCTCAGCAGGGAGCCTGCTTCCTCCTCTCTCTCTGCCTGCCTCTCTGCCTACTTGTGATCTTTCTCTCTGTGTCAAATAAAATCTAAAAGAAAGAAAGAAAGAAAGAGAAAGAAAGAAAGAGAGAGAGAGAAAGAGAGAGAGGGAGGGAGGGAGGAAGGAAAGGAAAATATTAATGGATCAATAATGATAAATTTGACAAGGTGCTTATTTGTTTAGTACAAGAGTTTTTTGATACTTTTCTTCTGGAATCTCATCTTTTTACAGTATAGTTACTTCATGGGTTGAGAATCATCATATATATGTCTATATATCACTGTCCTTCATATTAAAATGTCTATATATATAATTAGTCTATTTTAAAATCTAACATGTCTTCACTTCTATCCTTTTTTGGTTTATATTCCAGGGCCCATCAGAAATAATTCCTAACACACATCCTCAAACTCTTTACTTTACCTATTGTCATCACCTCTTCTCTGCTCATTTTTTTACTTCACTCCAGCGATAATGGTTTCATTGTTTTTACTCAAATCATCCTTCTGTGTGGAAACCTGTTTCCTGGTTTGTTCACCCATCTCCTTCAGATTTCTAATCACATGTCATCTTTAAAAGTGAGGCTTTCTGTGACAATATTTTTTTAAATATAACCCCACTCAACATTATGTCTCTGCTACTACCTTATTTTTCTCCAAAGGCTTTATCACCATCTGGCTTACTATTTATTCTTATTCCTACTATTTCTTCTCAATAATGTTTATATTATTTGTCCTCTTCTGTTTGAATATAAGCAGTCAGGAGCCAAGTAGACTGTGTTTTTTGTTTTGTTTTGTTTTGTTTTGTTTTCTTCACTAATTAAACTAAAACACATTGCCTGCACTCAAAAAATATTTGTTGAATGGATTAACAAAAATTTCCATTCAATTCATTAGCAGTTTTCCCTCATAGGGTAAAAGGATTACATGATTACTATCAAGTTATTTTAGACCAAAATTGTCGTCCTCTATTTTTCAACGGTGAATTACTATTGTATTTCAACAATAAACTATTCAAAACATTAGTTGAAACCATAGACATATTATTTATCCTCTTAGAGTCTAATTCTTCTCATTGATGCAATAAAAGAACTATATTCCTTCAATTTACAGACATACTAAATAGTATTAAATAATATTATATTTTTAAAAGGTGGTACTTTTTTTGTAGGACATATTTGTTGAGTAAAATGCATGAAAATCTTGATATTCACTAGTATCAGCTTAGATTCCACTTCTTCCAAGGACTTTTCCTTGGTCTCAAAGTTTTGTTTTCTATGACAATCTCATGTATCCTCCAAGCAATTTTTGGTTTACTTTTATATCTCTTTAGATATCAGTATTTTTTCTGACCAAGAGATATCAATTATGTTAGCTATTTAATCACTAGCACCTTTCACAAAGCACTCATTAAGTATGCCTTAATAATAGCTAGCATTTATTAAGCCTTTTCTGTTGGGCAGGTACCATTCTAATTGTGCTACATAGACAAATTCATTCAACACTCATAAAACCCTAGGTTTGTTGTTGGATTGGTAAGGGATTTGGTAAACTTTTGGATTTATGAAATAGCTTGAGAATAAAATTATTTAATGGGAGAAAATGGAAATTTAAGGTTGAGAGATGAAAGGAGTAGACCAGAAAGCAAGAGAGGCTTTGAAACTCACTGTTAAAATAGGAAATTTAACTTAAAGAAAAGATAGAATAATAAGTTAAGAAGACTTTTGTTTGTTGTGGTTGAATGGAGATACAGAATTAGCTAAATAAAAAGTAATTTCCCCATGAAGGAGAACTGAAAGAAGTTCATTACAATTATAATGGTTTCCAATAATTAAATACATATGAAAATTCTTCATTATCACTCAAGTTAAATAAATAAACTCTAACTATTTCACAATTGTTATATATTAAGACCACAGTGAAATTCCTGATAGTTTTATAATCACTTGAAATTCGCCACACCTAGTAAAAATGTGTAACTAAAATCTATTGCACAATTGGTGTGTATTTTGATCTTTATAATCCTTACATCTAGTTCCTAGAAAGCTAAAAGTTCTTAACTGAAGCCATATGATTTTACACAGCTGGGACTTGAAATTTTTTTTTTAAGATTTTATTTATTTATTTGACAGAGAGAGATCACAAGTAGGCAGAGAGGCAGGCAGAGAGAGAGGGGGAAGCAGGCTCCCAGCTCAGCAGAGAGCCTGACGTGGGACTCGATCCCAGGACCCTGAGATCATGACCTGAGCCGAAGGCAGAGGCTTTAATTCACTGAACTAGGCACCCCGGGACTTGAAATTTTGAATCTGATTTCCAATTCTGTGGTCTCTTATCTTAACATTATGCTAGGTCGTATCCACTTTTTTTTTTCTTTCTTTTTAGGGACATTGTGAGTTTCAGGCAGAAACAATCCCAAGCAGGCTTCACACTGGGATGGATGCAGGGTTGGACTGGGGACTCCATCTCGCAAACCTGAGATCATTACCTGAGACAAAATTGGTCACTTCACTGATTGAGCCACCCAGGCACCCCAGATCTTGTCCATTTTAAACAACAGGTTCTTTGTTGATTGATTGATTGATTGATGTGGTTTTTGTTTGTTTGTTTGTTTTTACTTTTTTTGTTTTGGGAGATTTGTTTTTTGTGTATTTTGAGGGGTTTTTTGTTTGTTTGTTTATTTTTGTTTTTATTTTGTCTGAGAAAAATCTTGAAAAAAAATCAAGTTAAGTGAGAGAGCTAAAAGCTCATTTATTACTTTTGGAGCACCTCATAGAATCCCTAAGCAGGGATCCCTGAGTGGCACAGTTGGTTAAGCAACCAACTTTTGGTTTCAGTTCAGGATGTGATCTCAGGGCCATGATCTCCAGGTCTTGATATCAGGGTCCTGAGACTGAGCCCTGCATTGGTCTCTGGGCTCAGTGCAAAGTCTGCTTGAGATTTTCTCTCTCTCTCTTGCACACTCCCTGCTGTGTGCCCTCTTTCTAAAATAAATAAATAAATCTTAAAAAAAAAAGAAGAAGAAGAAGAAG
>CM053604.1:93672960-93726886 GCA_028646535.1 Procyon lotor
TTTTTTTTTATTTTAACCATTTTAATTCCAGGATAGTTAACATACAATGTATATTAGTTTCAGGGGCATAATATAGTAATTCAACAATTCTAGAATATCTTACTTTAGAAATACCTCCCTGACATGTGAAAGAAGTCCTGATATTGGACATTGCCCTTTCATACGGGTTTGTGACAATGGACAAGTTGGATTCAGCATTTATTTATATAAATCGAAAAGTTTTTTGGTTCTAAGAGCATAGTATACTTTATGAACTGATGTGAAATGAGTGTTACATTTCATTTTCAGTAACTTTTCAAAGTGATTGATGTAGAATTTTAATGTGTTAATTTACAGAATGAATTCATATTCAAATAGGTATGCTTGTCAAAAAAGTGCAATGGTATCAAGGCAATTTAAATGAATGCCTGAAGTAACACTAGACAATCTGAATTATTGGTCTGAATAATATTTGATTTTTCATTGATTTTTGCATTTTTTAAGAAGCTGAAATATTCAAGAGCAAAAATAATCAGACACAATTTAAAGAGCAATTGGTAAAAATAGGTATACATTTGTGATTAAGAGTCATGGAATACAAACCTATAGGTTAAATCCTCACTTTCTGTTATTTAAGTAAGCACCACTCAAATGTCAAGCTATCTAACTTTCAGCAATACAATAAATTAAAACCCTATATTTAAGTCTTGAATTGAGCAAATCTTGTAGAAATGTGTCAACGTTCTATTCACACTTCTAGGCTAAGATTTAGGTGTCAGGGTGAGAGTTCAAAATAAGTATTATTTCATTGTCTTCATTGAACTTAGTAAAGTATGATAAATTTTTACCTTCAGTAAAAGCTAACAAATTCGAACTTTTAGTGTATGTCAGGTATTCTAAGCACTTTCATATATTGACATTTAATAAAAAAAAAAAATAAGGCAGGATAGTTTCTCAGTTTTTTGGTGGAAGGACTGTGACACAGAGTTTATGTAATTTGCCCAAGTCTACATTGCTAGTAGTTGAGAGAACTAAAGTTTTAACTGAAGTAATAGGGTTATAATATGCTTTGTTTTAACTACTACACCATATTGCTCATCAAATCATGTGCCATTTCACTTGTTTGAAAGATGTGACAATGAATAGCATGTGTACAATGTAAAGATATATATGTATTATCAAATTAATTATGATAAAATAAAATGCCTGTTTTTAACATTAATGAATTTATTAGGAATAAATTTGTCTGGTAATTAATATTAAAGAATTTATTTTTACATAATTTTGAAACTACAACTTTTTATTTGCAATTTTTGAAAATTAACTTTTTTGGGGTGCCTGTGTGGCTCAGTTGGTGAAGTGTCTGCCTTCGCCTCAGGTCATGATCCCGGAGTCCTCTGATTGAGCCTCATGTCTGGCTCCCTTTTCTGCGGGGAGTCTGCTTCTTTCTCCCACTCCTACTCCCCCTGCTTGAGTTCCCTCTCTTGCTGTCTCTCTCTCTGTCAAATAAATAAATAAAATCTTAAAAAAAAAAAAGTTAGCTTTTTAGAACAGGTTTTATACACTGTGATCCCAAGCTGAATGGAGTATTCCTTGCTGTAAAGAACATTGCTCAGGCACAATAAAGAGGACAGCATGTTACCCAGAAGTATTGCCCTTGAACCAATTGGATGGTGCTTAGGATTTCCACATTAGAAGTTTTGAAAGCAAGTTTCATATAGAAATAGGTATATTACAAGTTTCATTTAAGAGGGAAAAATGTAAATCAATGGCTTATTGGCCAAAGGATCTAAGGTAGGACTGTTTCCACTGTTCCCCCTTTCTTATTTATTGAGTATCTATGTATGAATAAGTTGTTACAATTCAGAATGTTTGTTTTCTGACATTTAGTCAGACCTTGCAGCTTGGAATTTCTCTCTCTGATTGCTTCTGAGAAAGCATGCCCTTAGCAAGCATACGGTCTTCTAGATAGCCAGGGGAATTTGTGATTTTATGTTTAAACCTGGTTTCTTAAAAGGTGCCCCTGGATCACTGTAGCTTATTGTTTAGCAAGTATTTGGTCAGAGGTTTTTTTGCTTAAATCCCTTGGGCCAGCAAGGTTTTATCTTTTGTAGGTAGATGTATGCGCACCTTGGATAATGCTTTCAAGTTGGCCCCATCCTCCTCCCATTGGTCCTGAATAGGTTCAGTCTAGTGCAAACAGGATTTCCAAACTCAAGGTCGAATGTAATCCCAGTAGGGTTCTCCATGGATGTCTCTTCCCCTGGTTGTCACTGTTAAATTTCTAGATGTAATGCTTGTATTCGCTCTCCACAATTGTCTCCATTCTTTTCAACAATGCTCTTAGGCATTGAATTCTTCGAGCCGTGGTCCATATAAAGTCAATCTCCTCTAATATAGCTGTGAAGCTTCTTGTCCTTATGGCCAGCCTGCCACATTAGGTAGACTTTATGCATCATTTTTTTTTAAAGATTTTATTTATTTATTTGACACAGACAGAGAGATCACAATTAGGCAGAGAGGCAGGCAGAGGAAGAGGGGGAAGCAGGCTCCCCGCTGAGCAGAGAGCCCAGTGTGGGGCTTGATCCCAGGACCCTGAGATCATGACCTGAGCTAAAGCCAGAAGCTTTAACCCACTGAGCCACCCAGGCACCCCTTCTGCACCATTTCACCTAAAGTGGAAGCATTGCCTTACAAAAATTAGGCTAAAGTACTGGACCGTGATTGTCCCTGCCTCTGTCCTAGCCCATTCGCAGATCAGAATTTCCATACTAAAAGGGGCAAGTTGACAAGACCAAAAAACTTATGCACCATTTCTCTTTCCCTTTGCCCCTAGGTATACAGGTTTGGGCTGAAAGGGAGCCTGGGTCTTTTCAGTTGTACCTTCATGGAACAGAATTTCTCCAACACAAGTCTTGCTTGGGATTGGAAACTTTTCACCTGCCTTTATGGTGAAACTATAGTCCTAGAAGAGTTACTGGTGGTGGGGAGAGAGAGCACTGTTTTTCTTATCACACCCACCTGGAATATAGCACAGTAGTTTCCATAATATGGAACTGGAAGTATTACTAAAGAGAGTAGCTTATCTTCAATTTCACACTTGCACATTGATTAGAAAAAAAAACTGGATTTCAGTTTTGATGGCTTAAATCCATGTTCTCGCTATGATCATAACACATCATTTAAATCTCCAAGCTTCAATTGTTATTACGGAAAAAGAAAAAAATAGATATGAATAACTTTTAATATTACAGATCTTACTACAAATTCTATCATTTTTAGTCATCAACTAAATATAATTCATAATCCTCTATTCTATTTCAGATTCATTCATTTACTCATTTACTCATTCATTTATCCAACAGATTTGGAAAGTTTCTGCTATGACCAGAGCACAGCTACAAACACATTTCAACAACCATAAGAAATTACCTTTAGTTTCTGGATTATAATCCAGAATGGATTTTTAATGCATAATGAAGCATACACTTAAACTCAAATTATACTATTTAGGTTGGTCAAATATATCTTCAAAAAAAGAACACTAACAATAAAATGGAGTTAAGAGGGAGAAAGAATCAGGCAATTTAAATACTAAGAGTTCCAGACATCTCACTAAAACCCTGCAAACTGAACATGTTAATTTATCAATTATTTATTCATTTGATTCAACTGCTGAATTATATTAGACTATAATTTACATATTGAAAGTCCTTTCACAGTAGCAAATTCTTGAAGATTATGAAATCCATTATTGTGTATAAATGCAAATTGAGAAGATTTCAATTATACTAAAAATAAAAACTGTTTGACCCTCAAAAATTCAAACTGTTCTCATGATATTTTGCAGATTAAGTCCCCATATAAAATTCAGAAGTTTTTATCTGAGCTTTTTTTTTATTTTTTAGAAGATTTTATTTATTTATTTGACAGAGAGAGAGAGCACAAGCAAGGAAGAGGCAGAGGGAGAGGGAGAAAGAGACTCCATGCTGAGCAGAGAGCCTGATGCAGGTCTTGATCCCAGGACTCCAGGATCATAACATGAGCCTAAGGTAGACACTTAACCAACTGAGCCACCCAGATTCCCCATTTATCTGAGTTTTAATATGCAGCTTCAGATACATCATATGTTCTTCCCAATATTTCCACTATGTGTTGCTACTGGATACTAAAGCCACTTTGACCCAGTGGGCTGGTCTTATATATCTGCTATTGTTTTGAAAGTTTCAAAATGTTTTAAGATTAATTTACATTTACATTTTTATTTTAGGAAAATATAACTCAAATACCTCAGTTGCCTTGAGTTAGAAGAATAAACGGTTTATGATTAAAAATAAGCTGAAAAATTATAAACTTCTACAATAGATTCGGTTAGTATGTATGTTAGAAGTCAAGATGAGTCAACACCCATGGGAGTCAACACCCATGAAGTGCTTTCAATAGTAAAGAGAGTCATATGAGTATAAATACATAAGTCAAATGAAAAGAGCCCAAATGGGGATTTTTTTAATAGAAATACCAAGATTTGGGGAAGATAATTCTTGCTGGTTAATAGTTATATACTCATTTAATTCAACAAATAATGGAGAGTCCATTTCATGCCAGGCATTTTACTCAGGAGCTGAAGATGACTTTAAAATTGTTAGTTTATTGTGAAACATAAAATTTTTGAAAACTATCTTAAAGATTAATATCTGATGATGCATTAATATAAAATGTAGTCATGCAGCTTAGAAGATGTTACATTAAAACCTATTTGGAAGGATGAATTGGAAGATCTCAACTAGTGAACAAATTGGGATGTGTATTCAAAGCAAAAGGAATGGTGCTAACATTTGGAAAAAGTTGCATAAGCTATTCGAAGGTGATTAAAAGAAAACTTGGCTTTATTCTATAGAATATTACAGGTCATTGTCAATAATTATCAGACAAATCATTTAAACCATTCAGCTCAAACAGTTTTCTTTCTTCCTTTTTTAAAGATAGAAAGCAAGAAAAGATTTTAAATTTACTTTAGCCATTGATGTATGAAGCTGTTGTATGCAAATTTTCCTTGTTTTATTTGGCAAAACAAAAATAAAATATTATTTTAATAACTCTTTAAAATAACAAAACAGCCTGTTTTATTATCTATTTATTAACAGAATGAAGAAAAGCACATCATATTAATTAATGTAAAAAGGGCATTTGACAAAATTTAACCCCTGTAATTATAAAGCACTCAACAAACTAGAAGGAAATAATCTCAACGTAATAAAAGCTACATAGGAAAAAACACACATATTCAATGTTTAAAAAGTGAAAAGTTTTCCTCTAATATCAGAAACAAGCAAATAGAGGTTCCTGGGTTGTTCAGTTGGTTAAGTGTCTGACACTTTGTTTCAGTTCAGGTCATGATCTCAGGGTTGTGAGATCAAGCTCCATGTCATGCTCCACATTCAGTATGGAGTCTGCTTGAGATTTTTTTTTCCCCCTCCATCCCCTCCCCTCCCCCCCATTCCTCCCTCTCTACCCCCCACTCACATTCTCTCTCTCTCTCTCTAAAATAAAATAAATAAATAAAATCTTTAAAATAAATTTTAAAACAAGAAACAAGAAAAGGATGCTCACTTTCTCATTTGTATTTAACATAGTACTAGAATTTTATGCACTAAACACTATGCATAAGAATTTAAAGGCAACCCATAGAATTGGAGAGAATACTTATAAATCATACATATGGTAAGTCTTCATAACCAGAATATATAAAATACCTCCACAACTCAGCAACAACAAATCAACCTGATTTAAAAATAAAAGGAAAACATGGGGCACCTGGGTAGCTCAATGGGTTAAAGCCTCTGCCTTCTGCTCAGGTCATGATCTTAGGGTCCTGGGATCCAGCCCCGTATCAGTCTCTCTGCTCAGCAGGGAGCCTATTTCCCCATCTCTCTGCCTGCCTCTCTGCCTACTTGAGATCTCTCTCCTATCTGTCAAATAAATAAGCAAACAAACAAACAAACAAATAAATAAATAAATAAAATATTTAAAAATAAAAGGAAAACAAACAAAATTTAAAAAATAAAAGTAAGCAGTGTGCCTGGGTGGCTCAGTTGTTAAGCATCTGCCTTCTGCTCAGGTCATGATCCCAGGGTCCTGGGATCGAGCCCCAAATCGGGTTCCCTGCTCAGCAGGAAGCCTGCTTCTCCTGCTACCATTCCCTCTGCTTGTGTTCCCTCTCTTGCTGTGTTTCTCTCTGTCAAATAAATAAAATCTTAAAAATAAATAAATAAATGTAAACAAAGAACTTGAATAGTTATCTCTCAAACATACACAAATGACCAATAAGCACATGAAAAGGTACTCAACATTACCAATCATTAGGGAAATTCAAATCAAAATCACAACAAGATACCATTTCACACCCATTGGGATGGTTATTATAAAACAAAACAAAAAAAAGGATTCCTGGCCAGCTCAGTGGGTTAAGTGTCTGCCTTCAGCTCTGGCCATGGTCTCAGGGTCCTGGAATATTATTCAGCATTGAAAAGGAATAAATGCTGACACATGCTGCATCATGGATGAACCTTGAAGACATCATGCTAAGTTAAATGAGCCTGTCACAAAAGGACAAACACTGCATTAATTGACTTATGTGAAATACTTAGTCAAACTAAGTATTTTGACAGTCTTTGAGAATACTGTCAAACCACAGTCAGAATGGCAGTTGTCAGGCACCAGGGAGAGATAGCTATGGGGAATTAGTGTTCAATGGGTACACAGTTTCAATTTGGGAAAATAAAAACACTCTGGAGATTGATGGTAGTGATTTTTGCAGGACAATGTGAATGTACTTAATTCCACAAAACTGTACACTTAAAATGACATATTTTATGTTATGTGTATTTTGCCACATTAAAAAATAGCTATTAATCTCCGTAGTTCTTTATATACCTAAAAGATAAGGGCACCCGAGAGGCTCAGTCAGTTTAGCATCAGATTCTTAGTTTTGGCTCTGGTTATGATCTCATGGTCAGGGCATGGAGCCTGAGGTTGGGCTCTGTACTGGGCATGGAGCTTTGCTTAAGATTCTCCCTTGGCCCCAGCTTGCTCTCTCTCTCTCTCTATCTCTCTCTCTCTCTCTGTCACACACACACACACACACACACACACACACACACACACACATATTAATAAATAAATAAAAATCTCCACAATTTCATTTTCTGCAGTTTCTATTACTTATGATCAACTGCATCCTGGAAGCAGATGATTCTCCTTTTGTTGTACCGTCAGGTCAATAGTAGCCTAACCTATGTCATAACCTATGCTTACATCATTCACCTCACTTTATCTCATTATGTAGACATTTTATCATCTCACATCATCACAAGAAGGGTGAGTATAGTACAATATTTTTAGAGAAAGAGAGAGCACAGACACAAAATTTTATTACAGTATATTGTTATAATTATTTTATTAGTTATTAGTTTCTTACTATACTTAATTTATAAGTTAAACTTTATCACATATATATACATATAGAAAAAAACATAGTATATATATGTCTTGGTACTACTTGTGATTTCAGGCATCCCTGCCCTGGGGATCTTGGAATGTATTCACCATTGATATGGGAGGAGGGGTCTATTCCATCTCTAGCATATTAGCCAATCTCTATGACTATATTCAATTTTAAAAGATCACATTTTATAGTTTCCATTTTCTAAGTAATAAGGAAATTCTTTTTAGTTGAATTTGTAGCAAACTGATAAAAATATAACCCCAAGCGTTCCCCGGGTTAAGCAACTGCCTTCACTTCAGGCCATGATCCTGGGGTCGAGGAATCAAGGCCCACATCAGGCTCCCTGCTCAATGGGGAATCTGCTTCTCCCTCTCCCTCTGCCTGACACTCCAGCTGCTTGTGCTCGTGCATGCTCTCTCCCTTTGTGTCAATAATAAATAAATAAAATTTAAAGAAATATATATATATATATATACCCGTAGTATTTTGTTGAACATTCTAAAATCCATTCTGGGTAGTATTAAGTCTACATTTGAATTTACCTAGTTATAAATGTATTTTCAACTGATTGCAAATATTTCCTGGTAGTAAATCAGTATTTATCAGTAACTGCTACTCACAAATACCAAAACTAAAGGCTCTTAAATATTTTGAGATTCTATAAAAATAATTTTTGTCTGAATTTTAAGTGCAAATACATTATCCCATGATTTGTGTTCAGAGGTTCATCTAGGTACAATTTAATAAAACTAATAGAGTGTCTATTCTTTTACCACTCAAATATGGAACACATTGTGCCAGAAAAATATCCCAAAGGAGTGATTATCATATGATAACCATATCCTCTCATCTGGCTTACTGCTAATTAAATTAATTAATTAAGTGGTCTTTCCCCAAGTGGACTTGATTTAATGTGCTGCATGTACTTAGCAGCTCAGGAAATGGAAATGAGATGATTTGTTCATGGTTATACAAAGCCATGATCCAAAGGACTTTCTGATAGTATTAGTGGAGAGAGATTTTGATTTTTTTTTTTTAAATAAGAGTGTTCTTTGTTGGAAAAAGATAGCACCAGAAGATAATTATTTTTGGCCAGATATAAACAGATATAATTAATATTTGTGTATAAGGCCACTTGATACAATATAAGCTGTTTGGGAATATAAGGTGAAATTTATATATTAATATCAATGAAATACATTTTACCTATTAACAGGTAGTATAAATTGATGTTTAAGAGAGCTAATTCTGGAGCTATACCTCCTAGGTTAAAATTTTATCTCTGCCACACAATGGCTGGATGATCTTCGGAAATGTATATCAACCACATAAGACTAAGTTTCTGCAAATGTGAATAATAATAATAATTCCTTAATACTACTAAGGTTATTAAAGATTAAATGAGTTACTACAGATAAAACAGTAAGAACAGTGCCTAACACGTAGTAAATATTAATGATTTTTATTATTATTTATACCATTCTATTTGTTGAATTACATATACATATATAGAAAATAAGTCATGGATGTTTACTTATTATGTTATTGGTTCATAACAAGATGAATACATTTCAGGAAAGATAGAAAACAGAAAATAGAAAATTGTCATCCAATAGCTAGAGAAAACACACTACAGTACATATCTAGTGTTATTACTGAAATTAATTCTTCTTTAAAATGGACAGAATAGGACTACCTGGGTGGCTCAGTTGGTTTAGCATCTCTCCGATCATGAACTCAGGATCCAGGGTTCCAGCCCTGGTTTTGGGGGGAGTCCCTGCTCAGCAAGGAGTCTCCTTGTCCCTTTCCTCTGCCCCTCTCCCCACTTGTGCACACGCACTGTCTCTCTCAAATAAATAAAATCTGTAAAAATAATAAAAAATAAAATAGAATATGTAAAAATAATAAAAGAAAATATAGATTTCCTTACTATTCTTACTATTCACATTAACTAAATTTGGACATATATATATACAAGATAAAATCAATGTTGTAAATAAAGTCAAACCATACTGTTATCAATCTCTAATAAACACATTTTCACATTTTAATGTATCCATTAGTTTAAGAAGGCACTGTGGGGTACCTGGGTGCCTTATTCAGTTAAGCATCCAGCTTTCAATTTAGGTTCAGGTCATGATCTTAGTTTCCACAAATCAGGTCCTGCAGCAGGCTCCATGCTGGAAGTGGAGCCTGCTTAAGATTCTCTACCTCTCCCTCAAAAAAAAAAAAAAAAAAAAAAAGAAACATTTAATGATAATTAAGTTTAAGTGTTTTAATCTATATTCCTTTCTTGTCCACATGGATGGATACACTAAATACAAAAACACAATTATCTCAGCTTATTCTCAAGTGTAGCTATGTTTCTGACCTTTGTAACTTTGGACAATTTTTTCTTTATATTTTAAACTTGTGTACAACATATCTCTCTACCATCAGCACAGTCTACCACCTCCATTTCTTATCTGATTGCCTTCACACTTGGTCTTTTGTTGCCCTACTCCTACAACATATCTGACTATTTCTAGTTTGTGGAAATTCTATTTGCTGGTCAACCTATTATCTTGTTGTCATCCATTCTAGTCCATTCTAATGATGTCTTTGTTTCACATTAGGGAAACTTTATTATTGTACTGTGTATTAGGCTGTAATTTGCGTTTGTGAATTACAGTGTTTTGTCTTTAATGTATCTTTTTCTTCAATTGCCCAAATTTATGTTTTAAAGGTTTATTTATTTATTTTAGAGAGAGAAAGGAGAGAGAACATGAGTAGGAGCGGCAGAGGGGGAGGGACTGAAAATCTCAAGCAGACTCTGTGCTGAGTTGGGAGCCCACTGCAGGGCTTTATTTCATGGATCCTGAGATCACGACCTGAGCCAAAACTGAGACTCCAATGCATAACCAACTGCACAGCCCAGACACCCCTGGCCCACATTTATTTTATTCATGTTTTTTAAACTTCTACATTTTTAAATGTGTTATTTCCTAATGAAAATGAAAACACGACTGTCCAAAATCTTTGGGACACAGCAAAGGCAGTCCTGAGAGGAAAGTATATAGCAATACAAGCCTTTCTCAAGAAACAAGAAAGATCTCAAATACACAACCTAACGCTATACCTAAAAGAGCTGGAGAAGGAACAACAAAGAAAGCCCAAACCCAGCAGAAGAAGAGAAATAATAAAGATCCAAGCAGAAATCAATGAAATAGAAACCAGAAGAACAGTAGAACAAATTAACAAAACTAGGAGCTGCTTCTTTGAAAGAATTAATAAAATTGATAAACCCTTGGCCAGACTTATCAAAAAGAAGAGAGAAAGGACCCAAATTAATAAAATCATAAATGAAAAAGGAGAAATCACAACCAACGTCAAAGAAATGAAATCACTAAATGCATAAGCAAGTGAAAATTTTAGAAAAACACAGATGAAGCTTACACATATTTCTAGCATTGAATCCAAAGATATTTTTATTAACATTAACATTGGTATGTGTAAATACCTACATATATAATATAAACTGATATTTATATATATAATTTATATTATTATATTCATATTTGTATATTAAGTACATATATAAAATTGGCATATACATAACATTGGCATTTTATATATGCTTGTGTTATATATCTACCTAGTGGCATACATATATTGTGACAATATATGTATATATATATGTATATGACTATATATTTGTGTACACAGACACACACACAAATTATCACCATCTTAAGTAGTCACAATGTTAAAATCTTCTTGAAGCTTCAGCCTGATTTTCTTCACTTTGGTTATTACATGGTCTAAGAGATCTTAGCACTGATAGATGCTTATGATTCAGGGGGAGAAGCTGGGATTTAAAAAAGAAGGGTGAAAGAGTAGATGGTACAAAGCCCAAGTATTTCTATTTCTCTTAGTACATAGTGGCCAAACTTTGTAATTTCTCTCTAAAAAGCAAGGCATACAGTTTATACTTTACTAAAGCATGCCTTATTTTTTTTTAAAGCATGCCTTATTTAATATAAAGTTATTTCATCTCTTAATTTCAGTATGCTTAGAATATTATTTTTACACCCTTTAGTTAATAAAGCATGCCTATATATAGTATATATCTAAAGAGGTTTCACATTGCATACATAGTTTTAAAACTGCTTATTAATATACAATCAAGTTTACATAATTCTCTATGTCATCAGTTAACAATGTATAGTTACACAGGGTACAAATATGTAGTAATTACATGCTGTTAATGTTAATGATGTATTATTTTAGTTTCATGACTTTATGAGTTTTAATAGTTTCACTTTTAATAAGTGGCATGATAAATATCATTACTCAGTTTCCAACCGTGCTTTCTTTTTTCTGAAATAACTGTTAATATTTTTTTATATATTATTCAAATACTTCACTGTTGTTATTGTTTGGGTAGTACTTATTTAAACTACATTAATTCTCAATATTTTCTAGAAACATTCATTTTTAATAAGCTTTTTATAATATCCAATATTCATCATAGATAGATTAAAATATTTTAATTAATTTTCCTTAGGATTTTTTTTTTCTTTAGGATTTTAAAACTCCAAAAAGAAACATGCAAGACCATGAGGACTTTTCTTTTTTAAAATTCTTTGGCAACACCAAAACTTTATTAATGAAGACTCTTTTATATAAATTTTCTATATCCTTGAATCATATTTGTGTATGTATATTTTTTTGGAAATTACATATTTAATAACATCTTCAAACGTGTTGACATGCAGAAGTACATATATGTATTAAACAAGTTTTCACTTTTTTTATTGGTTATACCAGCTGCTGTTTTATTCATTTTGATGATTTGTTTAAAGAACATTCTAGAAGATATTTATCAACGAAATTGCTTTATTCTACTATTTCTTCATTTTAACTTTCTTAGATTCTGTTGATGTTCTTCTGACAATTGTACTGCACTTTCATACTATTTATGTTTCCCGTTGAAAGGTAAACCATTTAATCATTCTATGAATATAGTTTTGGCTGTATCCCTTATATTTTAATGCAACTATTATTTTAATAAAATTTATGCTTATAATACTTCACTTCAAAGTGATCTGAACTGGAATTTTAACATTTTCTTTAACTCAAGCTGTATTAATATAATATTTTTTTAATTTTAAGCAGTCATAATCTATTTATTTTCAGTTTAATATCCAGCTTTATTGACTTGTTGCCCAGCAACATTACCTATAATCTCTATGATGTTTTTGAACTCTGTTCAAATTTTTTTTAGAATTATAGTGATGGCCATTAAAGAAGGATCTTGTATAATTGAAAAGCTAAAGGATTATATTCTCTGCATTGATGAAAGATAAGATGCAAAGTAAACATTATTATCAGCATTCATAAATCCAGTAATTTACCATCCAGTTATACACACAAAAGAAAAATTGACAGTACACATTAGCATTGGAATATTTAATCTGTCTCTCTCATTTCCTCACTGATCAATTTAGTAAAACATTAGAATAATACAGAGAAAGGGATAATACAATTAATATTATTGACTTCATCTATATCAATGCTCTATATCAAAATTACTTGCTAGCTAACTTATCTTTCATCCCTTATTTCTCTAGTCTTTGCTTTCAACAATTTGAAACCATTACTGACAATAATAAGGTTTAAAGTTTATAAAGCTAATATCTGTTTTAGACTATGTTCTTGACCTTATAAATGTTGTGTTTTTCTTCTTAGTTGAGTTACAGAATCTTTCCAAAGATCTCATTTTCTTTTTTGTTCCTGTTATTGTTTTTGTACCATTTACTAATGTTTGAGTCATCTTTCTTATTTGCTTACTACCGATACTATGAAATAATATTCTTGCATGTCTTCTCTGTTCTTTGGAAGACTTTACACACATTTCTTATAGCTTTATAGCTGAGATAATTATTTACATAGGTCTGGTTTTTCTGTGCATGGTTTTATTTGTTTGCTTACTTGTTTTGCGGGTTTTGTTGTTGTTGTTGTTGTTAATTTATTTAGCACCCTAGGAAGTTTGGGAGCAATCCAGGATTTTCAGTAATTCCAAAAAGAGTATTTGTTTTTAACAATTTTGTCTTGTTTTTCTGTCTTTTATTTGATTGTTAAAGCCACCATACTCGGGCCACCTCTCAAAATCTGTTACTGCTCAACCATTTTCTAAGACAAGTGAACCGTGGAACTCGGTCTGAAATGTTTTCTGGACCTACTTTTAAATCTCTTCAGACACTCCCAAGTCATGTAATATAGATACAAATCTTTTTGTATCCCCCAAACTACTTTATCAAGAAGCAATTTCTCACCCATTATTGTATTATTTATCTGTGGTCCTACACTGTATCTGACAAAGTTTATGACAACAAATGATAGTCTTCTCTAATCCTGCACAATTAATGCAAGATTGCCCTGGTTTAGTATTTCCCTCCATTGTTGAAAGTAGAGGATTGTGCTGTCCTCAAAATAGGATCCTCAAAGGTTCTGTTTCCCTCAAATGCATGCTAAAATTATGCAAGCCCTTTTTTTGTTAACAGTTGCTATGAAGCAGCATTATTGATGATTTTCTTGCCAGACTTTAGTTTTATTTTGTATCATTAGACATAACATTTAGTATTACTAACTTTACTTCTGAAGTACTTTCTGTGTAAAGATCAGAATTATATCAAAGGGTAGAAGACATATTTCCGGCACTCATTCTACTGATGGAATATTTCTCCTTTCCTGCAGGATTCTAAATAAATCTGTTTTTAATTCATGTCTGTGCTGTTTGTGTGACACAGACTGGACATCTCACCCAGATTTATTTCTGGTATTTTACTACTTTATCTAAATGAGCATCAGCGCCTTTTGCAATTCTGATTACCCAGAGGATTACTTGTCTCGCAACCAAACTGTCTGCCTGCTAGGAAATTATGCTGTGGCTGCACCAATTGTTAAGATATATTTTCTTAGAGCCTTTACAATGTAAAATATGTCCTTATGATCTCAACCATTATATTAATAAAATATAAGTGGAAAAATTGAAATATATATTTATATAATACCTTAATCCCAACAGCACATTCTTATGTCACCTCTGTATTTAATCCTATAAACCAACATACAATCCTGGTGAATGCTTCTACAAGAACCTAAATGTGTGCATATCTTAAATGTTGAAACAGAAATATTGTAGTTAAAATCCTAAATAAAATATTGGATTTTAACAACAATTGAAGCCAACTCACCTTCTTAAGACATAACATTATTTTCTTTCAGAATATTGTAAGAACTATATTTCTGATCATGAAGAAGAAAAGTTTTGGTGGATTTCTTACTTATTTCTTGCTTATTTGGTGGATTTCTTCTTATTTCAACAACATAAAAGCACTGATAAAAACTTTGAAACCATTAACATAAAAAATCCATACTCTAGGGGCGCCTGGGTGGCTCAGTTGTTAAGCATCTGCCTTTGGCTCAGGTCATGATCCCAGGGTCCTGGGATCGAGCCCCGCATCGGGCTCCTTGTTCTGCAGGAAGCCTGCTTCTCCCTCTACCATTCCCTCTCCTTGTGTTCCCTCTCTCGCTGTGTTTCTCTCTGTCAAATAAATAAAATCTTTAAAAAAAAAATCCATACTCTATAACCCATAATTATAAGATTTAGGTAAACCTTCATAGAATTTAAAATATTTCAAGGCAATTCATAGAAATAGTCTTCTCTCTTTTTTCCCTAATATTAACCTATTCCATTCTTTTTAAGGAAATATATGTGAATATTCCTTAAAACATATAATGGAATATAAGTATGTTAATTTTATATATTTTATATTTAATGAATAATACTAAATATATTTTCATATTCCTTAAAGGAATATATACATTTAGTTATTATTATTATTATTCTTTTTATATTCCCTAAGGGAACAAAATAAAGCATTAACTTTCTATCTTATTTTACCTTTTCCAATCCAGCAATAATACCGATAAAAATATGATAACTATATGAATCAGCTAGAAATTCTTTTCTAAAAATTTCCTGTTGATAGAAGAAAATATGCATTTGGAATTCTATTTCCCCTCTGATAAAAGTACATTGAAGCAAGCACAGAGGTTTAATAATGTCATCAGGAAGCCTGACATTTTTCATCTATCTGCTCTGCTTCTCAGGAATATGCTTATTGTTCTCACTGTATCCCCATCAGACAAGAACCGGAAGGACCAAAACCTTGCAAACGATAGCATGTTGTATCTTCTTCTGCAGTTTGAGTCTTTCATTTAACTATATATCTTGGCGGGGTTTTTTGGTTTTTGTTTTTGTTTTGAAGATTTTATTTTATTGATTGATTTAGAGCACAAAACCACGGGGAGGGGCAGAGGGAGAGAGGGAGAATCTCCAGCAAACTCGGTGCTGAACACTGAGCTCAATGTTGGCCCCTATCTCATGATCCTGAGATCATGACCCGAACCTAAATCAAGAGTCAGATGCTTCACTAACTAAGCCACCCTGGGGTCCTTCCCTTGGAGTTTTTGATAAGCACTCCTAGGCCTCTCCCATTCTTTAAAATGACTGCAATAAATGTGTAAATAAACAAATAAATAAATAAAATGACTGCATACTGTAATATGAATGCACAGTACTTCACATGTTTTATGCTGTTCAGCATTTGTATTTTTTCAATCTTTAACTAATACAATTTTTAATGATTACATCTGCAGTTGTGTTTTACTGCAAATATGTAAAGACATTTGTGAGAAAATTTCCTAGGAGAAATTTTCCTAGGACTGAGTACATTTTAAATTGTCAACAGGCATTTAAGTTGTCATTCATGGTGTTTAAAAGTTAACATTTCCACGAATAATGTATTAAACTGTCATCCTACTAACACTAGTCGATTCTGTTTACAACACATTTTCACTTTACCAGTCTGGTAAGTGACAAACAGTGCAATGTGTATGGCTTTGTTATTGGCCCCAGAAATAGAATCTTGTTTTATGTTTTGTTTTGTTTTGTTTTGTTTTGTTTTAATAAACCCTGAGTACCAAGATCTACAGTTCATTAAAATTTCTCTTTAGGGGCACCTGGGTGGCTCAGTTGGTTAAGTGTCTGCCTTTAGCTCAGGTCATGATCTCAGAGACCTGGAATCGAGCCCCACATCAGGCTTCCTGTTCAGTGGGGAGTCTGCTTCTCCCTCTCCCTCTGCCACCTCCCCTGCTCTTGTGCTCTCTCTCTCTCTCTCTCATGCTGTCTCTCTCTCTCACATAAGTAAAATCTTAAAAAAAATTCTTCTTTAACTAAGCTTCCCCTTAATTACCCTATTTTATCTCAAGTCTTTCCTGTTCTCAAATGTTCAACCTCCACAGCTAAGGCCTAGATCATTTGTTGCTGCTGCCATTCTGAACTTTTCTAGCAGGTCACTGCTAACTTTGGCAGTGAAAAAGTTATGTCAACATTACTTCTTATTGTATTCATTGGAAATATTTTTTTAAAGATTTTATTTATTAATTTGACAGAGAGAGATCACAAGTAGGTAGAGAGGAGGAAGCAGGCTCCCTGCTGAGCAGAGAGCCAGATGCGGGGCTCGATCCCAGGACCCTGAGATCATGACCTGAGCTGAAGGCAGAGGCTTTAACCCACTGAGCCACCCAGGTGCCCCACATTGGAAACATTTTTAACATTCTTTCATCTTAATATATCATTTGGAAATTATAAAATCTCTAAAACCTCAGGCTGAAGTTAAATAAAATGTCTAATCAAACAAAATAATCTTACAAACTCCAGCTGCAAGTACGTGTGATACTATTCCCTCTTTCTACTACTCTCTTGTTCATTGCCCTGAGTACTTTCTCCCTCCACTACTTTTTACTTATAGCCAAAAATATAACAAATCTGTCCCCTCTGAAAGAGACACAGGGAAGGGACCTCAGTCAACAACCAATAAGAAGTCAATTTAAGGTCATTTTCAAGCTACTTCTGAGAATTTCACCAATTCCTTTTCCCTTGCTCTCAGGCAAGCCAATTGTGAGGTGTCTATGTCTTAACAGTCTGATGCAGAAATTCCATCATTCAGCCGGATAATAAAATACTAAAGTATCAGTAAAAATTGACTGTAGTATTTTATCTATTGTTCTCAACTGTGCTTGCTCAAATTTTAATTTTGTTCTGGGTTAGATAATCAACCTATGTTACCGTCTCTGCCTCATTAGTTTCACATTTAATATATAATCCTACAACATCTATTTCCTAATATTTTTGAGGTGCCGTCATTTTTATGAGGAAAGAAACTAATAAGAATCTGGAAGTGTTACTAAGTGAAAGCAAATGGCAATAATTGCTGTAAGCTAAAAAGGTGCCCCGTCTGCAACCACTTGTCCAAGTTTCTTTTCCTCAGAGTGCAACAACAGCACAACTCTACAGTAGCAGGCAAAACGATTAATTGATTCAAAATAAGCAACACGTTGCTACTTCCCCTGAAATGGAAGTCTGAGTCACAAGAGAAAACCAGACCAGTGGCACCTTTCTTTGATCCAAATGATTGTGGAAGTAGATAGATATAAGAAGACACCTTTTACTGCATCATGCCAGGAAGGTTAACGACTTTTTATGCTTCAAAGTCACTCTCACTGTCTAGAGAACATCATGCCTAAATTGGAAAGGGCACATCTTTTTGGTTTAGCTGTTGTTGTCTGATTAATAGAGGAAGTCAAGCTAGTTGTTTTTATTGTTACTTTTAACCATTTATGGTTTATCATTCTACATTCTGAACACACAGAGAAGCAGCTATATCCATTTGGTTCACGTAGGTCCTGTAAATTAACTTAAAGAATGAAAGCTATCAAAAATTATAATATAACAGACATTCATTTGCTATGCTCTATATAGAATTATAAAATATTTACATGCTTCTTTGGTCTCCCTTTTAAGGGAGAAGGGAGAGATTGATTGCCGTTCTTTTAATTGGGCTTATGTTACAGTCAAGGAAAAATATGAAACATTTGTTGGTGTTTAGAGAGAGGGTTCCTCACGTTTGTGGATGGAGACTGGAGAAGTCTTTTTGCTCCTGTTACTCTCTGAATTCAAACGTCTCCCTCCTCTATCACTAGATATCAAACTCTCTTCTTTGGATTGAGTGAACTGGGAGCTAGTAGGTATGTCTGTTGGAGGTATTACTGGTAACTACTTTAGTGATCACTGCCACCAGCAGATGAGCTTTAAAAAGTAGTTATTCTGCTTCATTAAATGCATAGTCCTTAAGTTCTGGACATTCGTATTCACTCTATTTAATTTTCCTAGTGCCAGTATTCAGATGTCAGCCAAGATCCTGCTGGCATTTTAATATAGTCATTGTATGTAAAGATCAAAGAAACCTCACGGTGCAAAATCCACAGATGTCCGGTGAAGGAGAGTCTATGGTCTTCAATAGGCCCTGGATGCATTTATAAAATTGTATTAATTTGCTATTACAGTATAAATATTACCAAAGGCTTTTCATCTTCAAACAGTATCTATTTAGGGCACCTGGGTAGCTCAGTGGGTTAAGTGGTTACCTTTGGCTCAGGTCATGATCTCAGGGTCCTGAGATTAAGCTCAGCATCCAGCTCCCTGCTCAGCAGGGAGTCTGCTTCTCCCTCTCCCTTTGCTGCTCCCGCTGCATGTTCTCTCTTGCTCATGCATGCTCTCTCAAATAAATAAATAAAATCTTCATAAAAAAGAAAAAATATATCTATGCCCTAAATCCAACTCTCAGACAGTCTGGGCACTTCCCTGGAAGCTCTGACAAAGAATTCCTTCATTCAGGTTGTTGAATGGAGGTTTATCCCTGGTGGTTGTCAACCAAGATCCCAGGTTCCTTGTTAGTTGTCAGCCAGTGGTCTGTTCCCAGCTCAGGTCTGCCCTTATTTCTTGCCACATGGCTTGTTCTCTCTTCAAAGCCAGAAACAACACCTTAAATACTTCAAACTTTGTGCTTTGAATCTAACCTCCCATCGTTACCTCTCTTCTTTAATACCAGAATATATTAGAATCACCTCATTTCTTCCTTTTATGTCTAGAAAAATCCTAGAAATGGAGTCTGTTTTATATTAGACTAGAGAGTAAATGTACCTCAATCTATCTCCCTTTGAAAATTAAAACATGGCAATTTTCGCAGCCCACTTGTTATGTGGAAAGTAATGTAGCAATGTTCTTCCTCAAGAACCAAATGATTTCTGGAAGACTCTGAGAGACCCTTGAGGTTCTAAGGCTGTTGCCAACAAATGTCCTGCAATATTCTGGGTGAATTTCATTTCAGATTTCCACGGAAGAGATCTCCCTGAGCCATTACAACTTTATAGTGATGGGGAAAAAAAGTAGAAATTAAAAAAAAATAATAAGTTATTGGATGTTACATGAATCCCCTGGGAACAAATAAATTGACCTTTGGGATAGGAGTACAGATATTTGTTATTTTTTACCAAGCATTCAGTATTAGTAACATTTTCAGAGATTACATTTTCAGGACCATTGTCCTAAATACTGTAGAAACTGTTGACATGTATTAAGGGAAATTTCTCTTTAATTCTTTTTTTTTTTTTTTTAGATTTTATTTATTTGACAGAGAGAGAGATCACAAGTAGGCAGAGAGGCAGGTGCGAGGGGGGCAGGCTCCCCGCTGAGCAGAGAGCCAGATGTGGGGCTCAATCCCAGAACCCTGAGATCATGACCTGAGCCAAAGGCAGAGGCTTTAACCCACTGAACGACCCAGAAACCCCTCTCTTTAATTCTAATATACAGACAATTGTCAAGAGTGTTTTTTCACTGTCACAATATTTGGCCAAAATAAATATTACCCTTTCATATGGAAAAAAGTACCATATTTTTAAAATGGTGATTTAAAAAACAAACAAACAAACAAACAAAAAAGGGACCAAAATATTTGTCTTTACAAACTGTACATCATTGAAAATCATCCTATGATCTTAGCATTGACTTTTACAGTTATTTGCATGCATCCTTGAAAATTTCAGTTTATATTTAGCTGTTTAATTAATAGCTGTTTCCTTTCAATGTCTCATTTTCTTTCAGTGATGCAATATTTGATTTCACTTATTTTTCTCTTTTGGGTAATAAAAATTAAAGAAAGTTTACGGCATCTGAGTGGCTCAGCAAGTTAAGCACCCAACTCTTGGTTTTGGTTCAGGGCATGATCTCAGGATCAAGAAATTGAGCCTGCCTCAGGGTCTGCACTCAGCAGGGAGTTTGCTCCTCTCTCTCTTTGTAAAGAATCTCCTTCCCTCTGCACTTCCTCCCCTGCTCACACTGTATCTCTCTAAAATAAATACATAAGCCTTTAAAAAAACAAAATTCACTAAAAAAGTGACTTTTATCAACTTTTCACAAAATTATTTAAAACTCAAATTTATTAGTTTTACTTTGGTTTCTCATTTAGTTTCAGTCAATATAAGACTTAATTTAACATTGTGCAGTTTGACATTTCTCTCAGTAATATTTGAGCAGTGGATGTCTGACTCAACACTCCCTAACAGGATAGACAACTTCATTTTAGGAGCTTCATGCATATCATAATTCTCCTGCCGAGCTATCTATTACCCTGTGGGATCATAAGTTATTTCTATATTATGTAAAATGCAGCATGCATCAAAGGTGACATATGCCATTTGGGGGCTTTATTAGAGTTCACCTAACAAATTGTAAGGACAGTGAAGTCAAAATGAGATTTCAGAATGCGAAATAGCCTTCATGCTAGTGGTTCACCTGATGTGCTCTTCTATTATATGCTTGTCCTGTCCCATCGCGGGGATGCCTCCTTAGAGGGAAATATGAAAAGTATCACTCAGTTTTCTCTCACTAGGTAATACGTGTACATTTGTGACTCTGTAATCTAATTTTTAGTGTCTCTTGCAAATTGAATCATGTCCTATGAGGACAGATACTGTCATCTGCAAGAAAAATACATAGTTAACCACTAACTTTACCCCTCACATATGGTAAAATATATTTTCTAATACATTCAGGTGAAAATAGATGTTTCTTCTCTATGAGGCTGCATTATTTTATAATGTATTTTAGGCATATGGCTGAGAGTAAAATACTTCTTTCTTATCTTAGCAAGGCAACATTAAATTTGAAATGGTGTTTTCATGCAAACCCTTAAATATGAAAATATATTTGCAGGTGACAGCCTTAAAGAAAAGCTTTCTTTTTTATTCTTTAAAACAGTTATTAATATTATGACCATCTTATTATGTTTCTTTAATCAAATATTCTATATTATATAATGAGTATATTATATACAATATTCATAAACACTAAATTACATATAAATATCATATATATATCGGTATATACAGAATGCTATCTTGTACTAGTGGAAGTACAGAGTGAATGGAGAATGAGATAATATGGTTCTTGTTCTTACGAATCTTGTACCTAAATGGAGAAAAACACAAACACATACTGCATTTAAAACAACAAAAATGAAACAACTTCCAAACAAAATAAAATTTTTAATCAGCTATTTACTGAGGTAGTAGAATATTCAGAGGCTGAAGAATAAAAGATAGAGTGTAAGTAAGCATAGTCACAGAAGAATTTCTAGTGAATTTTGAGCTCCTTGTAAAAGAAATATATTAAATCAGCTAATATGAGAAAAAAAAAAAGGAGAATTACATCTCATAAAAACTGGATTACATACAACCATTGCCTTGGCACTATTTTTCTTTTGATTCACGTGATTCATTTCCCCTTATCTCTGCTCCATTTATTGAAGACTGTTATTATGGATTACATAGGAATCAGCATGAATCTATACTCACTGAGTCTCTCTAATATCAAAGCTTAAGCCCCCAGTGTTATTTAATGGACTTAGTTTTCATGTCCAAATCACATTTTCAGGAAAAATGATATGTTTGGTATTAGGTCCACTTTTTGGTGGCATGTCTCATTCCTGGACCAATCATTTGTTGTTGGGGAGATGGATAACCCAGAAAAATCATGTCCTATTTGGTCAACTCCTTCCATAGGTCATATAGGCAATTTCTCTCAATGAGACTGTATATAAGAAAACAATGTCTGGCTTTGATATTACAAATAGTCCCCTGGAAGAAATACAGAATGAGCTTATTTAAATGAGTCTTGGGGTAAGCTGGAAGGAAGAGACAGTTTGCTTTCTTGTGTAGGAAGAATGTCCATTGTTTGATGATTTGTAAGTTGGTACATTTAAAAATGCATGTGTGTGGTATCAAGTAGGTTAAACTAATGAATTCATGAGAATAAAATATGGTGCTATGAAAAAAGGAAGTAAAATTATCTTGAAAGTAAAGCTCCTGTATCTCAGGGATTTGACTTATACTGCGGCTTTAGAAGTCAATGATAAAAGGAAAAAAAAAAAAGTGTATACAGATAATGCATTGCTGAAAGGTGGGTTTTGATTGTTTTGATTTTGAGTTTGATTGTTTACAGTGGTTTCAGCAAAACATAAAAGAGAAGGAAGCAAAACTAGAAGATAATTTCCAATAAGAGAAATGGGGCGAGGACAATATGATAAGACATTTCCTCATCTATGGCACAATTTCACATTTTAGTTCCTGAATCATCAAATTATTTTAGATGGACTTCAGTTGTTCAGATATAGTAACTCCAATCAAGATACTATATTTCATTAAAATGCTTAATTTTATTATTTTTGTTTCATGATCTCAGTTAACTGAAGCAGTTTTGACCATGAGTAGATCACATTTGAATTAAACACGGCTGGAGCACTCCAAGTATCAGTTCTATAGTATAATAGCTTTTTCTAAGAAGATTATGTCACAGAATAACTATTCTCACCTGTCAATAACCTCCTGCCCTCATCTATCACTTTATTTATGCAACAGACATTTGCCACAGCCCAAAGTACTCTACATTTACAAAAGGCAAGCAGAGCAGAATCTCAAAAAGCTTCATGTCAGTCTGTTGTAATCACCAGACTAAACACTTGACAACTACATGTTTGTTCAAATGCACTCTTACCCTTATGCCTTTGCTAATATCTTGCAGTTCAAAAGGAGCTTTGATTCATCAGAGGTCTGTAACTAATTCACCATGTATGGAAGGGCAGAAGAATACTCAACTTTGCTTTAATACAACACTTCTTCAGATAACTGTGTCCTGAATTCATTCTCATCCCTCATCCCTCAAAAAGATCCAAATAATAAAATGCAATTATATATATATGTGTGCGTGTGTGTATATATATATGTATACATATATATATATACATATATATATATATATAAAGTTCCATACCCTCAAAGCTTCATATGTTATGATACAACTGATTTATGCTATAATGTGAGCATAATTTAATCATTTATATATTCCCACTCAAGTTCCAATGAAGAAAATAAAAGCAAGGAAACTTTTGTTAAGTACAAAAACTATTAATAATACAGGCCTATCTGTAATCATAACAATGGAGCCAATTTTCTAATCATAGAAACAAAAACAGTCTTCTCAAGCTAAAATCTTGGACTATTTGTCCAATATGGTATTCTTTTTGAAGTAGGATATCACTGACTGCCTCCTATCTTACCCAAAGAAGAAGCATAAATATCCCATTAATACATAGATGCATTTATTTAGAATAGAAGCCCATGAAATTCTTAAAAGTCCTCTATATTTATATCCACCTAGGAAAAAAAGATTTCAGTGAATATTAAGATAAGTAATTTTCAATATATCTTGAATTAAGAATAGGAAGCAAGTAGAGGAACTATGAAAACACCTAAATTCTTAAATCCAAAAAATCACAGGGCAATTCTTGCTACAATTTGAAAATTTGACTATGAGCTGAAATTAAGACTAGACATATATCTTGTTCATTTGTAAGCACTTTCTCCCTATAGAGCTCTTATTATACCAGAAGACCTAAAAAAATAAGCAGAAGGAAGATCCATATGAAATCCACTCCAAAATATCATAAAAATGATTAATGACTGCATTCACAAAATCATTTTAAAAAGATGTTGGACTCCCATATGTAGCATTGTGGCAGATTAAAGCACTAAAAGAACCACTCCACTGAGGGGGAAATGAACTTAAGAACTGGAAATAAGTAATAAAAATGGTTTAAGTTAATCACTGACCTAGGAATATGGAGTCCCAGAGGCCAAAATCAAAGTGAAAGTAATAACTCTTTAGAGTAAGCACATACCCTAAACTTCTTCACCCTCAGGAAAACAGGGAAAAACTTATTAACACGAGTCATTTTTTTGAGGATTGGATGGGTAGAGGCAGGAGCTAAAGTTTCAGCTCCTTACCCAGCAATAAGAAGTCTAAGGAAACACTTTTCCATTAATCTAACATTAAATGAGAACACTTAGAGTGCAAAGGTGAAGCAGAAGATATGATTCTGCTCTCCAGAAGTGCTCAGCAAGGAAATTTGTTTGTCTTGAATTTGTGACTAATGTACAACACACATACATACACACAATCCTTGAATATTCATAAGCACAATCCTGGCATCATGGGAAATTAAATATAATATCACACTATCTGTACAGTTTAAGTCAGAGTATTCAAACTATAGTGATCTGAGATAAACAGTTCCAGTGATTGGGAGAAGTAAATGCAAATCTTGTTACAGCTTCTATCCAAGCCTTAAATGTTTCCCAAAGAAAAATACCTAGAACATGGGTTGAGAGTCAAAATTCTTTTTTTTTAAAGATTTTATTTATTTATTTCACAGACAGAAGGAGATCACAAGTAGGAAGAGAGGCAGGTGGAGAGAAAGGAGGAAGCAGGCTTCCCACTGAGCAGAGAGCCTGATGTGGGGCTCTATCCCAGGACCCTGAGATCATGACCTGAGCCGAAGGCAGAGGCTTTAACCCACTGAGCCACCCAGGGGCCCTGACAGTCAAAATTCTTAAAAAAATAAACCATGAAAGAGACTGTAGAAGTGGGTACCTGAATCAGATCAGCATTTATTTCACATATTTGATTTATCAGGAATAAAATATAAAATATTTACTATATATACTATATATTAAGTAAATTATAAGCTAGAAACAAAATTAATCAAAATTGCAAACATAAAAACCATAATATCTAGAAATAAAATATTTAATTTGGCAATCAGAAAGAATTAGTGGACTATTTGCACAGAATTAGTGGATTATCTCATTTAATTCACTTTAGTGGAAGACTTAAAAGGAGCTTCTAATAACAATAAGAAGCTGTGAGGAATTTAACAGTAACCACCCATCTATACATTTACAACTACTGGCTCTTTTTATTCTAGAGGAGACAAAAAGAATAAGAGGAAAGATAATATTTATATGCATTCTAAAGTATAGATTATTGGGGTACCTGGGTGGCTCAGTTGTTAAGCGTCTGCCTTCAGCCCAGGTCATGATCCCAGGGTCCTGGGGTGGAGCCCCGCATTGGCCTCCCTGCTTTGTGGGAAGCCTGCTTCTCTTCTTTCCACTCCCCCTGCTTGTGTTCCCTCTCTCACCCTCTCTTTCTCTCTCTGTCAAATAAATAAATAAAATCTTTATAAATAAATAAATATGTGTAGATTATAAAAGAAAATGGTTAATTAATGGAAACACAACATTAATTTAAAATAGAGCTGAAAAAAAATATAAAATAGATATGAAGAAAATGTGTACCATACAGCACACATAAAGAAAGGAATATGTCACATACAACTTGAGAAATATGACGATAATGGGGAAAGATCTGACGTTATGTTTACTTAGAGCTCTAGAAGATGATAATTACATTAAAGAAAGAATAAAAAAGGAGTACTATTTGAAAAGAAAATGCTTGCGAACTTTCTGAAAAACACCAAATTTCACATTCTGGAGACCTAAAATTTTAATAAAAATAAAGAAAATAGAAATACAGTCATAATAATTTTGACAAAGCTTGAGAACACCAAAAAGAGCAAGAACAAAACAACATAGCAGCTAAAATGGAATGATCCTAAGACTGGAGATTAACTTCTCAATGGCATCAATATCATCCAGAAGACCCTGAAACAAGATTTTTAAATTAGTGATAGAGATAGTCAGGCATTTTGAATTATAAACTCAAGGAAGTTATCTTCCAAGATAAGGGTAAAATAAGATATAATCAGACAAATTAAAACTCAAAGAAATTACCAGCTACCAACATCTATTAAAAGGAATTATAAAGGATGTATTTTAATAAGATGAACAATCACAGTAGAAAGGTCAATGTTGCAACATTATTATAATTAATTAATGCTGAACAAAGAGGCAGATACTAGAAAAACTTGAACAAATAAAATTTTTATAATTGGCAAAAAATTATTAGAACATAAAGTAAGAGTTTATATTGATGATAACTAAGAAATATATATTTTCTAGACATGTACAATAATTCTGCATGTAATTTTAACAAAACACTAATAGAAAAACTTCCTGAAAGATATGTAAGAAAATTTGAATGAGAAACAAACATTGCTATCCAGAAATAAAATAAGCAATATCAAAATGATAAACATTGTTACAAGTTAATTTTGTTTAATATTATGGGACTTGAACTGATAAAATGATTCCAATTTATCCAGATAAAAACCAGAGATATTCTAAGACCTTTTGTGAACCTGCATTATAATGGTGGAAGATCTTCTCAAAAGAAAATTAAAGTGTCATAAAATATACGAGAATGAAAAGATTTTATTGGAACAGCACACTTAATACAGTCTACATAAATACACATTTTATGTATGTATATGCATAAATAGCTGCACATGTATGTTTTGTAACAATGATATGTAATATTAATTATACATGCCATATATGTGTATGTTATAAAATGTATGTAATATATCTATGATAGTAACTATAAAACATCTGATATAGTATGTAAATACACCAGAGAAAATATCTAAATATATTATATGCAAATAGTATAACTTTTTACCTATTATGTTATGAATTGTATAGCATATATTCTTTTTTTTTTTAAAGATTTTATTTATTTATGGGGCGCCTGGGTGGCTCAGTCGTTAAGCGTCTGCCTTCGGCCCAGGTCAGATCCCAGGGCCCTGGGATCGAGCCCCGCATCGGGCTCCCTGCTCTGCAGAAAGCCTGCTTCTCCCACTACCAGTCCCTCTGCTTGTGTTCCCTCTCTGGCTGTGTTTATCTCTGTCAAATAAATAAAATCTTTAAAAAAAAAAAAAAGATTTTATTTATTTATTTGTCAGAGAGAGAGAGAGAGAGAGAGAGAGCACAAGCTGGCAGAGTGACAGGCAGAGGCAGAAGGAGAAGCAGGCTCCCCGCCGAGCAAGGAGCCCGATGTGGGACTCGATCCCAAGACCCTGGGATCATGACCTGAGCCGAAGGCAGCTGCATAACCAACTGAGCCACCCAGGCGTCCCAGTAGAGCATATATTCTATAATGCACTTTGAGCAGTTAATATATTATGTGCTATAAATTAAATATCATATTACAGTTATGTTTCTTACATATCTTATTATATCCATTTTGTAGAAGTACAAACAACACACAACATGTAATGGCCAGGAATAATAATTAATTTATAAAATAAATCCAAGATTTATAGTTGTCTTAGGATAATAAGTCTTCACTTCCTAACTTATACTTTCAAAAAAGTACAATGAAAAACAAGAACTTTAAAACTAAACGTAAACAAATAGATACATGAATAAAACTCATACCCTGAACAAAGCAAAAAGATAGAATACCCAAATTTAAGATAACTGTGTTTAGAAAATTACCCACCAAATTCCAGAGAGCAGTATTTTATTTCGCACCCAAACTCCAAACCTCTTCAAATAGCAAGTGCCGTTTATGAAAGAAAACAATACAAAAACACACAAACCTTACAGGAAAGTGAAAAAGGGAGTTATCATAAATCTTACAATTAATCTACAATCATAGCCAGAAAGAGAAAAAAATCTACCCAAGTGTGAAAATATTGGGGAAGAAGTTACAGTGGTAGCCCAGAGCACTGACTGAGAGGAAAAATAGACGTAAGAGTGGGACCTGAAATAGCAGCTGTGGAAAAGCAATGTTTCTGAGTGGGGGTGTGGGAAATTCAAAGGAAGGAAGAGGCAACCAGGGAAAACCCATGAAACACAAATGACAGTGGCTTTTAAATGCTTGAAGACAAAGTATATCAAAAGGATAAACACATAAAGTATCTCCTCCCCAAAAAAGGCATTCGGTAAATGAATTATTCTTTCTACCCTGGGGGAAAAAAAAATGCATTTCTGAATTTGAAATCCTGTGCTTCACTCCACACCACCAGCCTTGTCCTCAGAAGTGCAGTCAGTACGTGTACAAAATATTTATAAAAAGATTGAAAATGAGAGTCCACAGAATTCAGCTGATGAAAACGCTGAAGCTGAAGAAAACTGCAACACTTCAAACTTAAATTCCCTGAAACAAGTATTTGGAACAAAGACATACAAACAAACAAAAAATCCTGAATCACAAATTCAAACAAAACAGGCAAAAATGATAAATGAAAGCAGGATTGACTGACATTCTAAAAAGAAATGGGAAAGAAAAATAATCGTAGTAAAGATTAAGTTGACAGAGGGCTTACACGTTCAAATAAAAATATAATGAGAGGAATTGAAGAAAAGAAGGAAAACAACTAAGCAGACAAAAATGTGATAGAGAAAGAAAGAGTAATTCATTGAAGTGAAAGAAAAACTAAGATACTCCAATTGACTTATAATCAGACTTCCTGAAGAATAAAAATAAAACAATGAGATTTTCTGAAAATACAAAAAGATTTGAATCTATATACAGATAGATTCAAATACATCTATTCCTATGTAGATTCAAATACACTCATATTTGTTCTACAGGGAATAAATAAAAAATTGCCCTGCAATGATCCCAACCTCATGATAAATCCTGATAGAACAATATACTTTAAAAATAAAGAATAAATACTTAGGGCCTCTAGCCAGATAGATCAAGTAATTTACATGTGTAATTAAAATTAGGCTGACATCAGGATTCTCAAAATCAACACATAAATCAAGTAAAAACTGGAGTTACATTTTCAAAACTATAGGAAACAAAAGGAAAGAACCTTCTAATGTAGGATTTTATACCCAATGAAGCTGTCCTTCCTTTAGCAAAACTACAAAACAAGTTTTAAATATCAAGAGTGCAGTACATATCAGGGAACCATTCATTAACATCTACCACAAAAAGAATCTCTTCTGGGGCGCCTGGGTGGCTCAGTTGGTTGAGTGTCTGTCCCAGAGTTCTGGGATCAAGTCCCCACGTCGGGCTCCCAGCTCAGCTGGGAGCCTGCTTCTCCCTCTCCCGTTCCCCCTACTTGTGCTCTCTGTCAAACAAATAAATAAAATCTTAAAAAAAAAAAAAGAATCTCTTCCAAACAAGTAATGACTGGAGAAACAAAAATATGAGTAATGAAAATAAGTAAGATCCACGTGTGGGGAAAATGCTAAAATCAAATGACTTGCAATATTTCAAGAGTGAAACAATCACATTGAAGAAGATCAGAAAGTAATAAATCAATGAACTCAGGAATATGGTAATTAGACTCTCTACCTTATTGGCTAGAGAAGAAAAGGTCTTTAAGCAAATAATGAAGCATGGTTAGAATGTTTTTTTGTTTTGTTTTGTTTTGTTTTTGCAAAAGCATAGATTAGCAATTCTTAAAATAATTTCTCTGTGCTTTAAAATTGAGCACCTAAGTAAACACGCTGTAGATGATGAAAGCAAGATTTCTGTTGTCAGTTGCAAATCTGGTAAGAGGAAAAAGAGAATGGCCCTATGATGTTGAATTGGAATTTAAAGTGTCTGAATTCATGCTTTTTTTTTTTTTTTTTGGCATTTTTGGTGAGGGGTAGAGGAGTGTGAGGTATTTAACTCTACCTTGAATTTTAATGTGTAAATTCTAAAAGAAGTAATTAGTTGGGGACACCTGGGTGGCTCAGTGGGTTAAGCTTCTGCCTTGGGCTAGGTCATGATCTCGGGGTCCTGGGATTGAGCCCCACATTGGGTTCTCTGCTCAGCAGGGAGCCTGCTTCCCCTCTCTCTCTGCCTGCCTCTCTGCCTACTTGTGATCTCAATCTCTCTCTCTCTCTCTGTCAAATAAATAAATTTTTAAAATCTTTAAAAAAAAGAAGTAACTAATTGGCAAAAAACAAAGTATATTCTATATAAAATCTTTATATTTCATAAAGAGAAATACTGAAATGAATTACAGCCTCAGGTTAATGACAGAAAACTAGTACATATGCATTCACAGAATAAATACAGCTGCTAAAGTCTAAAAAAGATTTCTAATTTCTGTGACTATCACATTCCCCTTTATTAGAATCTTGCAAGTTGTCACTACCAATTTTCACAGTCCTTTTCAAAAAAACTGTTAATACTTGAGAAATCCTTAATGGAACTTTGTTGCTTGCAGGCAAAGAGTCTATTAAGAAATGTTTCAGATATTGTTAATCAATATACTACTCATCTTGCAAATATTCCACATATGTTTCTATCTAAATCTATTGTAACAACCAATATGTTAATTAGTGGAGTTTAGACTAAGTTTATGTTGAAATTCTTTATTAAAACATATTTTAAAAACACTGCTTGATGTGACAGCACAAGATAATAAAATACAGCCCAATGTGATATATCATGTATGATATGTCACTGAGGCACCTAGGCAGCAACAAAACTGTAATTTAAATAAAAAATCATTTATGCACATTACTAAGATAAACACTTCAAAGAGATTTTGTTTAGATTATTTTGCTTTCACAAATTATCTCTAACAGTACATACTTTATTTTTTTTAAAGCTAGAGAAAAGCATGAGTTTGCTTCAATGTGACTTGGAAACAAGTATTCACTGGTCAGTTAAAAACTGGGAACAGGATTTAAAATGAAAAATAGCAGGACTATCTCATTAGTCATCAAAAATAAGTTAATATTAATTTTGCCTTTAAGTAGATTATATGGAATGAATACAAAAACAGTCTGAAAAGTGTGTGTGTGTGTGTGTGTGTGTGTGTGTGTGTAAGCATTGCCTTTGAAAAAGGCAAATATATAGGCAAAATATAAAGGCAAAAAATAAAAAAAATATTTAATTTACTTAATGATAAGATAGTTCCAAAATGCACACAATAAATGCATCAGAATGCATCCCAGGTTTACGTGTTTTGTTTCAGCAGTAAATAGTACTATAATTGAATTAACAGTTGATTGAATTCACCTAAACTTTAAAATAAAAGATAGGACTTTTAGCTATTGTACAGATATTCATAGTTCCAGAAAATATCTATCTGGATAATTTAAGGTGGAAAATTGAACAAATATATAGTGCTTGTATCAATAAATATAACTACTCCAGAAATTTTGTTCATTTACCCTTCAATCTTCTTATTCAATAGAAGTAAAATTATTTTCCTGTACTATTTTCTTTGCTTAAATTTGCATTTTCTCACCTAAACATTCAACATACTATGAATGTAACTTTCATGGAGAAATTAACATTCTTTTATTATTGAAATATAATAAATGACATTCCACACAATATCTGATTTGAGAAAAATAATTTCTATTGTCAAGTCAAATTTACATTGATTGCCCCAAATGAGTGCCATCTGGTTATTTGCCTATAAAACTTTGCCATTTACAATTTGCTGTGATATTCCCAATGAAATCTATGTAAATGCAGAACATAATAAATATTAATTTTCCATATCTCAGCATTTACTTCAGTTTTATAAGACAAGTGTCACAGATTTCAGGGTGTGACTTTAAACTACGAACCTACTCAGACACACGCACACATGTGCATACACATACCCACGGAGTACACATTTTGGGTTATTAAAAAACTATGTTAGGTTAAGGGTAAACCCAAATGAACTGTCCTACTATCCTACTGTCCCCCAAATCTCAGAGATGGCAAGAGGAATTGCTTGGTGCTGGGATCGAGCCATCAGGCCATAAATGTTAGAGTACAGGAGTCACAGCATAACAGAATTTTCATGTCCCTGGCACAAACCAACTCACTTCTGTGGAGAAAAGCCCATTTGCCCTAGGATTTAAAAACATTCTACAGAAATATTTTCAAAAACAATTGAACATGAGAGAATTAAATGTAAGTAATGCAAGAGGATTAGGCTCCAAGTTGGTAACCATTAGATATAGACCTGCAAATATTTCAGATAATAACATTCTCATTTATGAATCACTTTAATCATACTGACAATATCAAATGCTGTGGCTAATTAGATATATTTAAATTCTAGACATTTTGAGGCTGATTACTGTGTTTGAAGAAATTAATGTCTAGCTTAAACATATCTGCAGTCAGAACAAAAGCAAAATTACTTAGTGAAACTGAAAAAAAATACGCAAATGTATAAGAGCAGAATGGGAACAAAATGTAACTAAAATTTCAGTGACTTAAAACAGATTAGACACAAATGGAGAAAGGATTAGTGAAGAGAATATGATAGAATAAACTTTTCTATTCAAAATGCAGTGCTGAGAAGCAAAGAGATGGGCATGAAGTCTGAAATAAGTTCTAAAATACATTTAACCACATTTCCAGAAGGAAAGGACTGCAAAATTTAGTTTGAAGTAATATTTGGAAAATGATGGCTGGGAATTTTTCAAAAACGATGAAAGATACCAGTACAAAATTTCACGTGACCAACAACCACCCCGCCTCCTGGCAATTTAAATACAGGATAACCTATCCTGTAGAAAAAGGGGAATGTAAAAACAAAAAAAAAAAAAAAGAAAGAAAAGAAAAAATAAAGAAAAGATTTGAAAAGCAGACAGTAGCAATGGTGAAAAAAACAAATTACCTTCAAATGAGAGGAGGTTAGCTGGATGACAGCAGCAATGGAAATCAGTGGAAAGGTCTGAGTAGGTTGAAAGAACTAACCGCCACTAGCTTTATAAAATGCAGTACGTAGGAAAACTGTCCTTTTTGAGGGAGTACAAAATAAATATATGTCTACTTTTATTTGCTATTGTGGCAACTACTATATATTTAAAATCTAGGCATTTTGAAACTGTAAGAGATAAACTTTGTCAATTCATTGAGGTTACATTTGAGTATAAACAATGATTTTATGATACAAACTAATATTCAAGTAATTTTTTAAAAACTTTTCTTCCACACAGAAATATATCTGTGTATCTATTTTCTATCTATCTTCTACAATCTAGTTAGCTATCTGTGACAGTGTACGCATATGACCCAAATTCATAGCTGAATAACGAAGAAATATTTATAATTACTATAGCCTTCTGGTTCTCATTTCTAAATTGGTCACATAGACACAGTACCTTCTTTTCATCACCTGTCTCATATTCCTTTTGTCATCAGAAAGAAACTCGGATGATTGTGGTTCTTTCCTAGGTGAGGTGATCCAAACCATAATTCCTTCAAGTTTTGGGCTATTAGCAGACCTGTCTGAAGTGGATTACTATAGTTTTCTGTTGACTTTAACCACAGTATACGTTAGTACTGAGAGAGTACCTTAAGGGATCTGCTACACCCCAGACATATTCATCCTTATCTTCACTGTGTTATAGCAGTGAAATGTCATTAGGAATCAGGATCAATCATTCCTTTGCCTATTGACTCAGATGCATGAGGAGCCCGAAGAGGCCAGGTGGCACTTTCAACTTGCAGTTTAATGGCATTATTTTTGTGATTCCTGATGATTACTGATTCTTGGTGGAAGCTTTCCTCCTTTTTGAGATAAAACCCTATACTAACATAGTCTAAAATTAGAGACAAGGAAACAAAAATTTTGATAATGGATTATCTAGGGTTGACAGTGAGGAAAGTCACTGCTCTTTCCACTATTTGATTCCTGAACCAGTGAATCATTTTATGGAAGAAATAGCACGATTTATGCAACAACACAGAGGAGAGTGCTCCAGCTCTGAAAAATATTGCTACCTAAACTAGTGTTGTAACTCAAGAGTTCAAAAAGCCAATTCAGCCTTCAACATGGACAAAAGTATTTCATGACTGAGAGGGTGGTAATACCAGTAAATTCCATATCCATGGGCCCATTGCCATGTTGCATTTAATGTGAGGCAAATTAATCAATTAAAAGGAATGTAGAATATCAAGATGATGAATAAAGCATTCTCTAGCCCGTGGATGGTAGTTTGGCAGAAGGCAATATCCAGTGTATCTATTCCAGTAGAACAAAGTACTGTCTTTTCCAAGATAGAAGCAGCCCAGTATAATCAGCCAGCAAACAAGTAGCTGGCTGTTCACCCCTGGAAATGGCTCTAAATCAAGGACTCATCGTTAGTCTCTGCTGTTGGCAGATTGGAATAATAGCCGGGCTATAGCCAAGCTGACCTTGTTCTGGAGTCCACACAAAGCCTCCATTCCTGTCACCATGGCCACTTTGTTCATGAGGCCATTGAGCAATGTTAGCAGTGACTGGAGAAGGGAGGCTGACTGGTATCCATAGAATGGGCTATAAGGTCTTAAATTATTAAAAATCACTCTCTGTTAAAATCACCTTCTGATGAACATTTAGATGATATGCAAATATCTTCATATTCTTTCCCCATTCAGAAAAGTCTATCTATAAATTTCTATCTATCCCCCTATTTGCTTATCATTAATTTTATAATTATTCTTTTAAAGTCCTTGACTTTTCAGCCAAATCATTGGCTATAGTCCACGAATCAATATAAACTTTTATATTACACATTTTTTCATCCAGGCAAAATGAAAAGCCATGTCCATTTCTTGAAGCTCTGTGCCCTAACAAGATTACCTTTATCATAGTCCTTTAGGAATGTCCCAGATAGAGGCTATCATCCACTTTTTGGTGATCCATGCATATCATACAGAAGCGTCTGTAAACAAGGCCTATTTTTTTTTTTCTTCAATTAGCTGGTGTAGATAACTTCCCATGAAGCCAGAGGTGTGGACTAGGAAAGACAACATATTGTAGCAGGAGTAGGGGTCATGTCCATTGGGCTACTTTTCATGAAACTTTCTTGTACCCTCAGAACCCGTTCAAGCCCAATGTCATATAGGCCCAATTAGAAGTGCACACCCAACTTGTGGTTTGATAGGTCAGATAGAACCCAGATTATGTTGGCAGTTCAGATTCCGTGGTAACTTGGTGATCCATGGTTAAGCACTCAGTCTCTACTAAGGCCTTAAAGTCAGCCTAAAGTTGGTCCTCCAAAAGTGTGTAGTCATATGCAGAGGATGGAAGTCTTTAATAAAAAATCCTAAGGGTCTGCATAGTTTCATCTATATGAGCTGACCAAAGACTTTAAACATGTTTATATCAGCCATCAACACTTTAAGAATTGTCAGATATGTGGGATCATATGGTCCAAGTGGCAAAGTAACTTGCATGTGAAGACTTAATTATTCTGGGCCCCACAGAAAACAAGAGGATCACTGAAAGCAAGTGTACCCAAATGAGGAATATGTTGCTTCCATACATAAAGAGGGCCATTAGGCTTCATGCTTATTTTATGGTGGTATAAGGGCAAGATGCAATAATCAATCTTTCACCTTAAACTATATATATATATATATCCCATACCACTGAACACCTAGTAATTTCACTGAGGTGGAAAGTTCCTGAAATAGAATTGTGGGATTTCTGTCCCATCTTTTGACATGCAAATGTCTTACACCACTATGTCTAAAGTAGATGCTACTTTCTGTATCAAAAACAATCAGCTTCATATCATCAAAGTAATAGACCAGCGTGATATCTGGTGTCAAAGTGGTCTTTACTAACAAGTATAGATAGAAAAACATTTGCCAAATCAATAGTTCCATATCGAGTATCAGAGGATGTTAATTAGTTCAAGCAAGGAAACTATATAAGGAGCAGCAGCTACAATAGGAGTCAACACTTGCATGAGTTATCAATAATACACACTCTGTCTCTAAGATCTGCCTGTTTTGTGCATAAGCTAGAGAGAATAGTTGAATGAGGATGTGGTGAAAACCACTATCCTTGCATCTTTCAAATCCTTAACATTAACATTAATCTCTGCCACCCCTTCAGGAATGAAATTTTGCTTTTGGTTTACTATTTTTTGTGGATAGAGGCAGTTTTCATGGACTTTCTTACCATGACAACTCTCACTCTAATGTCAGGGGAGCAATAGGGGGAATTCTACCAATTGCTGGTCTATTCTAATTATGCATTCTGAAGCTGGCTATGTAACCACAGATTGGTTAGGAGACCCCACTGCGCCCACTGCAAGATAGACTGGAGCTGAAACTTCACTTATCACCTGACCATCATTGACTCTATTCAGACTAGTGGGTAACAGTAATATTTGGTGTCTTCAGGAATTATTGTTTTAGAGTCATTTGTACAGTAATTCCAAAAATTTATGACTATTTCCCTTTTCTCTATGCATGGTCACCTTCATAAATTGGCATAAATCTCTTTGGAGAAATCTAAGAGTAAGATTAACAGAATACATTTTTCATAGTGTAAAAGGGTCCTTTCTCAAAGGGACATGGCCTCTCCTTCATTCAAAGGGTTCTAGATTTATAAACTGGTTCAAATCTGGGAATTGAATGAGGACTGTGACTTCTTGATGATTAAAATTAGAATTCTGTTTCCTAGAACTAGAAATATTCTGCTTATAAAGAAGAAATTATGGGGGAGAAAAGAAGAAGAAGAAATTGTGTATATCATTCATCTTTTTCTTTTCTAGGGATACCATGACCATGATCAAATAGTTAATGTCATACGTCTCTACAAGTCAGATAATCCATATTAGCTCTTTGACTCCCTTGTATAATATAGTAACCACACATTCCTTTTTGGCATAAAGTGCCACCATTTGGCCCTCATCACCCTCTATTATTCCTATGACCTTTAGGAGTCCCAGTGCATTGGTAGCAGTACCTACTGTAATTTCTGAACTATTAAGAAAGCAAATATACCATTCTTTAAAGATGATGGAGCTCACCTCACCAATTTATTTCCAAAAACTATGGTAGAAAATGTTTCCCCTGGACATTTACAGGGCTTGATAGTAGGTCTTATATAATAATTTTGTTCCAATATTCCAATATCCATAAGTCTTTCATTACAGTAAACAAAGGCAGCACTCACATTTCAACTTCATTTACTGTAAGCTAACTTGAGTGTATGTTTCAGCCCACAAAATTATTAGAGCCCTTCCTAACCCCTTGAATTGAAAGAATGCATCCAGAATTTCTGTTTAAGAGAACTATATCCATAAATTCAGCCTGATCCAACCTTATGTTCTTTCTACCATAAATCCACATTCTTAAGCTTCTCACACATATTTCAAGATTTCTGTCTGTATAAATTTGAAAAGTCATACAACTCATCGTGAAATCACACTTTGTGCCTCAGCCTTTTGGGCATGCTGAAACATGAATCTAGTTATATGTCTAAAAGCAAAGAAAATATTAAGTAGGTCCTGAGGGGAATCAGCAATGCTTTTCAAGGCAACTATTTCAGAGGAGGCTATTATCAGTTCTTCAGTCAAAGGAAGACTAAACTCCTCAAGGATGGGTGGTAGAGCAAAGAATACTCAACAGAATTCAGAGGATCAATGCCTCCAATTTCATCAGGATTGCCCCATATATTCCTATTTCAATTTTCAAGTTCCCATTTCTTCCCAATTATGTCTTCATATTAACAGAAATCTGTACTGTAAGTTGGCTACTCAAAGAACTAAACTTTGAACTTGGTTTTCAAAAATAATAGCCTGTAGCTACAAGAGATAACACATTTTGTCAGGGCAGATATAGAAATTTTCAAGTAATTTATGTGGAGATTAAACTTGGAATTTATTTATTTTTTTAAAAGATTTTATTTATTTATTTATTTATTTATTTATTTATTTATTTATTTGACAGAAAGAGAGAGAGATCACAAGTAGGCAGAAAGGCAGGAGAGAGAGAGGGGGAAGCAGGCTCCCTGCTGAGCAGAGAGCCTGATGCAGGGTTCGATCCCAGGACCTTGAGATCATGACCTGAGCTGAAGGCAGAGGCTTTAACCCACTGAGCCACCGAGGCACCCCTGAATTTGGAATTTAGAACCCTGAGTTCATTCTTTTCTTTGCCCTCTTTCTTGGTGTTTTTTGAGGCAACCATTAATTATACTCCCTATTTAACTAAAATATTTTAGAGTAGCAAACATGTGTTGACCCAGAATTTTGCTGTTTATAAGCATTTGATTAGAATTATTCAATGGCAATTTCTATTGCCACACAATGACGTTGACTTCAAGTTTTTTTCTTTACCACTAGAAATAGGCAGAGTGTGATGGGATTGTCCAGATTATCTACAATAATATTCCTTACTTCAAGTTGACATTCTTAAAATCATTGGTTATAGATTTTAATCACATCTAGAAAATATCTTCATGACAACATCTAGGTTAGGGTTGAGTTAAATAACTGAGGATTGTCATCTAGCCAAGTTTACATATCAGATACACTATCACAATATCTATGAAGAAAAAATGTCACATTTAAAAGAACTTCAGAAAAATTTAAATAAGTGTGTTTGTGTTCTACATAATTAGTGCCCTTTCTTGGGCATTGAGAACCTCAAATATTTGTACTCAAATTCAATACTTATTTTCCATATTTTGAATGTTTAACCAAGTAGCACAGTAGAAAATGTTGTCAAATTTTGCTTATAATGCATTTTACTGTGATGACAAAATGTAAGTAAAATATAATGAGGTCTATTGGGATTAACATTTTAGCTTCAATATGATTTGGGGTAAATCTCTTTACCTGTTCACCTAAAACTTTCTTCTTTATTGCTCCTTTTGTAATTTGGATCCCTTCGTAATTGTCTTACTGCCTTCACTGCCTGTTTTAGTCACTCAACAAATAAGCCTGCAGTTACATGTCTGTATCATACTCATTCTTGGGTTTGCTTTTTTTTTTTTTTTTTTTCTGCTCTTTTCTGGTGTAAGTTTCTTCTCCTTATCTATTCTTATCACTCTATCCAACTTTTACCTATGTCCATTTCATACTGTCTTCCTGTGTTCTCAAATGTTTTTAAAATAAACTAATCTCTCTCATAAGAGTCGATCTTGCTTGGTTAAAAAAAAATTGTAATTTTGTTTTACAAGAGTAAAAACTGATAGGTTAATACTTTCTTGTATACTAAGTACTTCCTATATATTATTCTTATCCAATAGTTACATTTTCCTTTTCTAGATCTTATACTACAAAGTATTCAGAAAAATCACTCCATCTTGAAGATAGCACAACACTCAAGACCAAAGCAATATTAGGTAAAGTGAAGGCAGATTGAGCAGAACCATCTTCCTTTCATATGACTAGTATGCCTATCTTGTAAATCATGAAAATGTATAACTGGAATTTTCCTTTGCAAGAGGGTTTTGCCCATTTTAGCTAAAGCCTGTATTAGCGACTTCCATGAGGCTAAAAATTCATCTATCTGGTGAATTTGCCTTATAGAACAATTTCCAAATAGACTTGTTTATTTATTAACTAGGTTGAGAAATTATAAACTTTCTTCAAAGATTTTATTTATTTATTTGACAGAGAGCACATAAGGGGAAGCAGCAGGCAGAGGGAGAGGGAAAAGCAGGCTTACTGTTGAACAGGGAGCTTGACATGGGGCCCATCAGAGAACCCTGAGATCATGACCTGAGCCAAAGGCAGACCCTTACCGACTGAGCCACCCAGATGCCCCAAGGAATTATAAATTATTAACATTCACTGATCTTAAAACATGCTAATTTATAAAAGTTTTCTATTCTGAAAATTGCTTAAAATTTTTATCATTCTTAATTTTGCATTCGTGAATTTGAGTAATACTAGCTTTAGATTAGAAATTATTCACAAGTCAATGACTAAACTATTACTGGAGTAATTATTTCTACTGTGTATACAAGAGTTTTCCTTCTATAAAATGTATAGATATAATGAATATTCCAACAGAATTTTAGTTATATCTACTTTATTTCTCCACAAATCAATTTTACAATTTGGAAGATCTAATGAAAATATTTTAAATACAGAAATTAAACCTAATTATTATGATCTTACTGATTTTTTTCTGTCACTATTTTTATCCTTCTCTCTGTCCTGATAAAGCTCTTTGGATAACAAGCGAAATTAATTCACAACTATTTAACAGCTGTTTTGGCTATTTTCAAGCTTTTTTTTTTTTGCTTTTGGTTACACATTTATGTGCTTTTGTATTATATTGTCTTATTCTTAATATATGTAATCTATGTCTGTATTGAAAGAATACTTGACCAAATTTGGCATGAATTGTATTACCATTCAGCTACATGAAGACTAGTGCTAAATCAGCTTACAATTACTGTCTTTTTTCTTTCATCTGAAAAATGGCACTAATCCTGAGAGTGCTAAGGATCATAATAGTAGTGGCTTTAATTAAATTTAATACATTGATCCTGCCAGAGTTAGTTCTTGAATTTTGATTCATAGTTATTAAACAGAAATATACAGAATTATACAAGCATTTGATCTAGCTTTCTGTGATGCTATTTTTTAAAAAAGAAAAAACAAACCAGAATGTAGCCCTCTTGGAACAATTATCTGGATTCCAACATCCAATGAATGAAATCTATTTTACAGATTTCTAAGTATTTTAACTAAAGTGTCTACATGGAATCCAGTTTATTAGCATTTACTAACACAGAAAATGAAAATAAGAAAAGTCTTTTTTTTGGTATTTATTCAGTAATTTTCTATTCAGTTCTATCAATTTAACCTTATAGACTACATTTGCACATAGCATCTTATTGAATTCTCTCTTTCTCATCCCCATTTCTGTCTCAGTCTATTACACATATATACATATATTCAGTCTCCACTGAATCTCTCTCCCAGCCTTTGGCAACTACTAATCTGCTGCAATAATAAAGCCATGAGTAAATGCCCAACTTAATTATGATTATGTTAAGATTTTTAGGGGCGCCTGGGTGGCTCAGTGGGTTAAAGCCTCTGCCTTCAGCTCGGGTCATGATCTCAGGGTCCTGGGATCAAACCCCACATCGGGCTCTCTGCTCAGCAGGGAGCCTGCTTCCTCCTCTCTCTCTGCCTGCCTCTCTGCCTACTTGTGATCTCCCTCTCTCTGTGAAATAAATAAATAAAATCTTTAAAAAAAAAAAAAAAAGATTTTTAATATAGCTCATTTAGTTAATTTGATGTGGATAAAACATACATCACTTAAGTATATGTATAGAAATACTCAGAAACACATAAATACACATGTAACAATTACCATCTAAGATACATACCTTTTCATTTCCTCTTAATTTTCAATTCTAGTTATTTTCAATATTCACAAACTAACTATAAACTCATATATTTCAGAACTTTGACCTTGGTCTGTCTTTGTTTTCCCATATCTTTCAAACTTCTCACTATACATTACCTATCCATCATATGGATCTTTCAGAGTGGAGATAATGTCACTTATTTAGAAATGTCTTCCCAAACTCTTCTAGGTACATGATTTTGTAAAATCCTCCAGGCCTCTATGTAGCCCAATACTAACATATTTAGATGTTTTTGTTTTTGTTTTAAGATTTTATTTTACTTATTTATTTTAGAGAGAGAGCACACAAGTAGGGGAAAGGGAGAGGGAGAGAATCTCAAGCAGACTCCACACTGACTGGGCAGCATCATGGAGGGCTTGATATCATGACCTTTAGATTGTGACCTGAGCTGAAATCAAGGGTTGGATGCTCAACTGACTGAGCCACCCAGATGCCCCATATTAAATGTTTATTATTATTGTCTTCTCTGTTACAAATCAAGCTCCATTAAGAAAAGAGGATTAACTAATACATTATCAGATCTATCACAATGCCTTGTACATTATAACTGCTCAAAAATTATGCTGCATGATGGAGTGCGTGCATAATTTTAAAAATATTTTTTAATCTTTTGGCATCTTAAAATATCTATCTGGATATTCTTCAAGTCTAAAATACACAATATGACTATTTTTCACAAACTTGTTTGCCCCTTAACATTCTCCCTTCCATTTAGCTAAGTGTTTTTTTTTTAATTGAGGTGAATTTATATAGCATAAAATTAACCATTTTAATTTGTAAACTTCAGTGGTATTTAGTACATTCACAATGTTATATAACCACTGTGTATATCAAGATCCAAAAATTTCCATATCCCAAAAGGAAACTTCATACCCATTAATTAGTGACTCTCATTCTTCACTAACTTCTCCAACCTCAGCATAACCACCAATCTGTTTTCAGTCTCTTTGTGTTTACCAGTTTTGAATATTTCATATAAATGGGCTCATGCAATATGTGAATTTCTATTTCTGTTTTTTCTTTACTTAGCATAATGTTTACAAGGACTGTCTACATTACAGTCTGTATCAGTACACCATTCCTCTTTATGGGTGAATAATATTCTATTGCATGTATGTAACACATTTTCTTCATTCATTTATTCATTGATAAGCATTTGGATTTTTTTCACCTTTCGGATATTGTGAAAAATGCTTCTATGAACATTTGTGCATACATATTATTAGAATACCAATAAGCATATACTTCAGAGTGGAATTATTCAGCCATACAGTAGTTCTATGTTTAACTTTCAAGAACCACCAACCTATTTTTCCACAGTGGCTACATCATTTTACATTTCTACCAGCAATGGGAAAAGGTTTCAATTTCTCCACATCTCATCTAACACATGTCATTTCCTCTTATTTTCTTTTATCCTGTTGGTTGTCTTTTACTTTCTTGATATATCTTTGGATACACGAAAGTTTTTAAATTTGATAAAGTCCATTGATCTAATTTTAGAACTTTGTTACCTATAATTTTGATGTCATATTGAATATTCATTGCAAAACCCAGTCCTGATGATTCACTTCTATGTATAATAGTCCCTCCTTATCTATGAGGGATATATTCCAGGGCCCCAGTGGATGCTTGAAACCACAGAAAATACCAAATCTTACATATACTATGTTTTCTACTATACATATATACCTATGATAGAGCTTAATTCATAAATTAGGCACAGTAAGAGAGTAACAACAGTAAGTATTAATAAAATAGAACAACTATAATAGTATACTATAATTAAAGTTATGTGAATGTGATCTCCTTTTGTTCCAAAATATCTTATTGTACTATATTCCCCCTTCTTGTGATGATGTGGGATGATAAAATAACTTCATGATGAGACAAAGTGAGATAAATGGCATAGGCATTGTGACATAGTGTTAGGCTACTACTGACCTTCTAATGAAACATCTGAAGGGTCATTTTTCTGGGCCATTGTTGGTTGGTCATGGGTAGCTAAAAAAGATGAAGGTGAAATATTTATTTATTAAGCTAATATTTGTTTATCTTTTCCCAAAATCCAGTGTTGGAAGTAGGTACAATGTATGGTGTAGTGATACCAGAAAGCTGTAAATGACACATAAAACACTGGGTATGACATTGGAAAAGAATACTTGTATTAAAACTGTCAATAAAATGGACACACAGAGAAAAGTATTATGCATATAGCCATGAAGTCCTATGCTAAGAATGTTTCTTAAACTATCAGTCTTTATGTGATACTAAATATATTTTCCATAAAGTGATTCTTTGCCAAATATTTCCAAGTGCTTTGGCAGGTGAGCATGTAAGGAGGGATTCACAATACATTAAACGCATTATCATAAAACACATTAAAGGGTGTCATTAATTAATTAGTTATTATAAGACCATTTTAATTTGACTTGATTTTCCATAACATTATTTCCTTAAAATCATCTCTCTTTTTAAAATATATTTATTTAGTTAATTGAGAGAGAGACAAAGACAGAGAGAGCATGAGAAGGAGGGGCACAGGGACAGGGAGAGAGAATCCAAAGCAAACTCCATGCTCAGCATGGAGTCTGACGTAGGGCTTGATCTCAGGACCCTAAGAACATGACCTGAGCCAAAACCAAAAGTTGGGTAGTTAACCAACTGCACCACTGTGGAAACTTTACTTAAGATCATCTTAAAGTGAGATTGATTTTCGAAACCCTGTATACCTAACTTTGTTTACCTGTTTCACCAATTTATTCCATTATAAGTAAAGACACCTCTGATTAGGGTAACCACAGTCTCTGACTTTGCAGACTTTGATATATTAGTGCATTAGATATACCCCACAGCTAATGAAATTCCACACTTCAGTTTAGATGACATCTAATGTGCCACAGATTGTTTATTTTCCTAAGTATAATTACTAAGAGAAAAAAATCCCTCATATACCATTATGGTGTTAAATAATGCATATCTTCATTGATTTTTAATAGATAACTTACTTAAAACAACACTGTGGAAGCTTATCTTTTTTGATGCAACAGATGTTGAGTTTACACAAAACAGAAATAAACCCAGGATTCTATACTTGGAATACCCATCTAATTTTAAGGATAAAATTTTCCAGTAGCAGATGGTATTCCACACAGTCTTATAAAGTAGGGGGAAAAAATGTTTTCTTTGACACTGTAAATTAACAGATTGGTTACAACTATGCACATATGGATTAATACATTTTAAATCTGTTTCTTACAGAGGTAGAAAATTCCCACATGGGGCTGTATGAGTTTTATTAGGCATATCTTTAAAATCCTCAGATTGAAACATCAATATAAATTCACATGCCTTGCTAAACATATATTTATATCTTTGGATTGAGCTGAAATTAATTAATAATAAATCTGACATTTTCTAGGGGGAAATTTATCATTTGATAATATGCCAATTCTATATCTGATTCCGATAGGAACATGTATGGTGTCACTTTGTGCAGTTACTTTATCACAATTTTGGAAAAACTATATAAAAATGTCTTTTTACCACAGAATTGCATTGAGTTGGTAAATCAAATACTCAAACATTTTTGTAGCAACTTTAGGTAAAGTTCTCTGTATAAAGACAATGTCCCTTCCTACTATACTGCATTTTTCCATTAGAAAAGAATTTGCTTTTAGTAAAAATGTAAGTATAAAATTGTATTTCTATTACCCTGTCACCATTAAAGAGGTTTAGCCTGTTATTTTTCAATAGCCTATTGTATTTCCTTAGATTATCAAAGCTATATTATAAAAACATGTATTCCAATAGAAAAAATTAGTCCAATAGCTAAAGTTTTATATCCCCAGAAAGAAAAAAAGTCATTTTTTCCTAAATTTCAATAGTAAGAGTTTTATCAGTGCTATGAAGTTTTTATTTTGTATAAACATATGTTTTATTGAGCTTAAACCTCAACATAGTAGGATTGACTCCATCTAACACATACAAACAATGTTTTTTTTCCTATATTCACTTGCAATAACTGTAGTGCTTTTAGTGCTTTCTTTTCACTCTTACTTCCATTGAGGAAAACTTGAAACCACTGAAATATATTATCTCTCTTGTATCTTTCTAATTACTTGAGATATCACACAACGTGATTGTACTACAAAGATCACTGCATATATTACAAATCATGTTTCAAATTGATTGTCACATTAGGTTCATCTTATGTTATGACCATTCATCCTTCTACTCAGCTAGAATGGTATTATCTACTCAGCTAGAGACTTTGATCCAAGGTGACAAGACAAATGAGGTGGACTTAAAGGTACAGGAGGGAGCTGACAAAGCCATAGAATTGACACACAATTGGGGAAGCCAAGCTAAATGGGTATAATAGATCTGGACTTGATTCCCCTTTGGGGTTTAACTGAAATATTGAGACACCTTTATTCAGAAGACATAAAGTACAACCTAGTGTTTCTCTTATCTTCCCTTTATATTTAATCAGTGGAAAGCTTTCTTCTGCCCAGGGTGAAAAATGGAGCAATTATGACTTCTTTAGTTACGCTTAGTTAATAAACAGTCCCAAAGACAGATTTAGTGGTCTGGTTGGTTATTCAAGGAAGTTTCATAGTCTTTTTCACTCACTTCTAACATTTGCCAAATATACCCTCCGTGACACCTATGTTAGAGTGCAAGGACTGAGAAAAGGGAAAGAGGAACAAAGAAATTCTATGTTTAATTACTAATTCAAATACATAGCTAATCTCCCTTTTCCTGTCCTCCTGATTTGGGGGTTTATTTAGTCACAAGTTCACTAACTTCCAGGGGAGACAGACATCAAATATATGCAGAAAAATACAGTGTGACTACAGGTCACATCAAGGGTCTTCACAACAGGGCAAAACTTATCTAAGAATTTCCCCTGTAAGCCCTCTTTCCATTTACCTTTGCCACATTTTTGTAGTTTTGATCCTTAGCAAGGTTCCTTTGATCCTTAGCAAGGGTGCCTAGGCTTGGGGCCCAAGCACTGTGAAACCAATTCCAGCAACTATTCTGAAATTTATGTTTTCTTTTGCCACCTCTCTTTTATATCATCTTAATACGAAGGTTATTAATCAAGTGAGCATTTAGGCAATTTCCACAATCTGATTCTATTTTTCCTTTCTGCTAATTACTAGTCAATCATGCAATTCAGAATCCCAGATTCATCATTAGGTCTGGAATATATATTGCTCATCATACTGTGGCTTTTCTCACAATGTTCTATGGTCTAGAATGTCCTTGTGTTTTCTTTCTACCACCTAAAATGTTAGAAGCTTCCTTAGACATTATGGCATGCATCATCTAAACAAATGAGGACTTTGGACTTAGGGTGATAACAGCTAAGTGCAAATTGAGTGTGAATAAAAAATGTCCAATTAAAAAAATATCCAATTTAATATATTTCTATCTTATTTTTCATTACTATTTATGCTGTCTATTTCACCAATAAATTGGCTAATTGAGTAGGAAACTAATGAGTTTAGATTAGTTAACAAACCAAGGGAACTTTCAAGTACATTATCCTGCCAATAATCATTTTTAAAAAGTGATATAATGCAGACAATGTTCATTATGTAAAATTCGTATCTCATGGTGTACCTGGATGGCTCAGTCATTAAGCATTTGTCTTTGGCTCAGGTCATGATCCTAGGGTCCTGGGATTGAGCCCTGCATCAGGCTCTTTGCTCAGGGGTAGGCCTGCCCACTCCTCCTGCTTGTGTTCCCTCTCTGACTGTCTCTCTGTCTGTTAATTAAATAAATAAAATCTTAAAAATAAAATAAAATTAAATTAAATTAATAATAAAATAAAATAAAATAAAATTATTATTTCACACATGCTGACCAGTTAGCTCAGCTGGTTAAAGCATGGGGCTAATAAAATTTGCATTTCATAAAAATTATATAAAGCTTTAAAACATGAATTAGGAATCAAAAGAGAATTTAGATATCTATTACCACCAAAATAATATAAAGGATAAGAATCATTTGCAGCATAGAAGGAAAAATAAAAAAACAATCTACTCAGAAAAGCATAGACATATATCCATTAGCAAGTTCATTTATTCATTTATTTATTATCCATTTATTATAATGGATATATATTATATTATATATTATAATCAAATAATATTTAATTATATTTAATATTATTCATGTAATAATATTGTAATGTAATATGTAATAATATTTAATTATAAGATATGTTATAATTAAATAATCCATGTATTATTAATTAATATTAAAATTCACTAACATACAATACAAAATAATGCAATAAATATTATTAACTAATACTTATTGAGCACTTTTCAATATTATGGGTACATTTCTTAATGCTTTACAGGCATCATTATATTTAATCTTTATGACTATCTTATGTGGCAGTTATTCTAATATTATATGTAATTACATATTAATATAATAGTTAAAAAATATGCCTAGAGACAGTAAAAGATTTTCTGAACCTCATACAATTATTTAGCAGTAGATTCAATTATCAAACGAAGGTCCATCTGATTTAAAAATCTCTGCAACAATCTTGACATCTCATAGAAGAAGATACAGAGACAGCAAATAACCTATGAAAAGATGTTCCACAGCATATGTCATTAGGAAAATGTAAATGAAAGCAGCAATGAGATACTACAACACAGCTATTATAATGGAAAAAAATATAAAGTACTGATAACACCAAATGCTAATAAAGACATGGAGCAAAAGAAATTCATTCATTGCTGGTGGAAATGCCACTTTGGAAGACAGTTCTTCAATTTCTTATAAAACTAAACATATTCTTACCATATGATTCAGCAATTAGTATCACTTGATATTTACCCAAAAGAGTGAAATTTATGTTTGCACAAAACTTGCATGTGGACGTTTATAGAAACTTTATTCATAATTGTCAACATTTGGAAGCAATCAAGATGTCTTTTATTAGGTGAGTGGCTAAATAAGCTGTGGTACATTCAGACAATGTTCACTAAAAATAAATGAGCTTTCAAGACATGAAAAGACATGGGACAGTACTTAACGTGTATTAGTAAGTTGAAGAAGCTAGTCTGAAAAGACAGGGATTCCAACTACATGACACTCTGGAAAAGGCAAAACTATGGATATCATAAAAAGATCAGTGGTTTCCACCAGAAGTTGGTCATGGGGAAGAGAAATGAATGGGTGGAACACAGAAAAATTTTAGGGCAATGAATATATTCTGCATGATACTATAACAATAAATATATATTATTATACATTTCTCAAAACCCATAGAATGTACAACACCAAGAGTGACTCATAATGTGAACTAGGTACTTCAGATGATTATTATATGTTAATGTAGGCTCATCAATCATAACAATTATATCAATGATAGGAAGTGTTGATCATGGCAAAGGCTCTATATTTATACAGGCATTGTGTACACGGGATATCTGTACTTTTCACTCAATTTGCTCTGAGCCTATAACTGCTCAAAAAAATTCTTAAAATATTATAATAGCTTTCACTTTTAAACAATTATTATCCATAAACTGTATCTGAATCACTATCCAAGAAAAGGAGTTTCTGTAATTATAAGAATCTTGATGGAATAGCTTTGGAGTGGAAATCTCAATACTTAAGCAGTAGAAAATGTAGCTTTTGGTCTTCTCCAAAAAGTGATTTCTTTACCTTTCTCTGTTCAACACCATAAAATATTTTATTTGGAAAAAAAAGTACAAAAGTCTACTTTTTCCTTTTGTCATGTGTAATTTTCTTAACAAATAAATAATGCAAAATAATCAGCAAATAGTAAAGTGTAACTATTTTCCAAATAAGCTTATACTTATTACATTTTGTAGAAAATTCACAAAATGTTCTGACTCCTTTAAATAACTCTAAAGTATAACAACAAATACCAGATGTTTTGTATCAGCATAGATACATGAGATGCCTGTATGATATTCTGATTTTTTAAAAGAAAATTAGATTATGTGGAAAATCAAAGGGAACACACAGTGGGTTTTGTCTTCCTCAACCAAATAAAATGTTAATAAAGGTCTATGACTTAGAAAGAGGCATTCATCTTAGCTTCTAGTATACGGTTACATAATATCAATTTAAGTTAATTTCATTTATTTTATTTGCCCATAGTTACACCCACATACATTTTTGTAAATCATGTGGAATCAGGTAAAAGATTAAATGGCTTCAATTCATTTAATGTGGAATCACTCAGACTCCAGGATATAATTTACCAAAAGAGAAGGTGCTTATATAATATTTCTAAAGTATTTGAATAAATTTTGCTTTAATAAATTAGGAAATGATAAGGCAGGCTCAATTTCTATCAAATAGAAAAATAAAATGCCAGTAATTGAGTTTTTTTATCATATTTATTTTTCTGATAATAAACTTTAACTCAGACTATCCAGACTGATTATGAGATGTGGAAAAATAAAAAGTAATCATTGAAACTTGGTGACTGAAGCATCACGTGGCACATGTTGTAAAGAATCCTTACAGAGGGAAATCTCAGAAAAGACTACACACACATATTCATTACCAATGTAGTAAAGAGCATCTCGGGAAAATGTGGAATGACAAAAACAGAAATAGTGAGTATGAGTAACTAAGTAATTGTCTTGGCTTATTTCAATCACATTTCTTTAGTGTTAAATCTGATGTAATTTCCCCCTTTCCACTATTTCAATGTATTCATGCCAACAACTCAAGTGGAATGTGACAAACAGAAAAACTTCAACTATTCCTCTATCTTGTGCCAAATTCTAATGTGTAGTGTCATTTTTATCTATCACCTCTTTTACCCCAAAGAAATCACCTTTTCACTGCCTTTTGTTTTCAGGACATGGCAACATGTTTAATAGAAATTCAAGCTATCATCATCTTTTCCATCTTAGATTAAATAGAGATAGTAGGGGCTCCATTTGAAGCTCCATTTGCACATTTTTCTAATCTGAAGAGAAAAACTTTTTCTTTTTTTTATGATGTTATTTGTTTATTTGACAGAGAGAGACACAGCGAGAGAGGTAACACAAGTAGGGGGAGTGGGAGTGGGAAAAGCAGGCTTCCCGCTGAGCAGGGAGCCCGATGTAGGACTCGATCCCAGGACCCTGGGATCATGACCTGAGCCAAAGGCAGATGCTTAACAACTGAAACACCCAGGTGCCTGAGGAAAACATTTTCAAGAGAATCAGTGAAGTATATTCCTTTACCACTGGGCAAATTATGAAGGAGCAGGATAATAATTCTCCACCTGGGCACTGCTAGAGTCAGGAGAAGGCCCCTGGAGAGGATTTTTCCATCCCACCTCAATTGTAAATGAACATTTTGTTGATATTATAACTGGATTAGAAGTTAAGCCAGTCACAAGGGATGATGTAGTTGTCGGGGTCTGTCAGGATGCTCTTCTCCATGCAGAAGATTGAAGTATTTTCCTGGAACATTCTACCAACCGTGAGTTCTCTGGAAAATTTATTTGAATCTGGACTAAATTTTATTATAAATAAAATGGAAATAATAATAAAATTTATCTTTGTAGTATGGTAGTATGTGCTCAATACAAGGTTTCATTAACCTACTAACAATACAAAATAGTAATAAGAAATTTCAAAATAAAAATAAAATATGGGGCGCCTGAATGGCTCAATGGGTTAAAGGGTCCTGAGATCGAGCCCTGCATCGGGCTCTCTGCTCAGCGGGGAGCCTGCTTTCCTCTCTCTCTCTGCCTGCCTCTTTGCCTACGTGTGATCTCTTTCTCTCTGTCAAATAAATAAAATCTTTAAAAAATAAATTAAAAAAATAAAAAATAATATCTGTTATTATTATCATCATCTTTTCATTTAAGAGCAAAGAACTTGGATAATATATTTTCAATGCATAAAATTCAAAGCATAATTATTATGCCATGGGATCTATAATTCAATAAAAATCAATTGGACATCAGATTGCAACTTAAAAAAAAAGCTCCACTTGCATTTATTAACTTTGTAAAAACCAAAAGAGGAAAAAAAAAAGCATTTTCAGAAGAAAGCCTCACAGAACTTTGAAGTAAATCGTATTCCTTTAGAATTTGGATTAAAATCCTTTTGTCCTCTGCAGGTATTTTCCTTTTGAGTAAAAGTGTATGGATTGCGATAGGTTCCTAAAAGAAACTGAATCATTTTCCATGGACCCAAAGTGTTAAGTAGTAGTTAATCTTATTTCTCAGGGTTTAAATTAGGGGGTAACAAAAAGGAGTCAGCTAAAAAAGGCATGAATATCACCTAAAGATATGACATATCGGGGCACCTGAGTGCCTCAGTGGGTTAAGCCTCTGCCTTCAGCTCAGGTCATGATATCAGGATCCTGGGATCGAGCCCCGCATCGGGCTCTCTGCTGGGCAGGAAGCCTGCTTCCCCCTCTCTCTCTGCTTGCCTCTTTGCCTACTTGTGATCTCTTTCTCTCTGTCAAATAAATAGAATCTTTAAAAAAAAAAAGATGTGACATATCCTCTTTGAAGGGAGAGTTAATATGTGTTTGTATATACAGGGGATAATTACATCATGTTTGAGGAGAGCATTATTTTACTAATTTCTTATTTTAAGTTTAAATATATTAAAAAGTAAATGTCTCAGAATGCTAAATATAGTTAAAATGTTGTTATGAATGAGAAGTAGGGTTAAAAAAGATCTGTCCAAATGCTAAGCTGACAAGGCATAGACTGTGCTCTGTCATTCTGGCCCAACTGAGAACTAAATTTTCAGAATATCCTTCTCTGTCTTTTTCTAAGTAGAGTTGGCCTATATGGAAAGTTATGCAAGATTTGAGGGTCTTTAATCAGTCCAATAATGTGACAGATACCACAAGGCTTAGTTGGTTATGGCTTATCCTCTCCTCCTATATACATGTGCAGATATTTTAGATAAATGGAGCTGAAGCAACTAGCAGGGATCCCAGCCCCACTGTCTTGGGACCAGAAGGTCAGCAGCTAAGCAGAGGAAATGGTTCCCCATTTTATACCTCTCCTCAAACTCCCCACAAATAATTTGTCCTCCTCCCAATCCTCTTCCTCTTCCCCCTGCTTCTCCTGCTCCTCCCTTTCTTTTTCCACTTTTCTTTCTTTCTTCTTTCTCTTCCTCCTCTTTCTCCTTTCCCTTTTTCTTCTCATCTCTTTTTCCTTCCATTTTTATAATGTTGTTGATGTTCGGTTAAGCTGGAGAAGTTCCCCAGCATTACTCAAGATGGCATTTCTTTCAAGGATAAATTTCAGGCATTCTAGAAAAAGACAACCCAAGAAATATGAAAAATAACTTAAAAAAAAAAAAAAGCTTTGATATCAAGAGAGCTTTGGGTATGAGAACTCCTGAGGAATATACACCCTCCCCACACCATAATTAAGGCCTTGAAGTCTCTGAAGAGAGTTGCAGACAGGCACTTAGACCTCTCTGACTTGTCATGCTCTTACACACCTTCACATTCATAGGCCAAACACTGTTTAGCCAAGGTCTTCCTAGTGCCTCTGCAGAGGCCTCCTTGTGTGTATGTGTTTGGAATGGGAGCAGTGGGGACAGACAAAAAGGAAAAACTTTGAGGATACATTTCTTAGTACTTTTCCATTTCTATTCCTCCCCTTTCCTAAGTTTTGACTATCTAGCATTCAACTACGAGACACATAATAAGCAAAACAAATAAAGAATATTGTCAACATTCGGGTGCCTGTGCCTCTTCGGATCACAATGTTTGTATCTTTACGGTAAATACCCAATAGTGTGATTGCTGGGTCGTAGGGTAGCTCTATTTTCAAATTTTTGAGGAACCCCCAAACTATTTTCCAGAGTGGCTGTACCAGCTTGCATTCTCACCAACAGTGTAGGAGGGTTCCCCTTTCTCTGCATCCTCGCCAACATCTGTCATTTCCTGACTTGCTAATTTTAGCCATTCTGACTGGTGTGAGGTGATATCTCACTGTGGTTTTGATTTGTATTTATCTGATGCTGAGTGATGTTGAGCACTTTTTCATGTATTTATTGGCCATTTGGATGTCCTCTTTGCAGAAATGTCTGTTCATATTTGCTGCCCATTTCTTGATTGGATTATTGGT
>CM053604.1:93741310-93794158 GCA_028646535.1 Procyon lotor
AAGAAAAAACTATCATGGTGACAATTCATTTTATTAGAGACCATTTATCTGGCAATATTAGCCATAAGACATGTGTTACTAAACTTTTGAAGGAAATTTGACCAACAACAATTTTTTTTTTTTAAAGATTTTATTTATTTGACAGAGAGAAACACAGTGAGAGAGGGAACACAAGCAGAGGGAATGGTAGCGGGAGAAGCAGGCTTCCTGACGAGCAGGGAGCCCGATGTGGGGCTTGATCCCAGGACACTGGGATCATGACCTGAGCCAAAGGCAGACACTTAACGACTGAGACACCCAGGCGCCCCTCCAACAACAATTTTTAAAAGTCTAGAAATCTAGAGGAGTGGGAATATACACGTGCATCACTCACTCAATATTAATATGGCACTTTATTTTTTTTACTTTATTTTTTTTTTATTAACAAATAATGTATTATTTGCCCTAGGGGTACAGGTTTGTGAATCATCAGGCTTACACATTCCATACAACTCACCATACCACATACCCTCCCCATTGTCCATAACCCAGCCATCCTATCCCTCCCGCCTCACCTTCCAGCAACCCTCAGTTTGTTTCCTGAGAGTAAGAGTCTCTTTTGGTTTGTCTCTCTCCCGATCCTATCTTGTTTAATTTTTCCCCCTCCCTAACCCCCATGACCTACAGGCCTGCCTCTCAAATTTCTCGTATCAGAGAGATCATATGATAATTGTCTTCCTCTGACTGACTTATTTCACTTAGCAGGATACCCTCTAGTTCTATCCACATCATTGTAAATGGCAAGATTTTGTTTTTCTTGATGGCTGCATAGTATTCCATTATATATATATACCACATCTTTTTTTATCCCTTCATCTGTTGATGGACATCTAAGTTCTTTCCATAGTTTGGCTATTGTGTACACTTCTGCTATAAACATTTGGGTGCACATGCCCCTTCGGACTACTACATTTTGATATGGCACTTTAATAAATAATCATGATATTCTTGAAATATTTAAGAAAAAATAGATTGTTTGCATAGTTATTGAATGAAGGAACTATTTTCTAAGCAGCAATGTTTGAGACTTAAAATCACTTAAAAAAAGGAAAAATTTTCTGAAAACCTCTTTCTGATTCACAGTGGTGACTGATTAACAGATACTGATTTACATCACTTTCCTCAGTGTAAATGGAGAAAATCTGCAAGAATATCAGAGGTTTGGCTGCAAGATATCAGAACCTTTTCATAGATAAGCCCTTGAAACAGCAGAATCTAGAAAAAATAATGTGAAGAAGTTTTTACCCAATCCCATGCTTGGGAGGAAGTTCTACTTTTGCCCACGCTTGCCTGCACAAAAGCCCTTCATTCTAGGGTCAACAGAATCTAATACAGACAAGAATTAGGATTTTGCATGTCCTTATTATATATCTTTTTATCAAATATATCCTCACTCAGCAATCTCAAATTTATTTATAGAATCTTTTTTCCTCAAATTCTCTCTTGATATTTGCTATATCAATAGTTTAAAACGAGTAGACCATAATAGTATTTGCCTTGAAATATTCTTTTTTTTCCTTGAAATATTCTGAAATTATTCCATATCTTAACAATTTACTCTCTTTATAAAAACAAAAACAAAACAAGAATAAGAAAACAAAAAAACAAAACAAAATAAAACCCTAACTACAGTTCTCCCCCACCTGTATCTCTTGACTTTACAGGATACTTCATTTCCAACACTTCTGGTCACCAAATGTGTGTGTGTGTGTGTGTGTGTGTGTGTGTGTGTGTGTGTGTGTGTTCTCCCCACACCAAGCAATTCTCCACACACCAAATGGATGTCCTACAATTGAACTCAATTGTGACAACGATCTACCTGAGAGAGCCTCAGATCCCACAGGTTAAGGGTCTGGTTTCACCAAACTGCTCCCACACACAACTTCAGACACCAGTTGCAAGTCTACCTTGTCACCTGTGGTTTTGATCTAATGGTTATAGATCAGCGGTTCCAGTGACCCCATCTTTTGTTCTATTAATTTGCTAATGTGGCTCACAGTTTTCAGAGAAACATTTTATTTACCAGATTACAAGATTTGTTACAAAAGGATGTAACTCAGGGACATAGCATATGGCATAGATGCCTATAGCAAAGCTTAGGAAAGGGTGCTGAGCTTCCATGTCCTCTGTGAATGCACTATTCTCTGATACTGCCACATGCTTACCAACCTGGAAATACTCTGAACTCCATTCTTTTTTTTGGGGGGGGGGGCTTTTTTATTACATAGGCGTGATTAATTAAGTCATGTATATAAACTGATGGCTCATATGTTCAACCTAAGTGGGAAATTGAGTTGTGAGTATTACAAGTCTGAACATCCCTGAGCTTGAACATCACAGATCTGAGAGTCTGTCAATGCATAATTGTTATAGATGATGTAATTCTTAGATTCTTAGATTCAAAGATGCTTGAGTGGTGTCTACCATGATACAAAAGTGCATTACTAAGGGCTGGATTGCATTTCTTAATAATGGTCTCAGAATGAAGCTTTCTCAATAAAAGGAAAAATAAATTTCCTGTGTTTGATCTAGGAATGGATCCATTTTTTAGGCTAATTCGGAGCAGGTCTCTTTCATAAAAATGGGCAGATCAACCAGGCTCACGTCATCTTGACTAATAAGTAAAGCCACGTTTTAAGATTCATCTTAGAGTGAAGATGAACTTGTGACTTACCTCCCAATTATTACATTCATCATCAAAGTCTCCAAGGATACTATTAAATATCATAGAAGAGCAACTATCTTGCTCTTACACCTGATTTCACACTGTATATGCTTCTAAAGTTTCTAATTCTCTAATTTTAAGAATGTCTCCGATGTACTCCCTACCAATCATAATAGGTAAGAATCTCCATCAATATTTCTAACAATCTACTCTCCATCTCAGATTATGCTTAGGTGGTTATAAAGATATTTTTATACCTATGGCAATGGCAACACATACTCTGCACCTTGATACTAAACACCAATGCTACATACAGTGTCCCCAATGTAATACTGGCAGCGAGTTCACCACTAGCTCTTAGAAAAAATCCCATCTTAGCTGTGTTCAGTCCCACTTCTGTTAGGAGTAAGCATTTCCTTTTGTACTCTTTGAAGCCTTAAACTCACTCAAACTCTCTGTCCTGCCTGGGTAAATATATTATACAGTGTGTTTTTACAACAAAGTAAGCTAAAGAGAAGAAAATATCATTAAGTAAATTTTGAGGAAAATACATTTTATACCACTGTACTGCATTTACTGAAAAAAATCTGCAGATAAGTGGACCTTTGCAGTTCAAACTTGTGTTGTTTGAGGGTCAACTATACTGAGAGAAAAAGTATTCACATAAAAATTTTTGAGTCATTGATGACATTAGTAAGCCATCGAACCAACCCTGAGGCCTCTTCTTTGGGGCTTCAATTATGTAATCATTAAAAGTTCTTATTGCTTGCAACTGAAACTGAAAATAACTAAATTGTATACTAAATGTCTCTTTACCTGATTTATGAGATAGAGACCAGATTGTATATATCATCTTTTGGTACCGCCCTGAAAAAAAATCTCTCCCTGAGATTTTCCTGTCATATTTGCTGATTATTACAATATTAGCCCAGACAATACAAAAAAATGTGAAAAAATACATATTTCAAGCCTAATCTTTGAGTTTTTAGTGGGAACTTGGAATTGTTGCAATTCAAGGAGATTTAGGTTTAATTCTCAATCTGTGACAGAATGGATGAAAAAGAGTGGGTTGACACTAGAAGTGGGTGATATTTTCCTTTTGGTAGGGACAGTGTTTGGGGAAAACCCTGACCATTCAACAGCTGCTACCTTTTAAATGAGCAATTCACGTGTGTGTGTGTGTGTGTGTGTGTGTGTGTGTGTGTGTGTGTGTGAGGTGGGCAGTTTGGGGCACAGTAGTGTCAGTTCTAATTCAGAAGCAGTATTGCAATGAATTCTATATAACAGTAAAATATCAAGTTTGCAAAAATCTAAAACACTCATTCATATGAAGAATAAACATTGACTTAACCTTAAGTCAGGTGGATAGTACCAAACTGAATGCTTGAATATCGGACAAATTCAAACAGATTCTTTGTTAGTGGTGGACTACCATTGGGATGAAGGAGTTTCACGAATATTTGTGGAGGAAAATCCAGTACAAAATGAGGTAATAAGAATGAAAGATGAAAAACAGGATGAAATCAAAGTTTCTGTGCTGGGCCATAATGGGGAAGTTGAGAAAGGCAGTAGATGATATTGTGAGTGGTGGGTTAACATGGGATTCAGATTCATTCTGGAAATTTTTGTTTCTAGGTGGAAGCGACCTCAAGCAGTTCATAAACCTAACAAGAGTGTCTGATCTCATGACTTCTAATAAAAACCTACAAACTGTAGTGGGTAGAAAAGAATCTGGGGCCTCATTCTGGGACTTAGGAATCTTTTGTGTATAGCTATATAAGTCCATAACTGGGCCCTTCTCTACGTGGCACAACAGATAGATAAAGCATGCATCATCTGACTTTCTAACTCAAATTCACAGGTTCTCTTATGCCATTTTTTCTCAGAGCATTCCTTCATAAGAAAGTGAAAGCATTCTTTCATTAATACGATCACTATCTCTATTAGGAGATGCAGCATTCTGTTATTAAAGCATGCATTTAAAAACTGTTCAAAATCAACAATTAAGCATTCTAAACATAGAAACCTAGGGATAACTATGGAAGAAAAATTGAACTTAAAAGGAAGAAATATAAATTGTCATCTAAGAGAATTCATAAATAGAGCAAAGTGTATTTATACTGTATACCTATTATTGAGGAAAAAATATACTTGTATGATTTCTCTTCCCATTCAAACAGACTTCTATTTGAAATCTCAAAAATTCTTTTGTATTCCTAGGCTGAATGGTAAATGCTTTGTATGAGAGAATTCTTTTATTCAAAATGTATGGTATTATTCGATATTTCTGAAATTTCCCTTATGCTTTTAGGCAGATACCAGACATACTAAAACACTTGAGTTTTAAAATAACTGGTATTATAAGAAATAGGCACAAATTGAGTATCTAAAATACTTCACCATTATTTTTTGCTGTGAACAGAATCCACTTTATAAACTCAAAGCCAGGTTTTGGGGGGCAATTATCATGAATACACATGAATTGTGTTCGTTTTCCATTTATGTTGCAAATTGTCAACGTTAGAACTGCAGTATAACAACTTAATCAGCAAACCGTAATGCTCCTCATTCTCATATGTCTGGATTTTCTTAGGCCAAAATAATTTATATGCTTTATATCAAAATTAAAAGTGCAATAATGGTGCTTTCTTTTATTGTAAATACAAAACTAAATATTTGAATTCTTTAACTTACAAACAGGTCATGTTCCAAACAGCCACTTTAAAATCAGGTGGGAGGAAATAAGAATGCATTTTCTTACAAAAATAGCAGTTAAGCACCATAGATGATTTGAGGAAACTAAAGGTGAAATTTTTCTCTGGCTAAGATTTATGCTCAGAAATGTGTACTCTCTCAGTAGAACAAGCTTTCCTCTGTCTCCCCACTCCCTTTTATCTCTCAGAAGGGTACTCTTGCTTCTTCTAATCTTCAAGGTGATTGAACAAGTTTGGAAGGTGGGCTGATGGGTAGGCTGTCACTTTCAAGTAGATTAAGGAAATTGATTCTTTCAATTGATTATGTTGAATTCCCACACAGCTCAAATGGGTCCAGGCATTCATCGGTACCATTAACTCTCTTAGAGCTCAAATTCTATTCAAATGAGACAGACAATAAATAAATACAAATATAAATTAACAGATCTTGATGGAAATAGGTCAGGGTGATGAGGCACAGAGATATTAGGTGATTTTTTAAAATTGTGTGGTGAGGAAAGACCATTTTCAAGAAATGGCATTTAACCTTGAGCCAAGAAGTCAAGAAGGACTTGACTAAATAGATAAACTAAGTGTATCTGTGGAGCTAAAAAAGCTGCTGGCTTAAGCCTAGTGTCAAGCTGAAATGATAGTGTATCAGGAGGAGGCACTTTCTGTATAAATTTGCAAACCCAGGACATGGGGTTTGAGTTTTAATCTACATGTGCTGGTATGTAAATGAAGATTTTCAGGTTAAGTGATGTTGTATCAAATATTTGAAAAGAACAAACTTACTGAAGTTAGCCCAATAGTGAAGGCCTACTCTCTTTTCCTTTTTTTTTTTTTTTTTACTTTGTGTTTTCTCCCTTTTATTTTTCTTTCCTTTTATTCGGAAGGAGAACCAATTTTAGAATTGAATCTATAATGTGACATAAGAACATTATAGTATATGTATATATACTATATACAGTATATATATATACACACAGTATATATACTATATATAGTATATATACACTATATATACTATATACAGTATATATATACTGTATATATACAGTATACATATATATACACAGTATATATATACACTGTATATATATATATGTAACAGATATACATATATATATATACATATATATATGTAACAGATATATATATATATATACAGTGTATATATATACTGTGTATATATATGTATACTGTATATATACAGTATATGTATACTGTATAATTGCATTCTCAAACTCAAAATATTTCCTAATGTGTGTAGTCATCCATTTATTTAACAAATATATATTAAATGTGTTCTCTATGGGAAGACTGATATAGATATCAGGTATAAGGCAACAAATGTGAGAGACAGGGTTCTCTGCCCTTTGCAAAGTGGTGGCTTAGAAGAAAGAAGTAGCAGATTCTAGATATGTTTGCTGTGTGTTCCTATAGAATTGTAGAGGAAGTGAATGTTGGATGTGAGAAAAAGAAAAGAAAACAAAATAGTGATGATTCCAATTCTCGGCCTAAATAATAGGAAGGAAAAGGATGACTTTAACAAAGAGGAGGAATATAAGAGAAGCATAATTTTATTTATTCAGAGTAAGGACTAGAGGTAGACCAAGGGCCTTGTTTTAAAACCTTTTAAATTTGGAATGGCTATTAGAATCCAAGTGGAGATTAAATTTAGGCCATTAAATGAATGACCAAAGAGAAGTCTATAAGGATGTTATTTGAAGTCATGATAGAGGTTGAGGTCAATAAGAAAGCAAATGTAGAGTAAAAGGAAATCAGGAATAGATCTTTAGGACTCTCTAAAATTTCAAGGTCCGGAGATAAATTGCTAGTTACAAAAGAGGTTGACAATGAGATCAATCCAAAGCAAAGAGTATGAATGTTGCACTTTATAGTTAAAGTAAGGAACACATAACCAACTGTGTTATTTGCTATAATAAGACTGATTTTGTTTAATAACTGAAAGCCAGATTTTGTGGCTCTGGAAATGACATCGGGGGGTATCATCAGGAATGTTTAGAGATGACTCAACAGAAAATCAGATGAGAGCAATTGAAAACATTGACTGTAGGCATCTCTTTGAGGCATTTGGCTTTATCTAAAAGGAAAGAGGAGAATCTGTTCTGTATAAGAGTTTAAAAGAGAGCTTTTAAAAAAAATAAAATAAAATAAAAGAGAGCTTTTGTGATTTTAGTTTTTAATGGAAAATAGAAATATTCTTATGATCGGGGACAGTCTATGAGATAAAGAATCATAGAGAATGCAGGAACAGAAGAGAAGAGGAGCTTAAATAATATCCATTGAGCCGATGAGTGAGGGTGGAAGCTGTCATATGGGAGAGCACGGAAAATTCTATCATTACAGTAACAGAAGGGACTAAATACATGAAGCTAGATGCAAGTTGTGGGAATTCTCTTTTGATCAAATCCATTTTTTTTCCCTCAGTTAAATATGAAGCAAGGCCATTCACCTGAAAGTGAGGGTGGGAAAGAGAATTGCAAACATTGGAGAGGTGTAAAATCATTATCTAAGAGAGTGGGAGTGTCACCGACTCAGGGAAATGCAGAATGACTCCTGGGAGACAACTGAGAGTTAGCGATCATCAACTTTAAAATCTGCCTTGCTCTAACCATTTTCAGCTACAGAAGTGAAGCTTTGATACTTTCATGTTCTACTTTATTTCTCCACTAACAAAATTGCTGTTATGCTTTCTTTGTTCCATCTATATTCTCTCTTGTCTTATACAATATATACTTAATATTCTGTTGTAACAACACTCGTTTCTTATACCTCAAACATGTGCTATGTTCCACTGACACAACGCTGTTACAGCATCCCTGTAGCCACAGAGACTAACTATAATTTAGCACATCACATTTAAAGAAAGATAAATCTCACTTGAAGAATGTGCTCATAAGACCCCCAAGATCAATGGAATAAAGCAAATTTTAGGATTAATGACTTCTTTGTTGCAAGAAAATTTCTAAATGAACATATGGTCAAAATATACAGATAAATGGTGGATGTATGCTTAGTAAATTCTAATAACACACATTTTCAAAATATTGAAATGGTTATTATGTGTCTAGCACAGGGGCAGGAAACATTGTTACCAAGTAGTAGTACTATCAGTGTTATTACTATTCTTATTAATAATATGTTTATTCCCAAAACTATTTACTTAAGATTTCTACATTATACAGAATTGCTCTTCATTTTACCACCATCAACTCTTCCATTTCCTCACCAAAAGATTGTCACTTTCGTTACCTACTGGTTAGTCCACTTTCAGCATGCTGGTTTTGGATTACAACTATAATACAGCCCCCTAATTGTCACTGACTGCCATCTCCCATTTCAGCTTTTTCAACTGATTAACCAGAATTACGTTACTAACCTATAACACTGATTAACCAGTGTTATCACTGGTTAGTTAATGCTAATTAACCGGAACTATATCACTAAAATTGTGAATTTTAACAAAATTTACTTACTGAATGTTCTTGGGTAGCTGCCGGTCACCTCCCAAACATCCTATGGGAGCCTGTGTGACTTTTTGCTATGCTTTCAAAATAATTTCACTTGCATCCCATACCCAGCAATGTCAAATTGTCCAAAATGATCAAAAAATGCTGTTTTTGCTCTCTTTCTAGGCTCGACTACCTCTAAATCATCTCTTCAGGTTAAGATCAGGTATTAACTCTATAAGGCAATCTTCCTTAATCACAGGCAGTTAATATTCTTTTAAAATCATAAAATAACTCATACCTACTTTTATTTAGCACTTAACTCTTTCTGAGTTTTGTGCTGTTTATTTCTAATTCTCTGTGCTTTAAACAATACTGGAAGTTTTAGAAAGGCACAATAAATAATTGTTAAGTGAATTAATTAATGAATTAATTAATTAATTGACAATGTAATCATCTGAATATTAAAATAAATATTAAAATAAGCAAGAACAGAAATAATGAAAGGAAATACTACTCTCAAAAAGTGATACTAGCTACAATTATTTTTTTAAAAAGACTCAAAATATTTCAAATCAAATCTATGAATAACTTAATTTAATTCAACTTTTGAAAAACACTTTAATTTTATTAATTGGGAAACTTTTTGTTTAAGAAGCAGAAACAATAGAGCAACACATTTTCATAGACATTTTAATTAGGGAATTACAGACAATTAGCAAGTTGAAAAAGTAGCTGACATAGCTAATGACATTAGTGGCATCTAATTCAACATGTGAATAAGGTAAATATTCCCCAAAGTATAAATATGATGGATCATGAAATGGCCTGATTAGGTTAGGCAAATACTGTAGTTTTGACCTACCATTGAACTTCCTGAGCTAGTCAACAGATCCTTAATTATCAGTTTAAATACTTCCAAAATTATGCAGAGTTAATTGCTATTTTAATAAGCATTTTCAGATCAATGGGTCATGGCATCCATTTTGGATGATTAGTTTAAGGACATAACACCTTTGAGAACAACAACATAGTGATTTTATAAATAAATAAATGTAAATGTCTTTCAAAAATATGATGACAAATAAGTTTTTATGGTATTTTTTTCTTAGATGTTGTATTAATTTTATTTTATTTTATTTTATTTTTTTGTTGTATTAATTTTAAAGATAAGGGGCAAGGTTATACTACTACCCTGTGTTTTTGCAGAATCAATTAGGCTTCTAGTGATATAGTCTATGACAATGTTAGTGTGGTCCAGCCTCCTACATTTTTGCTTGAAGCACCATTTTTAGAAAGTCCTCCAAAAGAATCTCAGAAAGATATTATCTTTTTTTTTTTCTTTTACATGATGTTACCAAAGTGCTTGTGATTTAATCAGCTGTGGTTAAAAACATAAGTGATATATTCTGCAATAAACACCTGACTTTCAAGACTTTTGTCATTCTAGAAATGCTATACAAGATCTTAGGTGAAACTTTTCTCCTGTCTTTACATTTTGATAAGCACATTTTATTTAATGCCTCAAGAAGAAATACTTCACTGAGTATAATCCATCTTTATTCTTTCCTGTCTCATATTCTCAAGACTGATTTTAAATATTTGTATATAGCTGTTGTTCTATAATTTCTGCTTTTAATTCACTGAGACAATTTCTTTTAAGCATATTTTAGACAACAGATATGTATAATTAATATTAATTAGCAATTGCTAATTCTTTAAAATATATTTTTATAATTATTATTTTCTCATTTTGCACACACAAAATATTATGCAAAGGTCCTGCATGAGTCTATGGCTGCTATAACAAAGTACCACAAACTGAGTAGCTAAAGAAACTACAGAAATTTTTTGTCTTAGGTTGCCTGGGTGGCTCAATTGGTTAAATAATCTGCCTTCGGCTCAGGTCATAATGCTGGGATCCTGGGATCGAACCCCACGTCAGGCTCCCTGCTCAGTGGAGAGTTTACTTCTCCCTCTCCCTTTCCCTCTCCCTGTCGCTCTGCCTATTTGTTCACTCGCTCTCTCTCTCTCTCACTCCATCAAATAAATAAAATCTTTTTTAAAAAAAGAAATTTATTTTCTCACAATTCTGAGGTTAGAAGTCCGAAAAAGTGTCAATGGGGCTACACTCTTGTCTGTAAACTATAGGGGATAATACTTAGCTGCTGCTCTTTTTTTTTTTAAGATTTTATTTATTTATTTGAGAGTGCAAGAGAAAGTGAGAGAGCACAAGCCAGGGGATGAGGGAGGGGTAGAGGAGGGAGTCCAACACAGGACTCAGTCCCAGGATCCTGGGATCAAGGCCTGACCTTAAGGCAATCGCTTAACTGACTGAGCCATGCTGGCAACCTACCTTCCTTGCTTCCATGGTTTTTGGTGGTAGTCACTAATCCTTGGCATTCCTTGGCTCACAGCCATGGTGCTTTCATCTCTGGTCCATTGTCACATGATGGTTTCCCCTGGTGTGTCTCTGTGTCTTCATATGCCATTTTCTTCTTTGGAGGATACCAGTCATATTGGATTAAGACCCATGCTAACCCAGTTCAACCTCATCAGAACTAAGTATATCTGAATGGTCCCATCTCCCAAAAGAATTACCTTCTGAGGTCCTAAAGGTTAGGAGTTGAACATATCTATTTGGGGAACACATTGAACTCAATGGGCACTATGCATCTCCTTTGTGGTTATTGCATCTTGTTCCATTGTGGTCAACTTTTTGATGAAAAATTGTGTGAACAGAATGCTTTTGGAGGGGAATAGGAAATTTATTTGTTTATATTTTAGCAACTTCAATTCAGACTTTTTGTTTGTGTTTTATTTTCAGTTTTTTACTTTAATCTTGAGCACATTTTAGACAAAACTACACGTTTTAAGTGCCATGGGTGGGCCTGTCTTCCCTTCATTTTCAACAACATTCAAAATGATGTCATGGCCAACAACAAAGCCCATTCAGTCATCAGTGTTTTATGTTGACATTTCCTCCTGCTTCATCCCACTTCTCATCCCACAGTTTTCCTTAGGTAGGAAGTTAGGTGAAAATAATAAAATAGCAGCTTAATCTCCCAGCCACTCCAACTTGTTGAAAATGGTCTCTACAAGAGCATTCTTTGTTTCATCCATGGTTTTATTTCCTCTGGGTATTATTGCTCTAATCAAAAGGTCATTTGAAAAGAGTTTTCAGTATTATAAAAATGTATATTTAGAAAAATCTCTGTTCTTGAGTTTTGAAGAACCAGATGCCAATTTTCATCAATTATGTTCACTTTATTCTACATTTTAAAGTATTTGTCAATTACATTTCAAAGTTTATTGGTAATGGTGATGTCACTAAAGATTAAGATTATTTTATATCTTTATTTTTTGGACAAAAAATTCAGGGGGGTAAAAGTCACATTTAGTTAATCCAAATGCTATTAATGGTAATATGGAATTAATAGTAAAGACCTGTGAGTCATACAATATTTCTCAAAATATATAAATAGACTAAATTCATATTATTGAAGCACAAGTGTACTATAATCAATCATAAAAACAAAAAAACAGCATATTTTCTTAAGAAAAGTAAGTACTAAACTGCTTCTTAAATTTTATAGTAATCACTCTTACTGTAAGTACAACGGTATATGTATTCACGGATGATATCCACTGCTAGATCTCAGCATTGTTTAAAACAGCAAGAAATTTTAGTCAAGTTAAATGTCCACCAATAAGAGATTTTAGTACAGAAATATAACAAAAAAAAAACTATGCAATAATAAAGTTTGTATTTTATGAGAATATTTAATGATGGGAATTTTATAATTGTATAGTAAGTATAAAAAACAATTGAAAAATGGGGCGCCCAGGTGGCTCAGTGTGTTAAGCATCAGATTTTTGATTTCCACTCAGGTCATGATCTCAGGGTTGTGATTTCAGTTAGTGTTGTCAGATCAAGCCCCACATCAGGCTCCATGCTGGCTGCGGAGACTACTTAACGTTCTCTCTCTCCTTCTCCCTCTTGATCCTCCTCCCCCACCCTATAAAAAAGAAAAAAAAGCAATTGAAAAATATTATATATGTTTCCTGAATTTAATATTTATAAACTTCAATAAATCTGTTATATGAACATAATACATATTATGTTGTATTATATAATACAACATATTGTATATGTTGTATACAAATTGTATTTGTATTATAACAAAATATAAAATTGTATTTTGTATTACAACAAAATATAAAATATTTTTATAAAATATGCAAAAACATTTTTGTATAACAAAAATATATAACAAAATGTATATATTTTGTTATATATAAAAGTACAAAATATTGTATATAATATACAATAATACAAAATATATAACAAAATATTATAACATATAACTATAACAATAATATAACATATTATATATTATATACACAACAAAATACAAAAATATAAAAAATAAAAAAATATTAACAAAATTAATATAACAAAAACACATATATAACAAAAATACTATAACAAAAATACAAAAATATTAATAAATTAATAGTATGGGTGTTTTCTCTATTCAACTTTTTTAGTAAACTTTATTTTTTAGAGAAGTTTCAAGTTCACAGCAAGACTGCGTGGAAGGTACACATTGTTCAGATACCCACTGTCCCTATACATGCCTACTCTTCCTCATTATCAACAACCGGCACCCTTGTTACAATTGATGAACCAATACTGACACATTATTATCACCCAGTGTCAATGTTTTTTTGTTAAATATAAAAAATGCTCTTAGTTGTCTTTTATTCAATCTAGGGAATATATGTGGGCTACATGCTGGGCAAATTAAGTAGGCTCGTTTATACTCTTATAACTAGCTAAACCTTATATCTCGGTTGCTTAACACAAGAAAAGTTTAGTTTTTGCTCACTCCATAGATTTCATCCCAGTTGATAAGTGGAATTGCAGGAGGTGGCATTCTATTCTACGTGGTCACTCAAAAATACAGGATATTATAGAATTCTCTGACATTTCAAACCATGGTCTGTAGTCACTTTTACAGAGAACAGAGATCTGTAAGAATCATCCTTTTATTCAATTTTGATCATACGGACATGTCAGGTTTTACTGAATTTCAATATATTGCACTTCCCAGATACTGTGTTTTGTACAAATTGAAGGTTATGGTAACACTGCATCAACTAAGTCTACTGGTGGGGTGTCATTTTTTCTGACAGCATTTTCTTACTTCCTATCTCTGTATCATATTTGGGTAATTCTTACAATATTTCAAACTTTTCATTATTATTATATTCGTCATGGTGATCTATGATCAGTGAAGTTTGATGTTGCTATTATAATTGTTTTGGGGGCCACAAATCATGCCCATGTAAGACAGCAAACTTAATAAATGTTATGTGTGTTCTGACTCCTCTACTGACCAGCTATTCCTCTGTCTCTCACCTTCCCCTTATCCCTACTTCCTGAGACACAAAAATATTGAAATTAGGCCAGTTAATAGCCCTACACTGTCCTCTAAGTGTCTAAATGAAAGGAAAGTTGTATGTCTTTCAACGATTAAGTTTAGTGAAGAAAGCATATGGTGAAAAACAGGCCTTTCACCAAACAGCCAAGTCGTGAATGCAAAGTTAAAGTTCTTGCAAGAAATTAAAACTTTTACTCCAGTAAACACACAAATGATAAGAAAGTCAAACAGCCTTATTGCCCATATGGAAAGTTTCAGTGGTCTGGATAGATCAAGCAAGACACAATATCCCCTTAAGCCGAAGCCTCATCCAGATGAAGGCCCTAATGCTTCAATACCGTGAAGGCTGAGACAGATAAGGAAGTTAAAGAAGGAAAGCTTAAAGCCAGCAGAGGTTGGTTCATGAGGTTTAAAGAACCATACTATCTCCAGAATATAAAAGTATAAGATGAGGCAACAAGTGCTAATGTTGAAACTGCAGTAAGTTCTCCAGAAAATCTAGTGAAAATCGTTAATGCAGGTGGCCACACTAAACAATAGATATTCAATTTAGTCAAAACACACTTCTATTGGGAAAGGATGTCATCTAAGACTTTCATAGCTAGAGAAGAAAAGGTAATGCTGGGCTTCAAATCTTTAAAGGACAAGCCGACTCTTTTGGTAGGAGCTACTGCAGGCTGTGACTTTCAGTTGACGCCAATTTTCATTGACCAGTCCGAACGTCTTAGGGCCCTAAAGAATTATGCTAGATCTACTCTGCCTGTGCTCCGTCAATGGAACAACAAAACATGGATGATGGCACATCTGTTTACAACATTGTTTCCAAAATATTAAGTCCATTGTTGAGAACTACTTCACAGAAAAGAAAGATTCCTTCCAAAATACTACTGCTCATTGATAATACACCTAGTCACCCAAGAGCTCTGATGGAGATAGACAACAAGATTACTGTTGCTTTCAAACCTGCTCACAGGACATCCATTCTGCAGCCCCTGTATCAAGGAGTCATTTCAACTTTCAAGTTTTCTTATTTAAAAAATACATGTTGTGGGGTGCCTGGGTGGCTCAGTCGTTAAGTGTCTGCCTTCGGCCCAGGTCAGATCCCAGGGTCCTGGGATCGAGCCCCGCATCGGGCTCTCTGCTCTGCAGGAAGCCTGCTTCTCCCGCTACCATTCCCTCTGCTTGTGTTCCCTCTCTCGCTGTGTTTCTCTCTCTCAAATAAATAAAAAAAAAAAAACTTAAAAAAAAAAATACATGTTGTAAAGCCATCATGGCCATAGATAGTAATTCCTGTGATGGCTCAGGGTAAAATAAATTGAAAACCTTCTGGAAAAGATTCACAATTATAGATGCCATTAAGATCATTTTTGATTCATGGGAAGTAGTCAAAATATCAACCTGAAGAGGAGTTTGAAAGAAGTTGATTCCAACCCTCACAGATGACTTTGAGGAGTTCAGGACTTCAGTGGATGAAGTAACTGTGGATTTGGTAGAAATAGCAAGAGAACTAGAATTTGAAATGGAGCCTAAGATTTGATTGAATTGCTACAATCTCATGGTAACACTTTAATAAATGAGGAATTGCTTCTTATGGATTGTGGGAATTCACAGTGCCTGGCTAGATAAGATTTAATAAACACATGTCTTCCTGGATGAGACTCATTGAAAAACAAAGAAGGGGTGTCCAGAAAACTGGGCTCCCTTTAAGGTTTCTGGGCTGAAAACAGCCATATCGTCATTGCTGCTCAGCGCATTCATCTGGGGAGTAAATTCTTGACCTAGGAGAAACATTTATCTTTGGAGGTCATGCACTCCACGCACTCCCTGTCTGCACACCTTGTGACCTGTCTGTCACAAGCACAACTTGTTCTGGTCACACGGTACTCCCTATGCCACTATCTTGATTATTACAGCTTCGCATTCCTCCTTATTTTTCTTATTCTCTTGTTGCATCGATAACATTCACAATAAAGGTGGGGGCAGAGTCTGGCTTGGGACCTCTCACCACTAGAGCATCTGGTTCCCAGTTCTTCTCCTTTCTCCTACAGAAGTGTCTCAAGTAATCTTCTTATTCGCCATCTCAGAGTTTGCTAGCCAAACCCAGCAATGGATGAGCACAGAAAATTGTCTCTTGCAACAGAATCAACTCCTGGTGAAGATGCTGTGAAGATAGTTGAAATGACAATGAAAGATTTAGATTCTTACATACACTTAATAAACCAGCAGCAGGGTCTGAATGGATCAACCCCAATTTTAAAAGTTCTACTATCAAACAGCATCACATAGTACAGAGAAATTGTTTGTGAAAAATAGTCAATCAATATATTAAACCTCACTGTTGTCTTATTTTAAGAAATTGCCACAGCCAGACCTTTAGCAAACACCACCCTGATCAGTCAGCAGCCAGCAACACTGAGGCCTCCACCAGCAAAAAGTTGATGACTCTCTAAAAGTTCAGCTGATAGCATTTTTTAGAAATAAAAACAATTTCAATTAAGGTATGTGCATTGCTTTGTGAAAGCATCATGCTATTGTACATCTTATAGACTACAGTGCAGTGCAATAACTTTTATATGCACTACAAAAAACAAAAACAATTTTGACTCACTTTATTGTAATATTTGTTTTATTGCAATGGCCTGGAACCAAACCCACAATATCTCTGAAGTATGCCAGATTAATCACATGAAAGGCTATGCCCAGGAAAAGAGATGTAATGAATACGTACTATTGTCTCTGTGACACATAGAATATTTTTTTATCTACTTATTTATCTATTTATTTATTTTTCTACTTATTTATTTATTTTAAATGATTTATTTATTTGTTTGTCCATTTATTTATTTATCAGAGAGAGAGAGCACAAGCAGGAGGAGAGGCAGGCAGAGGGAGAAGTAGGCTCCCCACTGAACAAGGATCCTAGGACTGGATCCTAGGACCCTGGTATCACGACCTGAGCTGAAGGCAGACGCTAAACAGAACTGAGCCACCCACATGTCCCAACACATGGAATATTTAGAAAGCACATTGGTGATACATTTAAGGGACAGATAATATTTTAGTAGTAATAATCCAAGACATGAGATTCTTTGGTGAGAGCTGACATTATGAGGCAGGCTATATATTTTTACATGACGTTAAGGAATAATCAAACACCAGTGAATAATATGACTACTACATTTAAAATTATATAAGCTATTGCTTTTTCTACTTGAGGTATAATTGACACATAACATATATTAGTTTCAGGTATACAATGTAATGATTTGATATTTGTATATTTGCAAAACGATCACCACAATAAATCTAGTTACCACTGTCACCACAGACAGTTACAAATTTTCTTTTTTCTTATGATGAGAACTTTTAAGATTTGATTAGCAACTTTCAAAACCACAGTATAGGATTTTTTTACTGTAGTCACCACGCTATACATTACATACTCACTTAATTGCTCTATTTGTTTTATTGCAGAGGTCTGGAACCAAACCCCAAATATCTCTGAGGTATGCCTGTATCCCATTTGCCAGATTAACCATGTGGAATGCTAGAAAATGACTTATTTTTTCTGAGCTATTTTTTTTTAAACTGGAAATTTGTATGTTTTAACCCCCTTCACCCATCTTATCCACCTGCCTTTGGCAACTATTAATCTGTTCTATTTAGGAGCTCTTTTTTGGTTTGTTTTTAGATTCAACATATAAGTGAGATCATATGGTATTTGCCTTTCTCTGACTTACTAAAAGCAATTGCTTTTAATTGCATCTTTTTCTATCTAATCTAGTTGCTTCTTACATGAACATTATTTAGCTCTTTATGATTCAACAACAGGAATTCACCTAAGCTTTGCTAGATGATTTTTTGTTTATGTCTCACGCACATGTGTTTGCTTTCTCACTTTCTGCCTTTCTCTATGTCTGTCTTTTTCTCTCATGTCACCATGTACCTATATACTTAAGACTAAAAAATGAGACATCAGAATAATAACAGTGAACTCAAGATAGTAAGATAGCCAAAGAGAGAGAGAGAGAGAGAGAGAGAGAGAGAGATTCTGGATGCTTTTCTGTATTTTACAAATAAAACAAAAACTAATTATATTGTATGTAAATTAGAGAAAAATCATTAAAATGAATTTAGACGTGCCTGTTTAATTTATATCATGTGATACCATATATGGTTTTCAGAAAATCAATAACAACTTGTTGGCAATAGTGAAAGCAGAAGGGGAAGGTAGACAAGTATTATCTGTGTTAATCTAATTTACAAAGGAGTCCATTAGACTGAGGTGACTGTGATGCCATGGTAGCCTATATAAGCAAACAAAAACCTAAGACTGTAAATGTTTTAAGGTTATGAAATTGAAACCTAAGGACAACACATTACAAACAACCAACAAGGCTTTAAATACAGTCAATCAATAATTTCCTTATTTTGCTTCTGCCTTTTTTCTGTAGAAATCTGTCCTCCAAGCTTCTGTGGTGGAGCTCCTAAGAGATTCCAGTTTGGCAACAACTTATTCAAATTGGCTTTTGTTCAAATAAACTCTTAAAATGTTTACTATGCCTCAGTTTATCTTAACATATGTCCCTCTGAAGGCGTCCCCAGTGTAATTTCATTTACACTAAATGTGGCAGAGAATGATAATGAGCTCAAATATTTCCTCTACCTTTCCCAGCCTTCCAAGCAACTGCTTTGGTAAATGGACAAATTTATAATCTGAAGTTTTGTTTTATTTTGTTTTGTTTAAAACTGGAAGAAATATCGGAATACTTTTGGATTCAAGACAATAGCCTCAAGATTTGGTTTTGAGACTTGGATAAAAATAAATGAGTTGAATTACATAAACTTTTGGCCTAAAAATATGAATATATTTGACAACACAAAAAAATACACAATAAAGTAAACAAAATGTCTTCCCTTCTTAAAACAGACATTATATGGAAACAAACTATTAGGATGAGGGAATCATCAATGATACACAGTTGTCCCTTTTTACCCATGGAGGATACATTCTAAGACCCCAGTAGGTGTTTGAAACTGGGTAGTACCAAACCTATATAATATCATCTCAGCCTATACATATATACTTGTATAAAGTATAATTTATAAATGAGGCAAAGAGGTTAACAATAACAACCAATAATAACATAGAATAATTATAACAATATACTATAATAAAAATTAACTAGATATGGTCTCTTTCTCTCAAAATATCTTATTGTACTGTGATCACCCTTCTTCCTGTGATGATGTGAGATGATGAAATGCTTACGTGGTGAGATGAAGTGAGGGGATGATGTGGACATTGAGACATAGCATTAGGCTACTATTGACCTTCTGATGACATGTCCAAAGGAGGATCATCTGCTTCTGGACTCCCAGTTGACCATGGGTAACTGAAACTGTGGAGAAGGGGAAGCTACTGTACTTCCTTCTTAAAATCAATATGAATACATATATATTTATATCAGTATTATATTGATAATCATGATTATATATATTCATATTTATTAATCGAATTTAATTCAGTTGTTAGATATTGATTAATTAAGCAGAGCCATGAAATTGTACATTTGTCTTTATTTGAAGAGCACAAAAGCATGGGAAGATTTACAAAGCATTTAAAGATGAAAATTAGCAAAAAGAGCAAAGCTTACCTTCTATTACATAGTATATTTTATTGCCAAAGCAATAAAAATAAATACATACATACATAAATACAAATAAACAAAATTATTGTGCATTCTATTCTCATATACTTTCTTGCAGTGTCCCAGAGAGCATTAAAATATCTTCATGTTGCTTTATGAAGACTTCTTATAACATTTTTAAACCCACTAATGTTAGTTGCTTTTTAGAAAAGAGTTTCTGGTTTCCTTTATGAAGAAAACTAAACTTATGTTTAAAATATGAGTAGGAAAATAATTTTTTTTTAGTTTTTTAAAGATTTTTTTTTAAGGATTTTATTTATTTATTTGACAGAGAGAGATCACAAGTAGGCAGAGAGGCAGGCAGAGAGAGAGAGGGGGAAGCAGGCTCCCTGCTGAGCAGAGAACCCCATGCGGGGCTTGATCCCAGGACCCTGAGACCACGACCTGAGCCGAAGGCAGAGGTTTAACCCACTAAGCCACTCAGGTGCCCCAGGAAAATAAATTTTATTAGATCATGATTTGTAAGTCCCAACAAGTTTTTGTTAACTTTTGAAGTAATTTACACACATTCACACTGGTGTGTGTTTGTCTGTTTTTAGTGAGTCAGTAAGCCCCACTACTATTTGTGCTATTCCATGATGATTATCCTTGTGTTTCTGTTAGAAAATTGGCATTAATACATTCAGAATTTTATTTTGAACTGATCTCCTTTCTTTTTTTTTTTTTTAAAGATTTATTTATTTATTTGGCACAGAGAGAGGGAGAGATCACAAGTAAGCAGAGAGGCAGGCAGAGAGAGAGGGGGAAGCAAGCTCCCTGCTGAGCAGAGAGCCCGATGTGGGGCTCGATCCCAGGACCCCGAGATCATGACCCGAGCTGAAGGCAGAGGCTTTAACCCACTGAGCCACCCAGGCGCCCCTGGTCTCCTTTTCAAAGGTGACACCTACTACCTGGAAATTTTCAGCCTTCAAATTAATAAAATATAACATACAGCAATCAATATAACATTAGCTTTTCAGATTCAGGACCAAAAATTTTAAGAATTAGTCTTCTCTAAAGGAAGATTAGGTTGGGAAAAGTGAGATATTAGGAACAGGGAGAGGAGCAGAAAGGGTGTCCGGGAACCAAGAGACAAAATAAGTTACTTAATACCCTAGCATATACTCAAACCTGAGTTTTGACATCTTAGAAAAAACTGTCTCATTTTATGACCTATATGAGTCTTTTGATATTTTGCCTTTTGACTTGAAAGCATCTGCTAGAAATCCTCAAATATAAAATATTCAATCTTAGCTACACCATAGTTATTTAACTCTTGGCAGCAATATTTGTATAACTCTACATATTCTAAAAAGTCATAATCTTTTAAAGATGACTCTTTTTTATCCATAGCAGAAATTTAGAAAATTGAATTATAAATTTAAAGTTTAGCTAAGGAAAATCTAGTGAGAAAAGAAGATGAATATACTTGATTCACATGAGAAATAACAGTGCAATAAAGAAAAAAAGTAATCAAAATTACTTGCTGTTTTCTCTTCCCTTTAGTACTTTACTCTAGGAAATATTTGAATTCTCAGTGTAAACAGTATGTGCCACTTAATAAAAGACTACAAAAGTTTTTTAAAAATATGTAATTTTAAAGCCAAGCAATACTTTAGAGACTCTATAATTATTCTGTATATGAACATTTAAATCTTTGTTGGAATAGTGATAACAAAACCATTTCAACACACACACAGAGTTCTTTAATGAAAAACACATGTGAAAATAAGGTACAATGAAAAACCTTTGTCCTAGGAAAAAGAATTGCAGTAATCTTTTAGAAGATGCTACCCCTCCCTCTTCCACTTCAGTATTAATACCTTTCAGACTGCAGAATCAGTTATATTCTATTGTGTTAAACCATTCAGACTAATTGAAAAGAAATACAAGTCATGTAGAGCACAACAGAAAAATTCAGTGAAAATGTAATCTGTCATTCTCTTTTCTAATGCCATTTTAAAGAGGTATTAAAGCCAATGTGGGAAGCATCTTATTTCTCTTGCGGTGTCATTTTTTTTCCCCCTCAGAGAAATCCCTAGCTGCCAAATGACAAATTTGGTCTTACACCTAGAAAAAGCACTCAAAGCTCAGATTCACCTCTCTTTGAAGAATAATTTTCCTATCATAAATTAATCTCATTTGAAAATGATTTTTTAAAAATGGCTTATGCAAAACAAATCCCAGTTCCCAGAATAACCTGTATTTGTGGTTGTTATGCCACAGCTAGAAGAGAAATTACTGATCAGTGAGCTGTTTCAGAATGGCAATGTGAACTGCAGCTCAGATTAAGGAATCTAATGAAGCATAACATACCATGAAAGAAATAAAAACATTTTATAGGGCTCATGGGCATTATTGACAGGTTTCTACTGCTTTTTCGATATGATTCTATTCAGCAGGAGATCTCATTTGTAAAGAACCCTTTATTTAAACATAATAAAATGCCCCATTAAATTAGGGGAAGCCCCAAATGCTTTCCCATTAATACGGTTCTGTGTAGGGAATTGTTGCTATGAATAATTTGGAAACTCTTTCTGGCTTATTACATTAAAACTTGAAATAAAGAAAAAATACTAGATATGCTTTTACACTATGTAGAGTTTATTTATGTTTGAAATTCAATAATGATTTGTACAAACCTAGTTTTAGGATGACACATTTCTTCAATTATGAAGAAAACAGTACTTATTTTTGTTAAATCCACATCTCTTTAGCTAAGTTACTATTTTTGTAAATAAATACCTTATTAAGAGCCCAATTCTTTAAAAAACTCAAATGCTGTAGTCTTTCAAAATACAAGTTTATTATATAATCTGGTCATGGCAGTATGATCAAGTCACATATATTTTCCAAAATACTTGGTAAGTTTTTTGTAAATGAAGAACTCACACACATGGCAAACGTGGAAAGCTTGATTTCAAATATGAATTTGAAAGAAGGTATTCTTCCCTTTTTAAGGATGAATGCATTTAACTTCTCCTGTCTCCAGTTTTCTTTTTTTTTTTTTTTTCTGTCTCCAGTTTTCAATCTCCATCACACATCAAGAGATAGTAGACACCAACACAAGAATCCTCAGAATCAATATCCAGAGATTTGATTCTGGTTATCTGGGATCACGCTGGATATTGGATACTTTTTAAGAATATGCTTGGGATTCTAACACACATTGGGTATTAATAACAACTGCTCAAAACAAAGGGAGAAAACCAAGTGGCTATGAGCAGAGACCATGTATGACAGTGCTCGGTTCTGTAGTGATACTCTCTATACTGAGAATTTTTTTTTTCTTTTCAGGTGAAGTTAAGACTCTATTAGTGGCCCAGGGATTAACTATCTTAATATCAACAGTTTTTAACAGTCATGTAATATAACAGTCGCCAAACAAAATTAAAATGTTAGCATTAGTTTTAAGTCTGGAGGATATTTTTAACTCTTTGCTAATATGTGGAAGTCAACATGTAAAAAGCATTCTCAGTTAATACGAAGAGATAACATTTCTTTTTTTTTTTTAAAGATTTTATTTATTTACTTGACAGAGAGAGAGAGAACACAAGTAGCCAGAGAGGCAGGCAGAAAGAGAGGGGGAGCAGGCTCCCTGCTGAGCAGAGAGCCGGATGCAGGGCTCAATCTCAGGACCCTGAGATCATGACCTGACATCATGACCTGAGCCGAAGGCAGAAGCTTTAACCCACTGAGCCACCCAGGTGCCCCATAAGAGATAACATTTCTGCTACAAAGTGTTAAAAGGATCAGTTTCACAAGCTGACTTGAAAATTACCTCAGTTGTTCTTTTTAGAAAATCTTTTAAACATTTATATCTCTTAGCTAAAATTCTGGTACATTTCACACCTGCTATATGAAGTAGTTCATAGAACTCAATGTCTACAGTAGTGAATGAATGGCTACTTTTCTGCATCCTATATATCTCATACAAAATTGTACTATAAATCTCTAAATCCAATGAATTTATTTTTAAAATATGCATAAAGTATTCAGTTTCAAAATCCAGCAAATTAAACAATCTAAAACTGTAAGTTATTAACATTTGATGTCTAGGCCTTTACACTGCAGATTATTTTCTAAGCTATATAAAGCCAGAGTCACTCCAGTTTGTAATCTGCCAGATATTGATGCCGTTAATAATGGTCTGCTATATTCCCATCTTCTTCCACACCTGTTTCTTCCACTTCTTCATCATTGTCACCTTGAATCTCTTTACTATAGTTAGGGTCATCTTATGAAATGCTTTCTTTCATGAAGTAGATTATGAGTCATGAAACTGTATATTCATTGAAAAAATACTCCAACTGTTAATCATCAACCACTTTGACAATGAAAGAAACATCCTCAGAAGTTAGCATTCCATTCTCAGGAGTTACAGAAACATAAAACAGTTACAAACAGTGTTCTACTTGCCACTTCTACTACCTAGTGATTTTCAGAAAATCAATTTGTCTTTGCTGTCAATTTACCTGCTAATCCTCTACCACATGCTGTGTATTATTTCTATCTGTGAGAAAAGTAGAGATTAGAATTATCTGAATCAGTCTTATAGACTCTGGTTTTACTAGCACTTCATTTGAGAAATAACTCAAGTTCAAAGTGAAATTCTATTGTAGAACACAAAAGTTTGGCAGCATTTGAGAAACTTGACATCTTACAAGAGCTTTGGAATAAGTATTTCATGTTTCTGAATCACATATTTGAGAAAACATTCTTATAATAGTCAACAAACAATAAAGGAACAACACATTCACATTTGGGGCTGCCTTTTCCTTCACATTTTTTGTTCTCCTCGACCTTGCATTTTCTCGTAAATTGCCCTCTAACCAATTTGTTTCATTCACCTTCATCCTTTCTAGACTTGTAAATTGCATAGATCATAGAATATCTCTCCAAACAAAGCTGGACAGAGCTGGATGCCTCCTTTTAGGATTATTAACTCTCTTACAGTGTTTGGTTTCTATTTGTACAATTTCTACTTGAAGGTTATTAGGACAATAACTTATTGCTTAACAACTCCCAACAAGTGCTAAACATAGCCTGCAGACACTTCAGTGGATTAACATGTCTTTATAAAGAAGTTTCATGAACAGAAGAATTGTTTTCCTTTTAACAGTTGTTTCTTTCTCAATCCCTCGACTTCTTCCATAAGTCAGCCTCCTCATATTCTGCAGCATTTTCCATCTGCATCACCGGCATGGTACATGGATACCTGGTCTAGAAGGTATCTGTGTTTGTTGGATTTGTTGGATCCATCTATATTTGTAGATAGATATCCAACAGATATCTGTTGGATCTATCTATATTTGTAGAATTACGATTTTCCTCCTCTTCATTGTCTTTGAAGCCAAACTAAAATGGCCTCTTGTATATATAGGTCTGTGAGTTGTTTTGAAACGGAGTATACCAGTCTGTCAGCATTGCTTGGTATTGTTTTTTATTTGGATTTATGTTTGCACTTGAATGTGGAGGAGTCTAGGGGTTGGTGGGAGGGGGAATTCCAGAATTAAGGCTATCCGTGATGCTAGAATGCACCTGCACATCAGCTTATGGTGAAAAATCTACCACAAGCTAACTTTGAGATTCCCTGTGGCACAGTGTTTAGTCCTAATGCTGACAGAGGCTAAAGAGTTGAGACAAAGAATGTGCAATGGTAGAAACACAAAGAAGCTTATTCCTGAGTTCTCAGGTTTCCTTCCAATACATAGTCTTCCACTGTTAAAGTCTCTACTTTGTAATAACGCTGCTCCAGGTGTATAATCTAGTAAAGTTCCAGAGTCCATTCAGCATCTGAACGCCTAAGTTGATCCAAGTCTAATTAACAATTAATACACTTCTTCATAAAAGACTATTTGTACACTACAACCAGTAATTTTCTTTTGAATGTATTCCTATAGCACCATAAATGTTTATTAGCACCTTGTACAAACATATTATGCAAATTTTTAATTAATTTTAGTTTCTAATTTACCACTGCATGGCAAATTCCATGAGGATAAGAACCGTATCTTTTTTATTTATATGTGTGTCTGTGAAACCTAGCACAAAGATTAAAAAATATTTGCTACCTGGCTAAAGAATTATGAAGTTGAAACAGAACCTTACAGATGTGAGGTAACAATATATTTAAATATTACTGTGAAATAACCACTAAGGAAAGGTGAAGTTATGTTGGGGTTATGGTTAAACTGAAGAATACAGTTCCTGACATGATGGAACAAATGCTATCAATAGTACAAAAAAAAAGAGGGAGAATTTTTCTTATTAAAGGCAAGCCTAATCAAATAGAAGAAGAAAAGGAATAGTTTAAGAAATTCATATTTAGTAAATTTATTTTTATTCAGAAGTAGATGAGATTTTTCTGCTGGAATGAGGAGAGAGTATTAAAGTAGGAAGTTAGAAGTTGATGGAAAAAATCTGAAATAAAAGCCATAAAAAATAGGCAGAAAGCAGTGTATATGGCAGCAAATACTAAAGTTAGTGCCCAGCCCTTTGAAGTGGGAATTGTTATACAAGGTGTAGTGTGTAGAGGGCTCCTTACATGTAGAAAAATTTGATTTAAAAAAATAATTAAAAATTAATATATAAAAGAAGGCCAGTCATGAATCAATGACAATATTGTTATGAAACAAAGATTAAGAATTATTCAAATGTGCAATATATATATCATAATAAATAAAATAATCATAATAAAAACAAAAGTAATTATAAAATAATAAAATAAAATAAAGTAAGAAAACACAATATTATTTCCAGAAAGAATTATATGAATCACTGTAAGCAATTTCAAAATATTTTGTCCAGGTGTCATCTTTTTCTTCTGGCAATTCTAATTTACTCGTTGATGGATTTGCCCTACTTCTTTCTACCTACTGGGCCATTTTTGTGTGTCTTTATTATTATTATTATAATTGCTGTTTTTATTGTTATTATTTATGTTTCACTGAAGCTTAGTATTTACAGTTGGTCCGCACTCTGTACTATAGGCCTAGCATTTAATTGAGAGCAAATATTTCTACCATAATGGATTGTTAATATAGCAGTCATTGAGCTATGCATTGCCTTTCCAGTGGACCATAATGAAGACACTCTTTATCTGATTTTTTTACACTCACCTTCCTTCAGACTTTTGGAAGACATATCTAGCTCCTTTTCAGATATTTACAGCAGAAGAAAGACAAGAACTATCCCATGGGTCTAATGTGAACTTCACAAACAGGAGTTTACAGATTTGTCCCTGCAAAAATCTTCCTGGGGATAAACATAGAGTATGACCCTGATGCTTTCTGGTGCTGATCTCTAAGCTTCTGTGTATCTTACATGGGAGAAAAGTCTTAACAGCCATCCTCACTAAGCTCACCATGAGCCTTATTTCAATATACTGTCTGCCAGGCACAAAGAAGTGTGCCTTGGAAAAGGTGGAAGAATGAGGGAGATGAGTCTGACACTCACAGAAAAACACCACTCGCATGTCCTGCCTGAAGGAGCATAGGTGACTGAGCCCTGGTACTGACCTTTGACTTTCTGCAGGCCACTCTTCCCCATTTTACCCCACCTCCGAGCCTGCTCCTATTAATGGATGAGCATGGCTTGAGAATCTAGTGTAAGCCCACCCCTTCAGCAAATGGGTCTCTAATGTCCACATTTAGCTTGATACTCAAGTCTGCTGCTCCAACGTTTTCTTAGAACTACATTTTTGTCAGGGATTCTTCCTATGTGTTCACAAGTGCCAGACCCATGCAGTAGTCTGAAGGTTTTCCTGCCTACTCTCACCACCTCCCCTTTATCCTTCACAGAGCATTTCCTGCAACAAATCTTGTATATCTGTAAGCATATCTTGGTGACTTCCTCTCAAATGTCCCACACTGACACAATGGGAATGCAAGATTTATATAGAATACCATTTTTCTTAGAATCTTTACTATTTCTATAATATCACAATGATAAAAAATCAAAATATATCATGTCAAATTAGTGTTTATTCCAAGAAGGCAAGAAGTTTACCAATGTAATCCATTTCACCAACAAAGTGAGTTACCATACATTCACATCAAGTTAGATGCTGAAATGCATTTGATGAAGTTTCAAAGCCATTTCCCATCAAGACACAGAATAGAAAGAGGTTAGTTACACCACATATAATGAAATGCATTTACTAGAAGACAATAGCAAGTACTACTCTACATGGCAAAGCCCTTAAAGGAATCCAATTAAAAGTAAAATCTTGTCATGGATACCTATTAAAACTATTGGTATCTGTGTGTGCCTCAGAAGTGATTGAGAGAAATATCTATAGGCAGAGCTAAGTGATAAAATGTATACAGATCTTCTTCAGTGTATGCTGGGGTTACATCCTGATAAGCCTATCATAAGTTGAAAATGCATTTACTACACCCAACCTACTGACCATCCTAGCTTAGCCTATGCTACCTTAAACATGCTCAGAACATTTACATTAACCTACAGTTGAGCACAATTATCTCACACAAAGCCTGCTTTATAATAAAGTGCTGACTATCTCCTGTAATTTATTGAATACTCTGCTGAAAGTGAAAACAGAATGGTTATAGGGACACAGAAAGGTTGTAGTGTGTCGGTTGTTTACCTTCTTGATCCCATGGCTGATTGGGTACTATGGCTAAATGCTTCTGCCCAGAATCAAGAGACAGTATAATACCTTACCCTGGGAAAAGATCAAAATTCAAACTATGGTTTCTACTAAATGTATATAATTTTTGCATCATCATAAATTCAAAAAATCTTACGTTGAACCATCATAAATTTGGGGTCATCTGTATTAGGGAGTTCTGATACGATATGGTAGTTTAAAGATTATCATATTTCTCCTCTACTTCTAGAAATCATTACCAGTAATAAGAAAAATAAAAAGGATCATATTCTCCATCTTCACTGAAATATTGCATCAGATATGGTTTATAAGTTCTAGAGTGTAAAGATTGTAAGAAATCAATTGAATCTACAGATGTCATGCAGGAATCAGTGTGGAGGTTATTTGCTTCGACTGTAGGTGGCAGGTCGCAGTATGTACTGCAAAAACATATTTCCCACAGACAGAGGAATCGCCCTGAAGGGTAAACACTAAAATCTCTTATTTTCAATCACTAGATATGTAACTTCAATGGGTTGAGATGAGGTAGAATATATTTCTAGAAAGATGAAGAGAGGAGGCATGCAGAGAGGAGAGCATTGAAGGACCTCGGCAGAAAAGGACCTCCAGGGTCAGGAAAGCGCATGTCCTAAATGTGTTTACCATGAATTGAAGAAATCTATTTTGCAGTGGTTTTTGATAAAATGGGGAAGTCGAGGGCTGTCAGCAAAAGTCCTCGAGAACCGACTTTGTACGAAGAAACACCAGAGATGGATTTTCAAAGAATGCACAGAGATGGCTTATTTGTAGGAAGCTAGCAGTCTCTAGGTCAGAAGAATAATATAGAGTTTTGACTTCTTCATCTCAAACAAGAAATCCTTGAAAACAAATAGTCCAATAAAAACCAATTTCCTCAATAATGAGTGATAATATAAGAAACGTTACACCATTGTTATTATATTACTAGAATAACTTGAAAAAAGAAAATAAACTTTTCTATTTCAAAGAGTTACGTATATAGAAGATTTTTAGGGCAAGTGATAAGCAACTCTTACATCATGAGATAATGAACACACACTTAGGTTTGCAATTACTCTTAGCATGGAGAGCACAAAGCAGAAGTGTAAAAGGTCAGGGAAAGTGTAAAACTTGAGGGGAAAAATAAAATCATTAGGCAAATGAAGATAAAATTAGAAGTGATTCCAGGGAGAAATCCATTGGAAAAAATACAGCAGCGACTTGAAGAATAAAAATGAGGAAATTAGTTCACTCACAGTCAAAATTGATTTGGAAAAAAAGATTTTATTTCTAAATTTTTACAAGGAAATGATCAAGATTTTATCGCTTATTATTAATTTTGTTTCATATTTCTAATCTTATGGGGAAAATCAGTTCTGGTTACAAGTTTGACCTTTTTAGCAATTAAAAACATTTACAATGAAACTATAGTTGCCACTCTGTTACAAAGAGTGAAACGATAATAGGAATTATTATCAAAGGAATGTCTTAGAATGTGCACAAAAGTTGAAGTTAGCAGCAAGCCCACTGTAGAAAACACTCTCGCAAAAAGTCCTGCTGCCTGCACTTGAAAACTGTCAATATTGGGGCACCTGGGTGGCTCAGTTGGTTAAGTGACTGCCTTCATTCAGTTCAGGTCATGATCACAGAGTCCTGGAATCAAGTTCTGAGATGGATGGAGCCCGGCATCAAGCCCCAAATCGGGCTCCCTGCTTGGCGGAGAGCCTGCTTCTCTCTCTTCCTCTGCCTGCAGCTCTGCTTACTTGTGATCTCTATCTCTCTGTCAAATAAATGAAAGTCTTTGAAAAAAAAAGAAAAGAAAAAGAAAACGGTCAATAGACATGCATGGAGGGTGTCTATGTCATAGGCCTTCTCAAGAAAACATGGCTAAAGACATACTGCATCTGCTTCAAATGTTTTGAAAAGCTGGTCTCTGACTGGGTAAATCCCTGCTAGAGTTTATTTCCATGTCCTTCTAATGAGATTTCCGGATATTCTTTGTTATTTGGTGCATTAGTTTTCTATAGGTGCAGTAATGAATTACCACAAACAGTAGCTTAAAACAACACAAATGTAGTATCTTACAGTGCTGTAGGTTCAAGTCTCACCAGGTATCAGCAGCTAGCATTCCTCTCTGGAGGCTCCATGGTTTTAAATGGCAATACATTATTAAGATGCCTGGGGAAAATCACTTTTTGTATTTTGTTGGTAGGAGTACAAATTGATACAACAGCTATGGATAGGAATATCATATGTATTAAATATCATATCTACTGATATATATATATATATATATATATATATATATATATAAAATCTGATCAGTTACAAAATTATGTACACTTTAACCAAAAATTTTTGCTTCAGAGAATTTATTATATATTGTATATTATGATGCATTATATATACCTGCATGAGTACTATTTATTATAACCTGTATGTAATGGTAAAGTAGTAAAATCCAAGCAATTATATGGATTAAATAAAGTTTTACACATGCAAACAGTGGAAAATGTAAGTCCAAAAAGGGCTAACAGATGTCTCTACATTCTGAAATAGGAGGACTTCTTAAATTATTTATAAGTGAAAGAAAGGGAAGTGCTGAATAGTGTATATAATGATTATCTTTGTTAGAAAATAAGGAAGGAGTCCGATCTGTACTTGTTTACGTGTACAGACATAAAGCAAATGTGGACAGATTGGTTGGAATCTATGAAGGCATGTGGACAGATGATGAGGTAGAAATATAAGAACACATATTCATTATTTAGCATTTTTAACTTTTAATTTGACTCATACGATTGCATTCTATATATTAAAAGATGCTAAGAACATGCAAAGCTAATAAATCAAATACAAAGGGATATTATGGGGTGGTTTAAGCAGTGGGATGACATCATCTGTATTTTATGTCTATATTCATAATCTAATATTTTATGGAAACAATGAATCTGAATAAAGTGTATGAATTTGGAATGACTCTTGAGGGAAAAGCTATAGGAAACACAGATGGCTTCATTATTTATTCCTTCAACAAATATTTATTGAGTACTTTATATGTGCCAAGGCTGTTCAAAGGCCCTGGTCATTAGATGCTAGCAGGGATGTGGGAAGGAAAAAGTAAGGGTGACTTCAAGGACATTTGTGTAAACTATTGGAAATATTGGAAGAATAGAAGCACCATAGACTGATGAGAAATGTTGATACAGGGAGAAACTTGAGGATGGAATTCCAATATGAATATTTACATTAGTGATGTATTTTTGACAGGTGGAGATGCTAAGTGAAAAGCTGGATATATTAATACATGAGTTTTTTTCATAATTCTTAAATCTGTTTGACTTCTCAAAATACTTGTCTCTGAAAATATGGTGAGATATACTACATTTCTCTGTGGGTAAACTCAATAATGATACTTCAATTCTTAATTGAATTGTGACTATAATTTAGCCCTAATTAAAATCCTAGAAGGAATTTGTGGTATTTTGAAAGTTTATTCTAAACTTAATCTGGAAAGAAAACTGTGTAAAATTGGCTAAGAAATTCCTTAAAAATTTGAATTTTTATCACAAAAGATATCAAAATGTTATAAAACTGCCCTTTTTACAATTATCTGGAATTGGTGCAAAAATGGTAAAAAAAAAAAAAGTGGTTTCATTGTTAGGTTATTTCACAATTCTTAGTTAAAAAGGTTTGGATTTTAAGAGAATTGGCTAGGCTGTGAGCACTCTCAACAATTTTTTTCTCTGAAACCTTTTTTTTTTTTTTCCTTTGGCGCCTTTGCTTGGGAAGCCCTTAAAATATCCAGCATTCCAAAAAAAAAAAAAAAAAATCCAGCTTTCTGATGGTGTACACTTTAATTTTAGTTGATCCTACCTGTTGCATTGAGGGCATGACTCTAACATTGGGTCAGGTTTCTCCTTGCCATAGCTATAGACATTGGACATGAATTTTATAGTCCCACAGCACTGCTGCTTTCAAATCCTGGAAATCAGCATATGTGAAATGAATTCCAAATAGTATTTGGCACATCTGCTGGTTCACTTTTTGCCTTCAGATGGTATCTTTTAGCTTAGAAGTTTTAGTAATCCTGTCAAATTGGCTCATTCATTGTCTGCTCCTTTCTTCAGTACATATTTTTTTTTCAGAGATTCCTGAAGAATTATGGTATGTATATGAAGTCCTCCAGTAAACTATATGATCTAAGTGGTACATTATTTTTAATACTACATTAGCTGGTTTTAAAGTTTTTTGAGGAGGCAATAATATATATCTGTGTTCATATTATCATGTCAATAGAATTTTCCCCTTATATCTTTATCAACATAATGGGAAAACTTAAAAAAATTAAAAAAAAACAAAAAGCCCACACAAATATACAAATGTTATCATTTTTCTGATTTTTATTATGCCTCTTCAGTTTCCTTGAAGTAAAGTGAACAATTTAAATAAATCAATAATTGAGGAAAAGTCTTTTTTATGTTAGTTTTTTCATAAATAATAGGCTTCTCACAAATACAATTTCTACTTTATTACAGATCATAACATGTATGCAGAAGTGTACATGAACAAAATGCACATATTAATAAATTATTATAAATTAGACAATCTAATTCACAACTTAGAATGTAGAAATAGAGCAATGTCAGCACTCCAGGATCCTCAAGTACTCACTCTTTTTCCAAATTGTGATTCCCCTCATTTTTTCCTGTTATGATAACCTTCTGCATATGTTTATACTTACATGATCTCCTCGTGTATCTTTAAGTATGACGTTTGTGCCAATTTTTGTATTTTGTATTTATTTATTTATTTTTTTAGAGACAAAGAGAGTAAGGATGAGGCAAGACTCAGGGGGAGAGCGAGAGAGAGAATCCTACACTCAGGCTCCAAGCTCAGCACAAAGCCCAACGCAGAACTCGATCTCATGACCTAAGGTCATGACCGGAGTCAAAATCAAGAGTTGGACGCTTAATGGCCCAAGCCACTCAGGTACCCCAGTTTTTGTATTTTGTATAAATGGAAGTGTACGTTACACTTCTTGTACTATAGCTCTGTTGAAAATAAACCCTCTCAACTTTTGTTTCTTTGGAAAATATATTTCATTATTTTTATTTTTGAGTGACATTCTTTCATATTATATAATTTTATATTTTCACTTTTATTTCTTTGAAAGTGTTATTCATTTCTCTAGCTTCCATTGCTTCAGATCAGATGTCAGTAATACTTTTTTTATTATTGATTTCCAAATTTAATATGCCCTTCCTCATTAATTTTTAAGAGTCTCTCTGTCTTTGGCTTTCAGAAGTTTTTCCTTCATACGTCTAAACCTAATTTTCTTTGTCTTTGCCTTACTTGAGGTGTACCAGACTCCTTGAAACCATGAATATATTCCCATCACTTAAAATAGTCTCTATCATTATCTCCTCAAATATTTCTTCTTTCCCACTTTACCATCCTTTATGAAAGCATTGTGCAGGAAACAATTAACTTGTCAAACCTGAGGTGCTCAAAACCTGAATGTCACCACAAACAGCCTTCTTCAGGACTGTTCTTCAGCTAACTCCTGGATGACCAACTCTAAGCCCTTGAATATTGTGCCTGATATGATCTTTTTTGTATGCACGAGGCCTTGGGCTGAGAGATACAAATTTGATCTGAGAGTTAATGCTAAACTGTGACTTAGAGTAAACCCTATTTTAACTCTGGCGTGCTGGAATGGGTAAAACTGAAATTAGTCATGCCTGTGATAGATGCCTACATGTCTGACCCTGATAAATGTTCTACACACCAAGGCTCAGGTGAACTTTTCTGGTTGGCCATACCTCCTAGTACATGTTGTCATACAGAGTTGTTGGAAGAAGTAAATGCTTCAATATGACTCTACTGGAAAAGGACACTTGGTTGTTAGCAACTAGTTTCTCTTGGAATTTGTCCCATGCATCTTTCTATTTGCTAATTTTAATTGGCATCATTTTATTATAATAAACCATTACATGAGTAAAACTGTTTCTCTTACAAACTGTTTGCAATTGTAGTAGCTATGCATGGTCTTGGGATCTCCCAGTCCAGTGCAATTATGTGCCCTGCCTTATTTATCAATCCATTTGATTGTAATATGCATAAATTTAAGATTACAAAGGCGGTTTTAAAAATCAGTTATTAGCAGATTAATAATGACATCCATAAAATTGGAAATATAACTTGAAATATAGCTAACATTGGAGTGATTTCTATTTTCTAGACACCATAATGAGGGCTTTATGTGTTAAAAGCACTCTTTATTTTATGAGGTTAAAATCCATAATGTGATCTTATTTTATAAATTGAGATATCTTGATCATTCAAAAAAAACTACGTCAGACAAAACCAACATCTGAGTCTTTGCTTTTAGTAATTATTTAATATGTATTTGAAATAATGTGCCTCAGAATATTGATTGTAATGGTCTCAATGAATCTCCTATTATATGAACACCTATTAAACTTTGATAGTTTTAATTTAGGGCATGTACTTTAAAAGTAATATGTAGGTATTATGGATCATTCAGTCACCATGCCTTAAGCAAAGATGTGGAAATAGAAACGTAGCAGCAAAAGATGTGGTACTATAGGTGAACACAAAAAATAACAGATAGCGGTCTGTTTTTTAATATGAATTTATTAATGCAATTCATATTTTATTATATATTACCTTAGAAATACTTCCACATGATGAAATTATGAAATGATTTATGTGTATTTTCAATTAAATCTTTTATTTATGCAATATGAATATTGTTGATAACTCTATTTCTTATAGTATTTATTCATTGGAATAACAATTTTGTTTATACCTTCAGAGCAGAAATTCTTAGAAAAGGACTTTTAAGCCCCAAACAATTATTTCCTTGCCCCTTGAGCACCATGACTTGGACGAGCTTTAAAAAGAATATAAGGGCTAATTTAGCTTTTCTTTGGTTATTGTTACTTTGTTTTGGTTTCAAAAGGTGATTCAGTTCATTTCTAGAGAAAATTCTAGAATAGAAAGCACATTATGGCAAAATAGCTCTTAAGAAAAATTATGCTTCAAAAAAGAAGGCTGTGTTTTTATTTGTTTTGTTTTGTGAGAAAGCATATCCCTGAAACCTTTATAGCCAAAAAAACCCCAAAATATAATAGTTTCATTTTGTTTCTTATTTGTTTCTTTAGTCTTCTTTTTTGAATTTTCACTGTATCTTTAATGAACTAAACTGAAAGTAGTTGCCATTCAGCTTCTCTTGATACTAACTAGAATTGATTTTTTTAAAAATAGAGATGAGTACTTTCCTAGCACTTTAATCTACCTTGTCACTATTTAATTTTCAATTTGCTACTCCCCAAATTTTACCAAAAACAAAATTACACAACTCAAAAGGAATGTGAATTCATATTAACACAGTATTAAAAAATAATCACCAAAAGAGCACTTTTTCAAGTGTGTATATTCAAGCTATTCTAATCTGACTAATTATTTTAAAGTATTATATACATTTACAGCAAAAGACAAGTCTCATCATTCTTTTTTTAAACACAAAAGTAGGTCTCACAGATACGTAACTTATCTAGTGGTAATGAATACATCCTTACCAGCATAACTTTAATGTTTTCTATATTATGATGATATAAGCAACCAAATATATATTGAAAAAAAATTAAATCTACAGAATGTTTGTGGCAAAATTATAAGAATTCATTAAAATTTACTATTTTTTTATTTTCATTGATTCAATGAAAAATTCAAACATTTCATTATGTTCCAAAAAGATATTGAAACATTCTTGGGGTGCCTGGGCGGCTCAGTCAGTTAAGCATTTGGCTTCAGCTTAGGTCATGATTCCAGGGTCCTGGGATCAAATCCCTCATTAGACTCCCTGCTCAGGGGGGAGCCTGCTTCTCCTTATGCTTCCTCTGCTTGTGCTCTATCTCTGTCAAATAAATAAATAAAATCTTTAAGAAAAAAAAAGGAAAAGTTTAAAGAAGAAACATTTTTTTTTTTTTTTTTTTTTTTTTTTGTAAGCAGAGAGGCAGGCAGAGAGAGGGAGAAGCAGGCTCCCTCCCAAGCAGAGAGCCCGATATGGGGCTCCATCCCAGGACCTTGAGATCATGACCTGAGCCGAAGGCAGAGGCTTTAACCTACTGAGCCACCCAGGTACCCCATAAGGAAGAAATATTCTTAAGTGAGCTGGTATGTACCAGAATTTGAGAAAAATAAATCAATTATTATGGTTATCTAACCATCACTACAGCCTAAAATTTAAGTAAGGAAATTAGATATAAATTAAATATTGTGAAAAGACATTAATAGAGTCCCTTTTAAAGCACTTTCTATTATTTAAAAATGATAATGCTATTGATAATTTTTGTAATAACCTTTCAATTTAATACCTGTATGTTAAGATCTATGTAAAAGATGCTCATGGTCCTGGAGAAGTTTTTTAATCTCTGCATATTATATAAAGATATATCTGCATATCTATAAAGATATAGGGTCTTTATAAGCAAATTGATTAAAGTGGACTGGAACAATTGGACTGGATTAAAGTATTAATGTGATACGCGTAACCTAGGTATCTTGTTAAAATGCATTTTCTGATTTAGTAAATCTGGGCTGGGACTTGAGATTCTGCATTCCTTTTTTTTTTTTTTTTAATAGATTTTATTTATTTGTCAGAGAGAGATAGAAAGAGAGAAAGAGGAGAGAGTACAAGCAAGAAGAGTGACAAGCAGAGGAAGAATCAGGCCCCCATTGAGCAAGGAGCTGGATGTGGGATTAGATCCCGGGACCCTCGTATCATGACTTGAGCGGAAGGCAGACCCACAACCTACCAGGCCACCCAGGCTTCCCAAGATTCTTCATTCTAACGGTGTCTAAGTAATGCCAAAAGTCTTGGTCTATGGGCCACAGTTCGAATAACAAGGATTAGGTGACCTGCTATTCATTTACTTTCTGATTCTTTAGAGGTCCAGATTTACATTATTTGCAAAATAATAAGATAATTTTGTATGATGGAATATTATTTTAATATTTTAAAAATAAACATTTTTAAAATACTTTGGTTTATTGTCTAAGAAGAAATTTGAATTAAGTTTGAATATGGGATGGGAAAGCTCTGCATAGAGAAAAAAAACATTTTGTTGTTAGTATTAAAACACGGGCAATCAGAGTGAATAAGGAACTGGGAAATTGGGGAGGATTGGCATGTGGTGACTTGAGCTTACAATGTACAAAAAAAAAAAATGATACAAAATTCTTTTGTCCTGTGTTTTAAGTGAGTCTTGTAGGCCAAACTAAGAGATTAAAAATAGCAATTTGGTGCATTTTGTCCAGTAACTGTTTTTATGTTTATATATGTATTTTTTTAATCAGAAGAGAAGAAAATTCAACACAGTAGCATTTATTTGTTCTATTTAACATTTCCCAGGAAAGAGCTTGTGCTAGTTCCACATTGTGTGAAAATCACTTTCAAATTAGTTCTCAGTCCTATCAGACCCAACATCTCCTTATAACAATAATATTTAGTGTTCTTTTTATTACATTTAAATTAAATGCACAGAGGTTATAACCTAACTGCAAGTATATTCTTAACAATCATTACAATGCCCTCATTTTTTCATAGGGGAGAAATGAAAGGGAAATAAGTTATATTTCAGTGTGTAAATGTCTAAACTGAACTACATAAATGATATAATAAAGCATTCAGGTGCTTAAATCCACATATGGATTAACTCTAATTGTAAAAGCTACAAAAAAAAAAAAAAAAAGCCAAAAGATTTTCCTGTTAATTCAAATACCATGAATAGTGTGATCTGTGATATAGCTAAGCGGTGAACAGTATTTGGTAACATTCCCAACCAAAGATTGTGTAATGTTCCCTCAATTTATAAAGGTATTGAATTCCTGGATAATTCTGTCTGTGTTAAAATTGTGTACCTAACGTTTTATGCTCATACGTAAGTCAGAGGGAAGTTGTAGGTGAGGATAACTAAAAGCTGGTTTTTCACACAGAAGAATGATTGACAGAATATTCAAACCATGTGCAGAATGGGGACCAAATGGCCAATGCAGGAATGGCCACTTCCTGCATTGGAAGACATCAAAAATCTGGTATATGTGGTGCCATCCCAGTGATTGTAAATACCAAAAAAGACCAATAAGTCTCAAACTGCCTAATGTTTTCTCAACTGATCAGGTCACAAATGATATCAGGCATATTATCTGCCACATTGTTGAGTATGAATGAAATCATTAACACAAGTTCACAAATGAGCAATACTTACTGTTTCAGAAACACAAACCTGAGAATTAGAAGTCTTATTTCATTTAAAAGTAACTTAAACTATACATAAAAGCTTTACCAAAGTTTCCTTTCCTAGTGAGATATTCTCTTGGATATCAATTATAAGGACTTCAGAGAGTATACATGTAATTATTTATTATATGTTATAGAACATTTGTTTTCAGATGCAGACATTTATGCTGTCTTAACTAGAAATTTTGTTAAGTGTCCTTTCAGATTCTTTTGTCAAGTTATATAATTAAGTCAAAATCTCACTATAAACTTAATGACATTAAGATTCATTAATGGTGCTTATCAGAAAATTGTGCATCATTAATGTGGATTAACACTGTAGGAGCTCTTTCTTAAACTGAAAACTTGGTTCTCCTGTGGGTTTAGAAATGAAATGTTGAAATGCATTTATAATGTAAATTAGTAAGTACCTGTAATTATGCTAAATATAAAAAATGTTAGATAAAATAAAAAATCTTTTAAAATAACAAAAGCTTTATCAATAGCTTTGTTGATAAGGGAATGTATTATGACAATATACAGGCAATTTTTAAGATACAATACAGAATTTAAAGACAGGTAGGAGATTTTCTATTATCACACAATGTAAAACAATAAACGCAAAATTCTTTCAAGGTGACTCATCTTCAAAACACATTGGTTAGCTGTGCCTGGGTGGCTCCGTGGGTTCAGCATCTGTCTTTGATTCAGGTCATGATCCCAGAGTCCTGTAATCAAGCCCGATGACATGCCCCCTGCTCAGCATGTAATCTGTTTCTCCCTCCCCCTCTGCCCCAACCCCCGCTAAATAAACAAAATCTTAAAAAAAAAAATTGATTAAAAACATTTGAATCCATTCATCTATCGATAGATACCCATGTCTTAAGTATTGCAAATCATGCTTCAGTGAACATGGGAGTGCAGATACCTCTTCAATACAGTGCTTTCATTTCCTTCGGATAAATTGCTAAAAGTAGAATTACTAGATCATATGGGAATTTTATGTTTAATTTTTTGAGGAACTTTCAGATAGTTTTCCATAGCTCCTCTACCAGTTTGTGATCCCACAACAGTGCAAAATATTCCCTTTTCTTCACATTTTCTCTACAGAATTTGTTGTTTGTTGTTCTTTTGATGGTAGCCATTCTAACAGATGTGAGGTAATTTTCCTATGATGCACACACACACACACACACACACACACACACACACACACACACAAACTACTCAGCCATAAAAAAGAAGGATATCCCTCCATTTGTGATCACCTGGACGGATCTTGAAGGCCTTATTCTGAGTGGAGTAAGTCAATTATATGTCAATAAAACTGTAAAATAAATCTAACAATTCCGTGCAAAATAAACAAGGATATTTCTTGGCATTTGAGAGAGTGGAACCATGGGAATAGCAAGCAAAATAAAAAACATTCTTTTAGATGATATTTGCTATATTTTGCCGGGGTAGCCAGATCCAAGATGATCTCCAGTGATCTGGGCCTCTTAGTACTCACAACCGTGTATAGTTTGTTCCTATTCTATATCAAGATTGGTCTGTGTGATCAATGCTTATGCTAGAAATGATGATTATTAACTCATTAAAAGCATTGTACGTCCTTCTTACTCTCTCTCTCTCTCTCTCAAATCACTTGCTGTAAGGGAAGCCAAAACCACATCATAAAAAACATTCAGGCAAATTTGTGGAGAAGACAATATAGCAAGGAAATAAGTTCTTCCAATCGTCAGTAAGGTGGGTGTTAAATACCTTTTCTCAGTATCAAATGACATTATGTGTGACATAAACTGAACACAAATTACTCTAAGGAGCTCTTCAGTCATCTCTTTTTAAAATTTTAATTATTATTATTTTCAATGGATTTTATTTTTAGGTCAGTTTTAGGTTCACATCAAAACCAAGTATAAAGTACTAAGCTCTCATATATCCTCTGCCCCCTACATACCTAGCCTCCCACATTATCTGTGTCCCCACCAGAATGACTCATTTGTTATAACTGATGAACCTACATCAAAATATTATAATCACCCAAAGTTATAGTTTATATTACTGCTCACTCTTGTTGTATATCCTATTGGTTTGGGCAAATGTAAAATGACATGTATCCACCATTATGGTATCAAGCAGAGTAGTTTAACTGTCCCAAATATACTCTGTACTCTACTTGTCATCCTTCCCTTTCTCCAAACTCCAGGCAAACACTGATCTTTTTACTGTCTTCATAGTTTTGCCTTTTCCAGAATGTCATAATGTTGGAATAAAACAATAAGTATAATTGATTTCTTTTACTTAGTAATATGTATTTAAGTTTCTTCTGTGTTTTTTCATGGCTTGATAGCTCACTTCTTTTTTAACGCTGAATGCTTTATTGTCTGGATATACCACAGTTTATGTATCCATTTACCCATTGAAAAATTTCTAGGTTAATTCCAGGTTTTGGCAATTATGACCTAATCATCTACTTTATGCTAAATAAATAGTAAAAGTTATCAGTTTATGTAACTTCAAGCAACCCTAATTATGTTTTCATGAGATGTAATTTATTTAGAAATGTATGCAACTGAATAATAGAGATTTTATGCATGTAAAAATTTAAAAGATTAACATTTTCTTTTTTTAACATTTTATTTATTTATTTGACAGAGAGACAGAGAGATCATAAGTAGGCAGAGAGGCAAGCCCAGAGAGAGGGGGAAGCAAGCTCCCCGCTGAGCAGAGAGCCCGATGTGGGGCTTGATCCCAGGACCCTGAGATCATGACCTGAGCCAGACAGAGGCTTTAACCCACTGAGTCACCCAGGTGCCCCAAACGATTAACATTTTATATGTTAATATTTTTATGCTGCTAGTAATTAGATTTTTAAAATATTTGCTACATGAAAGTAGAAAAATCATCTTTATTTTTAGAATAGGTAAAAAATATTTTATTTTATTTTTATTTTTTAAAGACTTTATTTATTTAACAGAGAGAGACACAAAGGGAGAGGGAACACAAGCAGGGGGAATGGTAAAGGGAGGAGCATGCTTCTCGCCAAGCAGGGAGTCTGATGCAGGGCTCGATCTCAGGACCCTAAGATTATGACCTGAGCCAAAGGCAGACACTTAACCAACTGGACCACCCAGGCACCGCATGTAAAAGGATATTTTAAGTAATTATATCAACTGATCTAATATCTGTGATATAATAATCAAAATAACACTAGATATCTGTTATAGTTTATTGGAAAATTTTGCTCAAAAACCTTCATAGTCTCCCTTTTTCTAGAGGCAGGGTTCAGGTCATGAAATAATTCCTAGCTCTCTGACTTCTTTCTTTCTTTCACTTCTGCAATTTATTCACCACAGATAAACTGATTTCTTTAAAATACCATTTTTGACCAAATATTTTGAGAAGTCTTGCACATATAAGGAGCAGGGAAATAAAATGGTAGCTGGCTGGTGTTTCAGGGTTGCTGGCGGAAGAGGGTTGATGCTTCACAGTTAAGAGAGAAAAGGGTAAAACATGGATGTGGGTTTCATACAAATAGAAATTATATGATGGAAAGTCAAGGACATTTCATAGGATAACCTGAGCTTTCTCCTTAATAATGATTTACTTGGTTGCCTTATGACTTCGGTTCTTTGATAGGTTCAAGAACATATATAATTTTGTAATTGACTGGCTTTTTTTATTGTTAGGTTAAGAGTGAAATTGTAGATTTCTACATCCTAAACATAAAGAGGTCCTTGCTATGACTTTGGACGTCTTATTGGTGAAATTGGGACTTCACCCCACCAGCTAGGGAACTGAGCACTGAGGAACTGAGGAGATTCTAGATGAGCACTGGGTATTATATGCCACTGATGAATTACTGAACTCTGCATCTGAAACTAATGATGTATTATAGTTGGCTAATTGAATTTAAATTAAGAAAAGAAAAGCAGCCAAATTACCAGTTTGCAGAACTGTGCAACATTTCTCCCTGTTTTTCAGAAATTGCCAGGTTTGTGTCACTGGTGTAGTCTCTTTGCTGTCTACTGCCTCCACGTACTTGGATCCCTTTTGGCCTTTCGATCTCTTGGACTTCAGAGGGCAGGAATTCATGAACTCCTAGAATACGTTTCTTAGCATCCCTGCCTCACTCTCAGGTTTTTTTTTTTTTCCTGAAAGCCTGAGTTTCTCTGATTGAATTTCCTCAGCTCTCTTGCTCTGCCCAGATGCATTCTGAGAATAGCTACTTGCATCTGATGGATTAAATCTCTGTAACACAGGGAACCACTCAACTCTCTTTTTCTGCCTCAGCTTTTGGTGTATTTCCAATGAATATTAGTGAACACCCATGAGCAAGAGGAAGCAAGTGGATACAAATTCACTTTGTGTCTGAGACAGTGGGATTTTAATTTGCCATGGCAGCCCAGAGGCAGATACTGAAAGTTCCTTAAATGTTCAGCTGTATTCACCTTCCTTCATCACAGAGGACTTGTCATTTGCTTAGAGTTCCACCATTACTAAAAAAGCTCTCATATGAAGAGCTTTTCACTTTCTGGAATTTATTCAATTTAGATTTCTTTGAGTCCTCACATTTCTCATGATTTTAAAGATAAACCAGTCAGAGAAAGAGAAATATGGTATTATTTCCCTCATGTGTGGAATATAAGAAACAAAACAAATGATCATACAAGAAAGTAAGAGAAAGGAAAACCAAAAAACAACTCTTAACTATAGAGAACAAACTGAGTTACCAGAAGTAACCTGCGTGACACAGGTGATGGGGATTAAAAGCACACTTACCTTGATGAGCACTGAGTAATACGTCGTGGAATTGCTGAATCACTGTATTGTACACCTGAAACTAATGTAACACTGTATGTTAACTCTAATGGAATTCAAATAAAATAATAAAAAGAGAAAACTATAATTTTACAGCTTACCTAGATTGTTATCTTTTTTAGTATGAATACACTCTTGCAAATCTCCATATCCAAGCAAGAAGCAGAACATGCTCTCCTGTTCACATTTTAATTTTAATTTTTAAATGAAATTTAATTTTTTGTTATTGTGTTTGCATCTACAAAATCCTTTTGGATTCACTAGACAGAGTAACTGTAACCATCCCTCAAAAAATTGTACTACTTAAAAATAACTATGAGAAATTGTATTAGCCTGGCAAGCATGCTTAAATGTTACCTTAAGAAAAACATGCATTAGCAACAGGTCTCTGGGGGAAAGGATGATTTACATCTTAGAAGCCAAGCAGCCCGGAAAGCCTGGCCCGCTTAGGGTGGAGCGAGGACCCCTGCTTCATTTTTAGATGTTATCTCCCCTGCCTCAGAGATAGCCTACCCTTAATTAAGACTATCCTCTTAATTGTGCTTGCTCAACTATAAGCTCTATACTGCTTGACTGTATATAATCTACTCTCCTTACTTATCTATGAGATTTGTAAGCAATATATAACTCATATTCCTTCTTGTTTATCTACAACACATATGGTTATTGTACAGCCGTTTTCTGCTCCTTTGTTAGTTGTTATCTTGTATCCAATAAATACGGGACTGAGGAGTTGTTCTGAGCGACAGTCCTCTCTGCTGTCCACCCTTGCTCCCTTTCTCTTGCAACTGACTTGTTTGTGCCTCATTCTTCTCCTGTGCCCCTCAGGAGGCGGCAAGTAACTATAAGAAAGTTACATGATACATAATATATTTCAATGGGACTGCCTAAATTGAAATGTTGTTTCAAACAATGACTTCTTGGAGGATTTATTATTGCAAACATATGAGCAAAGTAATGAGTTGGGGAGGGGGGATGATGATCCTTTCAAAACAGTGGTAAGCTGTCTTCACTATCATACACTTTTATCACACGGGTCTTTCCCAACCATAAGTACATATATTTGGGGAGAGAGAAATTATCTCCCCCAGATCTACTTCCCAAGAAGGCACTTGCTTTCTTATTTTGGTATCAAAAAAAGAGACAATTGTGGGGCGCCTGGGTGGCTCAGTTGTTAAGCGTCTGCCTTCGGCCCAGGTCATGATCCCAGGGTCCTGGGATCAAGCCCCGCATCGGGCTCCCTGCTCAGCAGGAAGCCTGCTTCTCCCGCTTCCATCCCCTCTGCTTGTGTTCCCTCTCTCGCTGTGTTTCTCTCTGTCAAATAAATAAAATCTTTAAAAAAAAAAAGAGACAATTGTTACATTCTATAACTTTGACTTTGCAGGATGCTTCAGGCCACTTAGTCTTTATTATTTCATTTTAATAACTCATTCTCCACATTTAGATTATTGTATTAACCCCTACCTCATCTCTGTTGTTCCATTCTCTCCTTTACTGGCTATCCTTCCACAGCCATACTGAACAACTAAAAATACTACTTTTGTCATATTAGCCTTCTCTAAAAAAAAAATCGATGTCAAGGCATAAAAAGGTCAATGTAAGAATGGAAACACTAAGACATTAATTAAACTGGCACTTTACACCAGAAAATGGTATAATATTGGGGCGCCTGGGTGGCTGAGTGGGTTAAAGCCTCTGCCTTTGGCTCAGGTCATGATTTCAGGGTCCTGGAAACAAGCCCGCATTGGGCTCTCTGCTCAGCAGGGAGCCCGCTTCCCCCTCCATCTCTGCCTGCCTCTCTGATAACTTGTGATCTCTCTCTCTCTCTGTCAAATAAATAAATAAAATCTTAAAAAAAGAAAATGGTATAATACTAAGATTATGTTAGTTTATGTTTATTTTAGTTAATTAATTAACTAGTTAAATTTTAACTTATGTTTATTAATTGCTCCCTTCATGTTAGGTACAATTCTAAGTTAATTATGATAGATTGACTCAATTCTCACAAAAACTCTGTGATGTAAATAATATTATTACCATCACCCCTGTTCTAAAGGTAAAGAATAACATAGACTGAAGAACTTGTCCAAAGTCAAAAGCACATAAGATACTGAATCAGTTATTTGAGTCTCCTCTAAAACCTAAAAAATTAACCAATATACATACTATTCTACCTCAATTGATAGAATTACTTAGAAATATCAGTAAGATGTAAGCTGTGAATCTAATTCAATCATTTAAAAGAAGTGGTTAAGTTTGATTTTGGTCCATTTTGCTTCATTACTAAAGCACAAAATTTAAGAAAGTTTACATTAATTCTGGTGTGGTTGGAGAACTTTAATTTTCCTTGCTGTAAACATTTATTTTTAAAAGTCAAGGAGAGGGGCGCCTGGGTGGCTCAGTGGGTTAAAGCCTCTGCCTTCACATCAGGTCGTGATCTCGGGGTCCTGGGATGGAGCTCCACATTGGTCTCTCTGCTCAGTGGGGAGCCTGCTTCTCCCTCTCTGCCTGCCTCTCTGCCTACTTGTGATCTCAATCTCTCTGTGTCAAATAGATAAATAAAATCTTTAAAAAAAAAGTCAAGGAGAAGATCGGTTCCATATTATTATTTATATGCAAAAGGAAATCTGGTCCAGTGTTAAAAGCAGCTAGAACTGGAATGGGTGGTTATTCCACCTTGAAAGTGGTGGGGACAAAGTGGTAGTGATAACTTTAGTTGATAAAATTTAAGTGTTTATCTAATTCCTCATCTAAGGAGTTTTGATAATAACAATAATTAACATGTATTCCACGCTTATGAAGCACTAGGTGTTATCTTAATTATTGGCCACTATCATATATACAGTATTGGAGAGGCTCTCTTAGGATATACATCCGGAAAGACATTATTTTCCCAAACTTCCACTTATAAAGGGATGAAATGTGTAAAGAAAGTATTCTAAAAATCAGAACCATCTAGTGGATAATTATGCTTATTGACAATAGAAAAAAAATAATTCCAAGCATTGACTTTTCCAGAGATTTTGATCTGTGGATATCATATGTAGGATTGCTTTACTGAATGTGAGGATTTAACCTTTAAGGCAAGATGACTTTGGAGAACAATCCCATCTTGACCTTCAAGACCCTTCTTCCAGTCACTGCTTACATTTTCATAATACTTAGGAAAATGCTCTCAATTTAATAGCCATTTAATCTAAATATATTGAATTGATAAATAAGATGTTAAATAAGAGTTTGTTATTTTTTAAAGATTTTATTTATTTATTTGACAGTGAGGAGAGAGATCACAAGTAGGCAAAGAGGCAGGCAGAGAGAGAGGGGGCTCTCTGCTGAGCAGAGAACCTGATGGGGGACTCGATTCCAGGATCCTGAGATCATGACTTGACTGACTGAGCCTACTGAGCCACCCAGGCACCCCTAAATAAGAGTTTAATATCACTCCTAGTGTTCATGGTAAAATGTAATTGCCAACATAATAATGAAAAAGATATTTGGACTACGCCTGCTATAGAGTAAAAAGGTATAGTTTGGAATTTTAAGATTGGCATATTATTCCCAGTCCTATAACGGACTCTCAAATTAAACTTTTGTAAGTAATTAACCTCTGTGTGATGAACTTTGCTCATCTGTAAAACAGATACAGTAATTATTATTGCCTAACCTATAGGCATAGCATGAGAATTAATGAGGTAATTTCTAACAGTGAGTTCCTGGAAAGGCATTTTATAACATCTTACTGTCCTATTCTATTTGTTTTATTTTTATCATATACATCCAAAGTCCAAATGCTTTAAAAACAATTTTTTTTAAATTTAGGTTGAATATTACTAACAGAGACATGCAGTTATCAGCAATGATAACTGAAATAATCAATAGTTTTATATGTCTGTTTTATAATGAATATTCTTTTGAGAAAATCATCTTGCTTTTTAAAATTTAAAAATTTAAAAATTTTTGTGTTACATTTTAATCCAACGGTTAGATGCTGATGGCTGCTGTGATCTATCTAAAGAAAGATTACTGAACCTCTGCGTTACTAACAAAGCAGATAGATGATTTGTTATGGGGAGACTGTTCTGTGCATTGTAAGGTATTTAGCAACATCCTTGGCCTCTACCCTCTAGATGCCAATGAGTATCCCGAGTGCTAACATCCCAACTTTTGCATCAACATGGATGGGAATGGAAGACATTATGTTGAGTGAAATAAGTCAAGGAGAGAAAGTCAATTATCATATGGTTTCACTTACTTGTATAACATAAGGAATAACATGGAGGACACTGGGAGAAGGAAAGGAAAAGTGAAGGGTGGGGAATCGGAGGGGGAGATGAACTATGAGAGACTGTGGACTCTGAGAAACAAACTGAGGATTTTAGAGGGGAGGGAAGTAGGGAGATGGGTGAGCCTGGTGGTGGGTATTAAGGAGGGCACGTACTACATGGAGCACTGGGTGTCATATGTAAACAATGAATTATGGAACAGTACATTAAAAACTAATGATGTATGGTGACTAACATAACACAATAAAAATAATTAATTAATTAAGATAAAGAAAATCTCCAGATATAACCAATTGTCCCCTACAACGCAACTGACATTCAGTTGAGAACCATTTCCCTAACAGAGTTAAATAGGGTGAATGAATGGCCTGTCCAAACTGTGTAGTACAATCTGTTTAAACAATCTTGGCCCTGGGGGAAGGCACACACATATGTGACCATATAACCTGTTTGCCTGGTATGGTTCTGATTTATACTTGATATCCTAGTATCCAGTCCCATTATCATTAGTACTAGATGTTCAAGTTTGTAATAAAGTATCAGTATCAATCCAAGAAATAAAATAAACAGGTGAGGATTTCATTTAACTATTTGCATTCCAGTTTCTTTTTTTTTTTTTTGTCTTGCAATGAGTAAGGTGTGTATGCAGTGAGCTTAAATTTTACTTTAAGATATCATCAGTTTGAAAGATGTAATCCTTCCTTTTCTTTTTTTACTCTCCCCTTTCCTGAGACAATTGTTCTGTTGTCTAATGCTTCCTTTCTAAGGCCACTAAGCTGAGCTGTATGGAAAGAACCTAGTGCTGGTAACAGTTCCTTCAGATATCAGATACAGCTGGGATAATACTCCAGCCCTGACCTCTAGTCATGCTTTGGCCAGTGCTGTTATGTGCATGGAGTCTCAAGGTGGCCAGTCACTGGGGATCAATGGGAAAGATGAGAACTTACAGATTGGCTATCTAGACAATCTATGCAGAAAGTAGACATGAAAGAATCCTACCTCAGAACATATTGTCTAGTTGTGGTTGTTTTTAATTTATTGTATAGTAGAAATTTATAACAATTCATTTATTATTAAGTTTGAATTTTTATTTTACTATAAATTCTTCTTAATGAGAAAGAGTATACAGAAGTAAATTAGATATTTAAGAAAAAAAAACAGTGAATTAATGATCATTCAGTCTACAAAAATGTTTGTTGACTTCTATGATGCCATCAACATGGAGCATATACTGGTATCAATAATTAAAAGAATCAGAAAGCAAAATTCCTAAAGAAGCATCAGCAACTACTTGAAAGGTAAGTTTGTATTTTAGTTATTAAAGTGTATCCCAAGGTGACAAGTTAACCCATACAATTTCAGAAAGCACATTTTTACGTAACTCTTTGAACCTTAGTTTTTATTTTAATTAAATTACTATTTTTCTAATTATCTTTAATAACTTTTAATTGCCAGATTTCTTATGCGTGTAAGAAATGTGACATGAGCTTTTAAAGTTTTGACTCCTATAACAGGAGACTTTCACAGCTAAAGTTAATTCATATAAAGTTGGCTTTATATCAACAGATGCTTCAAATAAGTTTAGGTTTAGGTTCAGTGCTTAATTTAGAGTTTTTCACCTAGTACATGGAAAAAAAAGTGAAGTTTTGGAAGTCAATTTGATGAAAGTTGAAAATGAAAGTAATTTTGAAAGTATCTGTTATTGTAATAAACATAAGAATAGCATAATGATTTTAATAATATTATTACAAATTAAAAATCAAGATAGCAGAATATATGTAATAGTATCTCTTCAGAATCAGTTGGAAATATTTGATAACTTAGTCAATACAGAGAGTACCATTTTTTTTTTTACTTTTAATTATTTAATGAGCTGGAAAATAAAACATGAAAACACAGAGGTATTAGAATTTATGTTCAAAAGCACAGGACACTATGTGTTCCAGCAATCATGCTCTTTCATATTTACCCAAGTGAATTGAAATTTATGTCCACAAACAAACCTGTACCTGGATTTTTATGGCAGTTTTCTTCATAATTGTCAAAACTTGGAAGCAACCCAGCATCCTCCAGTTAGGCGAATGGATAAACTGTAATGCATCAAGACAGTGGGATATTATTCAATGCTACAAATAAATGAGATATGAAGCCATGAAAATACATGGAAGAATCTTAAATGTGTATTATTAAGTGAGAGAAGACAATCTGTACAACACCAATTATATGAAATTCCGGAAAAGGCAAAACTATGAAGATACCGAAAGAAGTCAGTATTTGCCTGGAGGTTAAGAAGGAGGGAGAAATAAAAGATAGAGCACAGAGGATTTTCAGGGCAGTGAAACAATTCCATATGATACTACAATGGTGGATACATAGTCGTTATATATTTGTCCAAACCCGTAAAAGGTACACCAAGAATGAGCTGTAATGTAAACTCTGGAGGCTGGGTGATGACGTGTCGTTCTAACAGATACAGTACTGTGGTGTGGATGTTAGTAATAACATGGTGGTGCCTGGGGAGGGTCGGGGCTGTAGGGAGCTCTTTGTCCGTTACATTCAATTTTGTTGTGAAACTAAAACTGTTCTAAAAAATAAAGTGTATTAATTAAAAACTAAACAAAACGATGGGAGAATCTGAACAAATTAATAAAAGTACAAATGTGCATAATATTTGTTTTGAAGCCTTAATTACATCTTGAAATGCCTCAACTTGTATGATAAACCTTTTTGTTGTGTTCATTTTTTAATTGTATGTTAGTGGTTTTAATTTATTTTAAATCGTAGTTAGATATTTAGTATTCTAGGGGCCCCTGGGTGGCTCAGTGGGTTAAAGCCTCTGCCTTCGGCTCAGGTCATGATATCAGGGTCCTGGGATAGAGCCCCATAGTGGGCTCTCTGCTCAGCGGGGGGCCTGCTTCCCCCTCTCTCTCTGCCTGCCTCTCTGCTTACTTGTGATCTCTCTCTCACTGTCAAATAAATAAATAAAATCTTTAAAAAAAAAGATATTAAAAAAAAGATATTTAGCATTCTATGCCTTCAATTTATGCAGATTTTTTTTTCTTTTTGTGTATTATTTTGGGGACAACTATTGGGATATGTGGATGTGGATGTAAGGGACTGCCATTTAGGTTATAAGGAATTAAAAATAGATTGTATGACAAGAAGGAAATATGAGTAAACATTTTGAGTATATGAGGTGAGAGGGAAGTAAGGAAAATTAAAAGAGTTTTTTTTTTTTTTTTTTAAATAAGACTTTTCCACATCCAAAACAAGTCAACCTACGGCTATTCAAATAAAAAAAGCCAATGAAAAGAAAACAATTGATGATCTTGGAAACAAAAATAACACTTAAAATAACAGATTCTCAGAGAAGGTAAATGAAATGATGGGGAAAATGTTAACATAGTGATATAAAAATAATCATATTTAGGAAGTATACACAATAATGTCTAATTTAGTTAAAAGAAAATTGTTATGCTTTCTGTAACTTTATCCTTAAATTGCCAAAGAAAATAAAATAATCTCATATAACAATTTTCAGTATGTATACATATATAGTATTTTGTAAGAATGATTATGTCCTTACATACTGTAGAGAATTCTAGGTTGTTATTTAAAACAATATAGCTTGATAATTTGATTGACAAATTTTAAAATCCATTATTTGCTTAACTTCAAATATTTAGATTTATATATTATCATATAGGTTTATTGACATACATTCCTATATTGATAATTACTTGAAGAAGAATTTATAGAATTATCAATCCCTTTATTGACAGTAATATTTTTCATTAATAGACTATGTTTAGAGCAATTTTAGGTTTACAGAAAATTTTAATAAAAAGTACAGAGAGTTCTTAAGTAACCCTTTACATATAGGTTCCTCTATTATTAGCATCTTAGAGTAGTGTAGTATGTTTGTTACGATTGACGAACTGATACTGATTAAATTATCATTAACTAAAGTTCATAGGTTACATTAGGGTTTGCTCTTTTTTTTGTTCTTTCTATGAATTTGACAAACATATATTGACATATATCCACCGTTGCAGAACATCATACAAGATAATTTCACTGCCCACTGTCTTGTGCTCCACCTGTTTGTCTCTCCCCAGTGAACCCTTGGAAGTCCCTGACTGTTTTCCTATCTCCAGTTTCGCCTTTTTTGCAATGTCATATAGATGAAATCACGAAGTATGTAGTCATTTCAGATTGGCTTCTTTTATTTAGCAATATATACTTAAATTTCCTCCACGATTTTTCATGGCTGAGAAGTTTACTTCTTTATATCACTAATATGCCATTGTTTGAATGTACCCCAGGTTGATTATTGAGTCACTTATTGAAAGGCATCTTGGTTGCTTCAAAGTTTGGCAATTATGGTGCCAAATTATGGTGGTTCAGCTGCTTAAGTGTCCAACTCTTGGTCATGTCTCAGCTCAGATCATGATCTCATCGGTGAGACTGAGCCCCATGTCAGGCTAGCATTGAGCACAGACACTACTTCAGATTTGCTCTTTCTGCCCCTCCCCATATTCACACCCACACTCTCTCTCAAATAAATAAATTAATTTTAAGAAAAGCCGCTATAGGGGCGCCTGGGTGGCTCAGTCGTTAAGCGTCTGCCTTCGGCCCAGGTCAGATCCCAGGGTCCTGGGATCGAGCCCCACATCAGGCTCTCTGCTCTGTAGGAAGCCTGCTTCTCCCGCTACCATTCCCTCTGCTTGTGTTCCCTCTCTCGCTGTGTTTCTCTCTGTCAAATAAATAAAATCTTTAAAAAAAAAAAAAAA
>CM053604.1:93794658-93855184 GCA_028646535.1 Procyon lotor
CGCCTGGGTGGCTCAGTCGTTAAGCGTCTGCCTTCGGCCCAGGTCAGATCCCAGGGTCCTGGGATCGAGCCCCACATCAGGCTCTCTGCTCTGTAGGAAGCCTGCTTCTCCCGCTACCATTCCCTCTGCTTGTGTTCCCTCTCTCGCTGTGTTTCTCTCTGTCAAATAAATAAAATCTTTAAAAAAAAAAAAAAAAAGAAAAGCCGCTATAAACATTGTATGCCGGTTTATTAATGGATATGAAATTTTAGCTCATTAAAGTAAACACCAAAAAGTGTGATGCAGTAAGTTTTGTAGGAAACTATCGAACTGTCTTACTGTCTTCCAAAGTCTATACCATGCTTCATTATGACCACCAGTAAATGAGAGTTTCTGTGGCTCCACATTCTGGCAAGTATTTAGTGTTTTGGATTTTATCAATTGTAATAGGTGTGTAATGTTACCTCATTGTTGTTTTAATCTGCAATTTCCTAATGACACATGACGTGAAGCATCTTTTCATAAGGGTATGTGCCATCTGGTATCTCTTTTGGTGGCCTCTCTTCTTACCCTTGCCCATGTTTTATTGTCAGGCAGTGCTGGTTTTCCTTACAGTTGAATTTTAAGTGTTCTTCATGTATTTTGGGTACCAGTACCTTGACAGACCTCTGTTTTGCAAATATTTAACCCCAGTGTGTGGCTTGTCTTTTCATTTTCTTAACATTGTCCTTTGCAGAGCAGAACTTTTTAATTTTAATAATATCCAACATATCAATCTTTCCTTTCATGGATCATGATTCTGAACTTGTATCTAAAAGTCAACACTAACACTGAAGGCATCTAGATTTGCCTGTTCTCTACTAAAATTTTTAAATTTTTGGATTCTATATTTAGGTTTATGATCAAATTTGAGTTAATTTTTGTGAAAAGTGCTAGGTTTGTGTCTGCATTTTTTTTTCCCTATGTGAATGTCCAATTGTCAAGTAATATCTTTTGAAGACTACACTTTTTCTATTACATTTCCTTTGGTCATTGTCAAAAATCATTTGACTACATGTATTTTGGTATATTTCTGAGCCCTCTCTCCTATTCTAGTGGCCTATTCTGTCTTTCATTCATCAATACTACACTACCTTGGTTACTGTAACTATATGGTAAGTTTTGAAGTTATTTGAGTATTCTGGTTTTATTCTTTGATATTGGGTCTTTTGCTTCTCCATATCAACTTCAGAATCATTTTGTTGATATTGACAATATAAGATGCTGGTTTTTTTTATTGTATTTCACTGAATCTATAGACCCATATTGGAAGAAATGGTATCTTGACAATACTGAGTCTTTCTATCCCAAATCTTACAATATCTCCCCTTTTATCCTTTTATTTAAAGCATCTTTTATTTCTCTCATCATAATTTTATAGTTTGCCCTATTTAGTTCTTAAAAACATTTTGTTAGACTTACGTGTAAGTAATTCATTTTGGGGATGCCAGTGTAATGTTATTGTATTTTTAATTTCAATTTCCATTTATTCATTGCTGGTATTTGGGAAAGACATTTACTTTTGCATATGAACCTTGCATTATGCAACCTTGCTATAATCACTTTTTACTTCCAGTTTTGTTGTGATTGTCTTTGTTAAGTCTTTGGGACTTTCTACATAGACAGTCTTTTCATCTACAATTGGAAAACGTTTCATTTCTTTTTCCAACCTGTATATTTAATTTCCTTTTCTAAAATTACTGCATTAGCTAGGACTTCTACATGTTGTTTAATAGGAGTGGTGACAGAGGACAAATTTGCTTTCTTCCTAGTCTTAACAGGAAAGAAACTGGTTCCTCAACATTAAGTATAATTTTAGCTATAAATTATTTTGTGGATAATCTTTATCAAGTTGAGGAAGTTCCCCTCTATTGTTAGTTTGCAAAGAGTTTTTGTCGTTAATGAGTGTTGGATTTTGTCATATGCTTTTTCTGCATCTAATGATACAGTCGTTTCATTTCTTTTATCTTCTTAATGTGACACATTACATTAATTGGCTTTTGAATGTTAAAATCGTGTTGCATGCCTGGAATAAATTCCACTTAATCATCATGTATAATTATTTTCATACATTGTTGGATTTAATTTGCTAATATTTTGTTGAGGGTATTTATAGCTGTGTTCATGAGAGATACTAGTTTTTAGTTTTCTTTTCATGCATCTTTAACTGGCTTGGCATTAAGGTGATGCTGGCCTTATAGAATGAGTTAAGAAAAGTTTCCTCTGGGGGTGCCTGGGTGGCTCAGTTGGTTAAGCTTCTGCCTTTGGCTCAGGCTCAGGTCATGTTCGCAGGGCTCTGGGATCCAGCCCTGTATTAGGTCCCCTGCCAAGCAGGAAGCCTGCTTCTCCCTCTCCCACTCCTGTTATGTTCCCTCTTTTGCTATCTTTCTGTCAATTAAATATATAAATAAAATCTTAAAAAAAAAAAAAAGAAAAGTTTCCTCTGCTTCTATTTTCTGGAAGACATTAGATAATTGGTTTAAATTTTTTCCTTAAATGTTGGTAGAATTCCCTTTTGAAATTATCTTGGTCTGGTGCTTTTTGTTTTGAAAACTGTGTCTTTTAGCTAATGATGTATTAGCTATTTGGGGAAAATATATTTATTTTTTATATAAAATAACAATGCCTTCAATGTTTTAATAATAATGTTTCATGATCTAAAACTATATACATTTATATATAACTTTGCTAATATGTTGTCTTCTGTCATCACTAAATTAATATCTGGAGAAATGATTTAAGGCTTATAATTTCTATTTGTACATTCTTCATTTGAATGCAGTATTTTCTTTCTTTTCTTCTTTCTTTCTTTCTTTCTTTCTTTCTTTCTTTCTTTCTCTCTCTCTCTCTCTCTCTCTCTCTCTCTCCCCTTCCTTCCTTCCTTCCTTCCTTCCTTCCTTCCTTCCTTCCTTCCTTCCTTCCTTCCTTCCTTCCTTCCTTCTTTCTTTCTTTCTTTCTTTCTTTCTTTCTTTCTTTCTTTCTTTCTTTCTTTCTTTCTTTCTTTCTTTTAGAGATATATCATGAGCAGGACAGGCAGAGGGAAAGGGAGAGAGAAACTCAAGGAGAGTCTACACTGAGAGCAGAGCCCAACCTGAGTCTCCATCTTATGACCCTGAGATCACAACCTGAACCAAAACCAAGAGTCCATGCTTAACTGACTGCATCCCTCCAAGTGCTCCCAAAGTATTTTCTTTAAATCTGTTTTCTACCATATCAAAGAATGCAAAATCCATAGGTCTTGTTTCTGGCACAGGGAGACAATGTTTAAATGAGAATTATTTAAAGAACATAAGTGCCTTGGGGGGGGGGCAGGAAGCAATGTTTATAGCATGGAAATGCTTAGAACTAGAAATAGGATTGTTATACTCAAAATATTATAAAATATTTCATCAGCACACATATTCTAAATTATTTACTGTGACTATTGCACCTAGATAAATTGTTGTGTTGATCCATAGTTATGTTGTCAGCCAGAAATTCATGAAAATACTCACCTGGGCTCCTACTACTTTTGGCAAATTCCCACAGACATTCCTCTGAATGGACCCAATGTTGTGGTTAGACTGGTTCTTATTATAATTAGCAAGATACAGAGAAGGAAAAACCAGTCAAGAGCTTTGAAAAAAATAAGGTTTATTAGTTACCAATTATGGGGGGTAAGCAGCATGCCCTCAGGTTACAACTAGATCTCAGGAAGGGAGGAAGAGAAAGAGATAGGTGAATTTAAAACAAGAGTGGGAATTAAAGTGCAGGGAGGGAAAAGCAAATGTCAGTGATCTATGTTCCAGGGCTTTCTAAAATAAGAACTTCCTGAATGGGGCAGCCTGGCTCTTTCTGTGGTTGTTTGAGGTAGATGTCTTTGACCCTTGAGTGCTTTAGCAATCAAAAGCTTTATGTTAGGCATTTACATTATAATCAAAAGAGCTAACTGGTAGATACTTCTTACTACAGAAATTCAAAATACTTTATTTTGACTACACTTCTTTTAAAAACTGAAATTATTACTGAAAATTTTAAGTCATTTTGGATAGTGTTTTATTCTTTCCATTTGAGTGATACTTTTTTTTTCAAGTTTCTAACCACCACACCAATAAAGTTTATGCTTTTTTTTAATTTTTTTTTTATTTTTTTAGGTTTTCCCATTGTCTTTATCAGTTCAGGCTGCTATAATAAAGCACCATAGATTAAGCAGCTTATAAAAAACAGAAATTTATTTCTTACTGTTCTGAAGACTGGAAACCAAGATCAGGATGCCATCAGGGTTGGGCTCTGGTAAGAGTCTTCTGGGAGGCAGCCTGGTTTCTTCCTGTTTCTTCTTCATTAGAATTTAAACCCTAATTTAATGGTAATACAGGGAGAGGGGCACCTGGGTGGCTCAGTGGGTTAAATAAAGCCTTTGCCTTCAGCTCAGGTCATGATCCCAGGGTCCTAGGATTAAGCCTGATATCAGACTCTCTGCTCAGTAGGGAGCCTGCTTCCTCCCCCCCTCTCCCTGCCTCTCTGCCTACTTGTGATCTCTCTCTCTCTCTGTCAAATAAATAAATAAAATATTTAAAAAGGGAGAGAGATCTCTCTGACCTTCCTTTTATAAGGGAACTAATCCTACTCCTGAAGGCTCCATTCTCATAACCTAATTATCTCCTGAAGTCTCTACTTCCTAAAACCATTATTACATTGGGGCTAGAATTTCAATATGTGAGTTTTGGGGAGACAAGAATTTAGCCTATAATATTCATATTCTTCTATATTTTCAAATCTAAGCACATTGGCCTTTTAAAAGAAAATAGTATTCACTCTAAACTAAGAGAAAATCTGTGAATAAAAAATGCAAGATATATAATTATTTTCATGTTTAAATAGCTTGCTTGCAGATGTGATATGCAAAGGTGACCTTTTAGCTAGTCATATTTTTCAAAGTGGTTGTGTGTTACTATAATAGTCATTTCACATGTAACAACTACTATGAAGTAATCCTTTTCTGCATTTTAATTTGGGAATTTTAAGCTGTAATGTTACGTATTCATTTCTCCCCAAATTTGGGATAATGCAAAGGTCACCTGATATAAAAATTAGTAATATTCAGATTCTATTTTGCTAAGATCTAATAAAACCAAGAAAAGTTGGGGCACCTCATGATCTCAGGGTCCTGGTAATGAGCCCTGCATAGGGCTCTCTGCTCAGCGGGAAGCCTGCTTCCCTCTCTCTCTGCCTGCCTCTCTGTCTACTTGTGATCTCTCTCTCTGTCAAATAAATAAATAAAATCTTAAAAAAAAAAAAAAAACACAAGAAAAGTAACAGAGAATAATTATTGATGCACTATCCAAAAATCTTCCTAATTTGTATAGTGGGCATGGATAGGTGTAAAGAATATTACTATCCAAGCTAGAATATGTGCAAATATCTCTTACTGAGTGATGCATGTCAAGCAAAAGAAATTGAAGCAAATTAGAGCAGAGAGAAAAATTAGTGTACGATGATGCTAGATGGGGACACCTGGGTGGCTCAGTGGGTTAAAGCCTCTGCCTTCAGCTCAGGTCATGATCTCAGGGTCATGGGATGGAGCCCTGCGTAGGGCTCTCTGCCCAGCAGGGAGCCTGCTTCCCTTTCTCTCTCTGCCTGCCTCTCTGCCTACTTGTGATCTCTCTCTTTCTCTCTCTGTCAAATAAATAAAATCTTTAAAAAAAAAATGATGCTAGGTGGCAAGGAAGGGAGTGATATTAAGAAGTTTTGTCTTTTTCCTAAAGTCATTAGAAAGTACTTCCAGCATTTTAAACTTAGAGATTGATCTGTTTATGTAATATGAATATTTAAGTGTAATATAAACAGATTTCAGCTTTATAAACACCATTCTGTTTTCAGGATGGAGAATAAATTTGAGTGAAGCAAGAACCAGTATGTGAGCACCAATTAGGTTTTTACAGGATCACAGGGGTATGGGAAAATATAATAATTTGGTTTAGGGTTGGGATGACTAAAATGAAGAAAGGACTGAAAGATACTTAAAAGATTAGGATGGCAGAGTGTCATGATAAAGAGTAGAATTTATTGGGATGCCTGGGTGGCTCAGTGGGTTAAAGCCTCTGCCTTCAGCTCAGGTCATGGTCTCAGGGCCCTGGGTTGGAGCCCCATATCTCTCTGCTCAGCAGGGAGCCTGCTTCCCCGCTTTGTCCGCCTGCCCCTCTGCCTACTTGTGATCTCTCTCTCTCTGTCAAATAAATAAATAAATAAAATCTTAAAAAAAAAAAGAGTTGAATTTATTCAAGAAGAGAGAGACAATAATGTAGAGAGTAAATCCTAGGTTTTGATTTAAATGACTCAACTCAATAAGAACATAGTTGAAAAAGGTCAGGTTTGGAGAAGACTGTTAGAAATTTTGAGGAAGAGCTTTCACATAAGAAGTTGGATACAGGGATGTGGACCTTGGAGGAGAAGTTTAGGTTGAAAATAATAGCCCTGTGATTCATATAGGAGTAAGTGGCCCTCAGAATCACAGACACAAGTAACACCACCTACAAGAAGACAGAATGAAAGAAAGGACTACTAGTCAATCTTTAGGGACATGTACATTTGTCTGACTGATGAAATAAGCCAAAAAGGAAAATGGGAAGAAGGATGGATTTGCAAGGAGGAAAAACCAGATGAAAGCAAAATCAAAGAAAACTAGCAAAGATAGTTCAAGAAATAAAAGAGTAGCTTAGAAGGATAAATAACGTTGAAAGTTATAGGAGGAATGTAACAGAAATCTCACATAATTTTTCAATTTGAACATAATTGCTAACTCTAGAGAGCTGTTTTATGAGAATTATTGAGGTTAAATCAAAATTGCCATGGGTAGATAACAAGGAAGAGGTTACATAAGAAAAGAGAAATTGGAAAACATGAGAAAAAAAGGTATCATTAAGAAATTTTTTTTGTCGGGGCGCCTGGGTGGCTCAGTCGTTAAGCGGCTGCCTTCGGCTCAGGTCGTGATCCCAGAGTCCTGGGATCGAGCCCCGCATCGGGCTCCTTGCTCTGCGGGAAGCCTGCTTCTCCCGCTACCATTCCCTCTGCTTGTGTTCCCTCTCTCGCTGTGTTTCTCTCTGTCAAATAAATAAAAAAAAAAAAAAAAAGAAATTTTTTTTGTCATGAACCAGCCAAACCATTACTCTCTTTATTAAAATCATCTTATAAAGGCTAGTTAAATCCTTATCCTATTAGGAAATATTGCAATGTTCTTAAGTCAGTGAAATTATTTTCATTTGATGTCATTATATCTTGATATTAAAATGTGCTGTATTTTAAGTGACATATGTCACTGAATGTTTATTAGAAAATTCACACAATTCTATCAACCACATTCATAATAATGTATAGAAAATTTCATGATTATATATATGAAATCATTACCTTGATTTCATACTATGGAGATATTTATCTTACCTTATACATAATATATGTTGTATTTGGTGAGATGACACATGCGTATATATATAATATGAGACAAAATTATTGATTAAGTTATTAATTGCCTTTTATTTCACATAAAAGAAAGTGCCTTTATTAGAATTCTAGAAAATAAATATATTATTTATTCTTTTAAACTCCCAAATAAACTAGGTTTGAATTTAATACTAACTGGCTTGATTCATTGTAAGGTGAAATGAAAGCCACATTTGCATCTGAGTTGATTATTATTTGACTTCAATAAAATATATGTAGATATCTTAAATGTCTAAAGAACATATATTTTTTTTAAGATTTTATTTATTTGACAGAGAGAGAGAGGGAGATCACAAGTAGGCAGAGAGGCAGACGGGGAGGGGGAGCAGGCTCCCCACTAAGCAGAGAGCCAGATGTGGGGCTCAATCCCAGGACCCTGAGATCATGACCTGAGCCAATGCAGAGGTTTTAACCCACTGAGCCACTCAGGTGCCCCTAAAGAATACATTTTATGTCAAACCATTAACCAGTGCAACATTGTAGCATAGGCATTTAGTTGCTTGTGTTTCTCTTTCTTAAATTCATGGTAAATTTGTATTACCAGAGCTGTCCTTAGAAATCAATCAAATTTTTTTCTTTAAGGTCAAAATCATAGAATGGGAAGAGGATTTTCTCAGAGGAAACCTTAGGGTATTTATATGATTTTTAAAAGAAAAAATGGAAATGAATTTATTCTGATAACATTAGTAAGATTGACCTACTTTTACACTTAACAGAACAACAACAAAATGTTTCTTAGAGAAAAGGCAAGGGACAAATATGAAAATAAAGCTTAACTCAATTGTCAGCTATAATTTAGGGTTGAGTGGCCATGTTGGAGAAGAGAATGGCATGCAGAATCAAAATGCAAGGAGGCAGTTTAGTTCATAAGCTCTTTTGGCAACCAGTAAGTGCCACTGCCTCAGGCTTATGGATCTTTAGATTCTGGCAGAATTTAAAAAAAAAAAAAAAAAAATGGGATTAAGAGTATGGACAGCTGCTTATAGCTAGTGGCAATAGATTTGCTTCAATAGCCCAGAATTTCCTGACTCTTTATTTGAATCCAGTAAAATGAGTTTTAAAATATGATGGCATCTTGTATATAAAGTAAGCATATAAAAATCTGAGCTATTAGATGACCGCATCCAGGTGCCCTCATTCCATCCTTCCTTCTATGTGTTTTGTTTTTTTCCCTAGTAATACGGACGGTCTTGTAATCATGAGTTAACAGTGTGATTTCTCAGAAGCTTGTGCGACTTTACTCATGTTGAAGGGACTGATATCTAAGCATGTTATCTATATTTTGACTGGCAATGGTAAGAGTGCAATACCACAATAGTGCACAATTTCCTAAGGCAAAACTGGTAAATTCTAAGTCATTATGCCCCCTAAAGTAAAAATAAAATAAAGCAATAAAATAAAATAAAGAAGAGAAGAAACAAGTACAAAAACAAAACAAAACAAAACAAAAAAGAACTCCCTCCCTCCCTTAATGTTTCTGTTCTATATAGAGGCACGATGCTATAATTATATCTACTAGATCAACAAGTACTATTCCAAGCCACTTTTAAATCTCCAAAAAGAGTTAGTTTTATTTGTAAAATATTGTGTCACACCTTCATGTGCGTGGCATTCTTTTTTTTTTCAAGGCATTCTTTAAAACAGAAAGTTGAATATGAAAAAGTACCCAGGAAAATGGATGAGATATATCACATACCCAGATACCTATAATGGCAGACGCGGATTTTTAGATAATTTCAAATAATAATAGTTAAGTTTTTTGTTTGTTTGTTTTTGTTTGTTTAGCTTAAAGAAGCTGTGGACTACTTAGAACAAGAATGAATGTACCTGAAGAGTTGCTTATAAGGAATTTTAGGAAGTAGAAGTGTGTACTTGGATGCTGTGCTAGAGACTGCTAGTTGCCTAAGGAATATGCAGTCTCCCTTTCATTTTTAAAGATGGAACTGCAATTCTGTTCCAGGCAGCCAAGTGGTAAGATTAAGGGCTATCATTTGCAGCCTCCGTTGTAGCTAGGATGAGTCTTAACAGTGACATTATCTGTGCATGCTCTGATTCAGATGAAAGGGCACTGTTTTTGTGATCTCTCTTTATTCTTTCTCTGCCAAGTATGCGGACGACTGTACTACGAAATAACCTTGAACTTGAAGCCACACACTGTTTAAGGTAGTGAACAATTAAAAGGAGACTTGGTTTCTTATCAGCACAGAGCTACCAAACTGTGAATTCTTTCTGATGTGTGTGTGTAAAAAAAAAAAAAACCAAACTTCTGCTTGGTTTAAATATTCTTCTTATTTTTAATTTTTTTTTTAAGATTTTTTTATTTATTTGACAGAGGGAAACACAGCGAGAGAGGGAACACAAGCAGAGGGAGTGGCAGCGGGAGAAGCAGGCTTCCCGCCCAGCATGAAGCCCAATGCGGGGCTCAACGCGGGGCTCCACGCGGGGCTCGATGTGGGGCTCAATCCCGGGACCCTGGGATCATGACCTGAGCTGAAGGCAGATGCTTAACGACTGAGCCACCCAGGCGCCCCTTATTTTAAACTTTTATACAGCCAAGTCTAACCTGATTCAATTTCTATTTGGACTTTTATAGTGGGAAGCAAAGTCATTCTGGTAAGAAAAAAAATGCACAGTCCAGCAACAGCACGTAGAGTGTGAAGTACAGGAAAAAGGAAGGACAAGGGTTGCTCACTGGCAGCTACTAACCCCGTGGTATTAAACTAGCCTAAAACACCTTCAAAAAGCATTTTATGCATTCAGGTGGAACATCTACCCTCAGTCACCTTTGCATACTTCTAACATTTATTTTCCTCACCTAACCTCTGAAGGCATTTTAGTATCAGACATTTAACAGCATAGTAAGTAGTCAATTAAATTTGAATAAAGTCTGCATAATGAAAAAACTCAGTTGTGGGCAGAAAATGGTAGACTATAAATGTAGATTAGATAAAATATTTGGCTTTGTGAGAAGTGTCCTTGGTCTGCCATATTCCTCTTATTATAGTTCAATCTCATGCATTGTTCCAGTACAAGGGAAGGATTTTCAGCAGGTATCAGCACTTTTTTTGTTGGAAGTGAAATCTCAAACTTACATTTTCCCCACATTGGCTATTTAGGCCTCCTTCTCAGGAATGAGTCTGTAATAGGCTCCTCTAACCTGACTAACCATGATTGCTTTACACTAAAATTTTCAAATTCCTATTACCTGTTTCTCTTCATTAAAACCAACAAACTCGAAGGAGGATAATTTCTGCATGAGAGGGAGAGGAAAGAAAGAGAGCAAAAGAAAAAAAAAATAAAGGAAATAAGAAAAAAGTGGGGCACCTGAGTGGCTCAGTGGGTTAAAGCCTCTGCCTTCAGCTCAGGTCATGATCTCAGGGTCCTGGGATGGAGCCCTGCATTGGGCTCTCTGCTCAGCGGGGAGCCTGCCTCCCCCTCTCTCTCTGCCTGCCTCTCTGCCTACTTGTGATCTCCCTCCTTTCTGTAAAATAAATAAATAAAATCTTAAAAAAAAAGAAAAAAGTAATCTGTCATACATCACATATAAATAAAATCCCATATAACTCTAAAATTGAATACAATATAGATGTGTGCTGATTAAGCAAATTGCAATAGGAAAGGAAAAGAGAGGCTGAAATAAATGAAAAATTTCTGAAAACCCCATTTGTGAGAGAGAAGACAGTGATTGACATTAGGGATATATTAAGCACCACTAGGGAAGAGGATGATGGATGTGTGATAAACACTGCTAAAATCATTTGTGGATTTCCCGATTTCTAGATGCTCCTTATGGCGGTGTTACTGAGCCAGAATGAATGAAGCTGGAAACTCTCTGCTACAAAAGGCAGTCTCTACTGGCCTTTCCCCAGAAGCTCCATCCCCAAGGCTTTCTCTCTCTATGGGTGACCGTGGGAGTGGCCTGGCACCAAGCAGGCTGCTTAAAAGCTGGGCAATCTGAGTTTAGTGATCCAGAGTTTACAGAATAGTTTGGTAAAGCCAATTGATGGAAAAGAACCAGGTCTGCGGAGAGCTGAAGTCCCCTCTGTTGGCAGGGGGAGCCTTCAGTTGGCATGAGAATGACTGCAGACTCCTACCGGGCTGAAGGGAGGGCCTCCCAGTTCCAACCTGCTCATTGCCAGATAATCGAAGATCCCTTACCCTAGAGCACTTTTCTGGATAATGCTTATTGTCATGGTCAGAAAGAAAGAGAGGGGAAGGGCAAAAACTGAAAAATATTTGAAATACATGCAATTAACAATAAGTATTAATAACTGGAATATATAAAAATTACATAAATAAAGACAAATCATCCAGTAGAATATAAAGCGATTTGGGGAAAAAGGATGCTAGCTCTTATGAAAATTAAAATCATTAGGTCAACAAAAATTAAAAGTCTGATAACATGAATTGGTTAGGATAGGAAACAAACCGGTGACCATTAATATGTTCATCAATCTGTACAGCTACCTTGGGAAATACTTTGTTGTTATGTCAGGAAACTGAAGATATGCATACCCTATGACTCAAAAATGCATACATGTGCACCTAAGGGTACATATGACGGTGTGCATTAAAAGCTTTGTTGTATTAGCCAAAAAACTAAATACGATGCAAGCATCCAGCAAAAGTAAAATGGATATTCACACAGCGTTCGACATTAACATAAAGGAATCGACGAATCGACAGCAGTGATACATACTGGCTTAGATGAAACACAGATGGAACTCGATATGGAGAAAAGAAAGACATAGAAGATTACGTTAAAATAAGTGAACAACACGCAAAACTAAGCAATATATTACTTAGGGACAGAATTTGTAGAAAATTATAAGGAAATTCACAGGAATAATAACTATAAAAATCATGGAAATGGTTGTCCTAGAGGACCGGAGGATAGGGAAATGTGGTTAAGAAAATGACGTAGGGGATATAAATTTTTTAAATAATATAATGGCACCTACAATTTAGTAAAGTACAACTGATTTATATTATACTCTTCAATAATAAAATATGTTGATATTCACAATAGAATTATGTTGTATTTGATATCTAGAGCCGGCTTTCAGAAATATTTATGTTTGTCTTGTAGATTTATAAGAGAATAAATTCTATTCTGTTATTAGGACATATACCACTGCTTTAAATGTGATAATAAAAATGTAACATTTACTTTTTTATTTTAGAGTTGACCACCACACTGCACATGAAAGATAAAAGAAAGGTAATTTAGTAATTTTATGTACACTTTACTGGAATTGTCAAATCAAGTAAATCATTTATAAGCCTCTTCTATATACACTTTTCTGGTTGAGTCATTTTAGACAGACTGTAAATGAAAAACTATTATGAAGATGCCTATGAACATCTGCCACCTGGTGGAGATCTCCTGGAACTACAAGAACAAATTATTACTATTTTTCTTTTCTCCCCTTCTTTTGACATTTCCAGGCTGGATATGTTTCTGCATCTCCCTAAAAGGTAAAAGTGGGTGATGGGAAGAAAGGATTTCTTTGTTATCCTTACAGGCTACTATATAACTAAAATTATTTGGACATATTATACAATCTCTTAAGTCAATGATGTGGATAATATTGTATGATTTTTTAAAAAATTATAATCAATAAAGTGCTATGAAAATATTGCACTGTTATTCAGTCCATCTTGTGAGAAAAATATTTACACCCTGTGATAATTGATGTCCAAAATAAATCTGCTAACTGCCCATTATTATTATTAATAGACTAGAATAGTCTTCAGTATAAAACAAATGTAACTAATTAAATGATAACAATTGGAGCACATTTCAGCTATCGCTCAGTTCTTAATACAGAAAAAGAAGCATTACTTGATGGACTCTTATATAGAGAGCAGTATCCTATATCTCATGATATTGAAGTCTCAGCCTTCATCTTTTAAGTCAGTTTTATTTGCACCGATAAAACAACATTCAGACTGCTGATTTGGCTGTATTTCTCAACTTTCCATAATTCTAAGTTTCATTTACACATTTTTGTTCATTACATTATACTTATTTTATTTACTTCAAAAATGGGGAAGTCACATGATGCATTTCTAATCTAAAAATATATTTATTCATTGCATAGTGCTACATAGATAGCAAAAAGCCCAATTTATTACATTCAATATTATTATATAGGAGAACCTGCTGAAGTAAAAATGGTTTAGTGGCTACAACAATGATCTAAACCCTTTTGTGAGAGCAATTATATAAATTTTTATATAAAATATATATATATAAGAGATGTTTTATAGATTTTTTAGCCTAAAACAAAATGTACCTGCTTCTAAAATACCTTGATTTTGGAGTCTGACATAAATATCTTGTTTCTAGAAAGAGTCACTAATCTAAAGTAGTGTTATATTTACTTAAAGAAATCCAGTCCTGTTAAATTGAGAGAACTGACAGATCTAGAGAGGATAAAAGGGGGAAATCACATTTTATACAAATGTACATAGGAAAAGGAAACATGAATGTGCATTTCAGAATATCTGGGGGGTCTAATTTCTTCCTCAACTAAATTTCATCTAGATTTGGAAGAAAATTCACCCAAGAACTTGGATTAACCTACAAAAGAGAAAAGTTTCAAAGACATTATCCATCAACTTCTGAAAGGAATAAAAATAATAATATATGATAATGAATAATGAAAAATGACAAGTTAAGATGGAAATGACAGTGATATTGTACCATTAATAAATTTGGCTGGGGGAGATTGGGATTTATTTTTAATGTAAAAGTCAAAATATGAGATCAAAGGATTTAGACTTTCAAACCATCAGTTGATGGATTTATCAAACAATAAAGGTAAGATAGCTGCAAAACAAATTATATATAGACAAGAAATTAGGAACAGATCTGGAACACTTCCTTTGGATGTAAGTAGATATCGCTGAGCCCTGCAACTGCACAGGAAAATCAAACCACAGTAAAAAGGGACAGCTAGGAAAGTTAGAGAACTGGCTATTAAAAGTAATATCTTTAAACAAAGAGCAAATCTTTGAACAAAAATCTAAGTATAGAAGATTAGAAAATGTTACTTTAAGTTTCCCACCTAGTATTTATGTCACGGTGATGTCATTAACCTATTCAAACTTGTACGGAGAAAGAGGGAAATTATGGGCTATCTGAGTCTAGACAATCAAAATTGTATGCTGTTGCAGCTGTGTGTTACACTCCTGCCGATTGTCCACCAACACACACTCCCTAGAAACGTTCTTGCTGACATATTAATTTGTTGCTGCAGATTTAGGAATTTCTCATTGATGTATGCCTCTTGAGCTCCTACTTACAGTAAGCTGGTTTATTTGGTTAAGTCAATCTCTATGATTTTTCTGATTTGAAGGCAAAAGGAATATTTTCCATCCATTTTATGATATCACTCCCATTGTAATTCTTAATACCCTTCTAATTTGTATTTTAGCAATTTAACTGAAAAAAAAAACCTGTACTAACTTCTAAATTGATCTATAAAATAGATTGAAATGAATTACGTGTTTCCATATTATGTTTCTGTCTTCAAAATTCAAATGAGTTTTAAGACTTTGAGATGTTTTTGTGTGTATTTGTATGTACAAGCATGCTTGTCTGCTTGCTTTCTGAATGTTGGAATAGGAAAATACCTTCCATACCATATCACTTCTAACATGGAGATTGATGACCCTCCTGAGTGGGACCTACCTTAAATGTTGAAATTAAAGATAATGTAACTTTGGCAGAAGGAGGCTATGTGATTTATCCAAAGTTAGAGTAATCATTAACAACAGAACTGGGTATCTAATTCAGGAATGTTGAATTGAACAAAGTTTAAATCAGAATCCACAGTGAAGTGATAAAATCAAGGTTTAATCTGTATTTATCTTGGTATCCAAGAATCAGGAAAATGGAGTGTACTATCAAGAACTACTTTGGCTATCACCCTCTGTTAAAGTCATGTCTTTTGATGTGAGAAGCCAGCCTCATAATCTGCATCATTTTCCTAATTCATACATGTACCTAGTCATACAGTGAGTGCATAATAAGTCTATATTGCATTTTGAAGTTCACATCAGGATTCTAAAACTAAGAACTGAAGTAAAAAACCAGGAAATTAAGTCAAAATGGCATCTGTTCAAATTGGGAAGCCCAGCCAAGGTTATGCGGAAAGTCTGTACTGAAACAAAACCTTCTACAAACTCATTTCCCATGTTCACAGTCATCATTGTACCTGGAGAAGATACTGGGCTCCATTTATTCATTTGAGAACAATTATAAGAGATATGGATCGTTGGGTGAAATAACACATTTTTTCCCTAGATTTCTGACCTAAAATTTCATCACTGGTTTTTGATAGCTAACCTTCACCAGCTTTTTTCTCTTGCATAATTTCTTGGCTCTGTGATCAAGGGACACTGATAAACTCTCATTTCTTCCATATTTAACAACTTTTAAAAAGAACACTGTATACTCTATTGTTAGGTAATGAACCCCAGATATAAGTCTGGACTTGTGTCATTTTTTTTTTTTAAAAGATTTTATTTATTTATTTGACAAAGAGAGAGAGAGAGAAAGATCACAAGTAGGCAGAGAGAGAGGGGGAAGCAGGCTCCCTGCTGAGCAGAGAGTCCGATGCGGGGCTCAATCCCAGGACCCTGAGATCATGACCTGAGCTGAAGGCAGAGGCTTTAACCCACTGACCCCCCAGGTGCCCCATGGACTTGTGTCATTTTAAGAAGCAGAGAATTCAGTCTCAAGAGCTGATTGAGAGGTTTGGAGAAGCACAGAGCAACCCAAGAACTGTCAGAAGAGATTTTTCTACCTGACTACATGTCTGAAGCCTTATTATTCCTTGTCTTGTAGTCCAAGGTTTGGCTTTTTTTTTTTTTCCAGTGTATCATATTATCATATTTTCGTTTTCCCCTTCCAGTTTGACACAGTGTCCTTTGGTCTTGACTAAAGGCTTGACTTGGGTTTCGGGAGTAACTTCCTCTGTGATACCTACAAAGTCCCCGCCACGTAAACCACTCTTCTAATAATTGACCACAACTTGCCACTGGAGTAACCGTCCTTTTTTGAAGGCTTTCTGAGGGGTAACTTTTGCTCAACCAAGCCAGCTGCTCTGTTTCTCTTCGCTTCCCCCTCCTGGCGATAACTAGTCATTGCAGTTAACCTCACAAGTTCTGTTTGTATTTTTACATATTTGTCTTTGTTCCTGACTCACTTTATCAACTTTTTCACTCACCCTCTTCTTCAATAAATATTTACAGAGCCCAATCAACTGTCGGAGACAGGTAGTTTTACAAAATCATATTCTTTCTTGACCTTATTGACTGGATAGTACGGTGGGGAAGGTAGGCATTCCTCAAATAATGCCTTGTTTACCATCTACATTGCTTCCTGGATCCCTGTTATCTATAGTTATCTTAATTCCTGAGATTGTTTCTTTTGGATTTTATGACATTCAAATGATTAATTTTTAATAAATTTCTTACTTATTGACTTATTTATTCTTTCATCTGCTCATTCAATATTAATTTATTAAATTATTATGCATCAGGCTCAAAACACTAAACATGAGAGATCTCTAGCATAAAATCTATCATAAAGTCTAGCGGAAAGATAGTTATTAAGATAATTAAAATAAATTTGAGAAGAAATGCAGAACACACTAGGAGCATATGAGAAGTAACACTTGAAATATGTAAGAAGTATTTATTTTCAAATATATAATTTCCATGTACTGAGGAAATTATTCCAAAATTTCCATTAGGGTTTTCACCTGCTTATATTATCAACTTTACCTTTGAGCGTTTGTGTTTTCCTTTTGTATATACATATCTTAATTTGTATAATTATAGTATATTTTTTGAAAGTAAGAAAACTACATGTAACATAATATTTAGGCTATAAAAATCTCTTATTAAAATGTTCTTTAATATGCTGAGTTGAAAAATTTGTAATTTGCGTTTAAAAGTATTAAATAGTCAATAGTATTGTAGATTCTATTCTAAATGCTTTCAGAAGCATCCAGTACATTCAAAAAAGCTATGAGGAGATATCTTCTTATTTCTCACAGAAAAGGAAAATGATCCTCAAACAAGTTTAAGAGACTTAAGACTAAATATCTAAAAAGTGGCAGAGATGAATTTTCAACTCAGAATCTCTTCCTCAGTTGCTCACCTTTCCCACCATATCAGAAAATGTTGATTATGCTAATGTTCATTTATTACACCATCAGGGTTATGCCCACAAAGAGTTCTTTAAATCAAGTTTAGAACTTTGCAACATTTTAATGATGTAACATCTCCCTTTTCCCCATTTCTAAAGGTCAAATATTTAGCTTATCATTAATCTGTACTGGATTTTGCCATGTATCAAGTCTTCAAATGGAAGATTTGTTGCCTAGCAAAGAGCCTTCTCTTTCCCTCTAGGGATTGTTTCAGCTGAAGAGATTTTCCTCTCAAGGTCATGCTCCTTTCTAAGGTGGCATACATTCAGTCACTGATCAAGTCCTGATAATTTCAATTCAAATTGGAAAGATTCTGAAGGGCCATTCTGGTTCCATATTCCCTTGTGGGTTTGGCAATGTGGTCATGGCACCTACATTGCACTGAGACTTCTCCCTTTGCCCAAACTTCCTCTTCTTACTCTCTTTCACACGTATTGATTCCACAATCAATGCCAGAAGGCATTCCATAGCATATACCTAGGACCCCACACTTCATCTCAATTGAGTGTGCTTTCTGGGAAGCTGAACTGGAAACAGTTGCACCAGCCATGGTCAAGAAAGTAGATACAGCATACTTCAACCCTGGAATTACTGGTTTGAAAATTGACCAGCTGACATGAAATGTTGCCAACTTTCAGTGTAGCTCAGAACAAAAAATAGCTCTGAATCATATTGGGACTGTGATTACAGCAATTCTGTCTTGTAGGCCTCATGACTTAATAGGCCCTTTAGTATTACAGACATCAGTAATTGAAAGAGATGTGTTATAAAAATTGTGGAAAGCCCTAATGGTAAAACCATAGCATCGGCCCCTAGTATTCTAGAGTATGGCTGTGTCACTTCCAGCAGAAAATTGTATACCTCTAAACACAATTACTAGAGGTCTAGTGGAGCATAATAGAGATCAAACATCTAACTATGGGCACCAAATGGCCATGTGGCTATGACTGCCTATAATGAACTGACTTATGTCGGATCCATCGAGTCATAAGTACAGGTGACCTAAGCAATTATCCATCATTAGAAGGCAAGAATTCATCCTTCAAGCACACACAGAATCAGAGAGCAAAAACAAGCTGCACAAGCTGGCTCCTATGTTGTCCACCATTACTGCATCAGGTCCCCTCCCTTGGCTCACACTTATGGTGGTATACAAGAACTCTAATGACTACCTGATGGAGGAGGAAAAAGAGTATTGTAAGTATGGATATAAGCCAAAAGTGATGGAAATTTTCTACACATTCATTCAGTGGTGACCTTGAAAGATAAGAGAAAATCCCCTTACTGAACAGAACATCTTGCCAAACACTTTGTGTGAAAAGAGACATACATGGTGCTGTGTTGAAATTTATACTTATTAATAGACACTAGCAAATATAAGGAAAAACAAAGGAAAGTCATGAAAGGGAAGTCTGGGTTAGAGGAAACAGTACTATATGTGAGAGTAGGCACAAAGTGTGAAGATTTTCATACCACAAGTTAATGATGACCAGAGAGCCTCTACCATGAAAAAGGCAATAAACAAGTAGATAAAGTGACTCATCCAGTTGACATCAGCTTTACTATCATTGGCAATCATGGCGCTTGCAAAAATACACTATTCATGGTACCAGAAAGATAGGCTTCCACTTACCAAGACTCATATAGCTCTTGTTACTGCAAATGTCCAACCTGCCAACAACAAAAAACAAAGCTTATTCCCCACTGTCACATTCCTTGATCATACCATTCATTATATAAAGATCAATTTGTTAAATGAACATCTTCTACCATAGGTCTGAGAACAGAGTTCTCAGAACTGAGAACTGAGAACTAAGCCCTACTTGCCTTCACTCTCAATAACACTAAGGAAACTTACACATCCTGTATCTGACTTTGAGGTTAACTCTTAGGTCAACTTAACTTTGTAGCTCATTATGGGTATTCTCATGACTACTGGGCTTGCAGGACAAGTCAATGTTTTGTTTGTCCAAGCCTGCTCCTTCCCCTTCCCTTCTATGGGTTTTGATCTTAAGGGCAATCCTGAATATTTATCATGCACACTCAACTCCATCTCAGGATTTATACCTCAGGGAACCTAACCTGCAACATGAACATTCTGTGATTCAGTATCAAAGTTTTATTCCTCTCCTCCTAATTTTACGGGTCATTTCCATATTTAATTGGACTAGGCTGGTATGTAACAATTTTACCTTTTAATGTTTTCTAGTATACAGTGAGCATATTCTATATGCTAGTATTTGATATTCTCTAGCATATTAACTCTTCTTTCAAAATTTGACACATTTAGTTATATAAAATCACATAATCACTCTATACATTCTACAGTTTGCATTATCTTTAGCAATTATGTAAGCCCCACCATTCTATTTTTTTTTTTAACTTCAGTACCATTATTCTGTCATATGCAAATTTGTGCATGTGCTTATGTGGGCTTTCATAAGAGTAAGAGGGTGAGAATAATGCATTATAAGTAGATAGTTATATATAGGATGAGAATTCGTGGATACTATTATCTACACAATTTCTAAATTTTTAGATTTGATTCCATGGTTTGAATGATCATGACAATACAGCTCTGACAGTGAAACATTTCAAACTAACTCATAAATAGCTATTTACATGGAAATGATTCCCTGAGCAAGTACTTTTCTAACAATTCTGATTTATATGTAATTCTAATTAAGTCAAATTATCTACATCCACCAATGCAAATTACTGTAATAGCAATTTCATGAAATTTTAGATGTATTTTCACTGTTTGTAATTATAATCATGCTTCCTCTAATACCTGTTTAAGTTTTTATCGTCCCATATAAGAGTGTGCATGTTGGGGGAAAGGGGCTCCTACCACAGAGATACTTTTTCAGATTTTATAGGAATACAGATTAGTAAAGGGAATTAATTTATATATTTGAATTTTTTACAAATCCAGAAAAATTGATAAATACTAAATTAAGCACCTGTGTACTGACCAACTGGACTAACATTTATTAATATTTTGCTAATATTTTGCTACTTTTGATACGTAGGCACCTTTGCACACTCACATGGTAACTAGAATTTAGTCTCAACTATCATTAGAACTTGGATAGCCTGGATTCTGTTCTTATCTGCATGTGTTCATTTAATATTATACTATGCAAAATGAGGACTGCCTCTGTGTGCGTATGTGTGTGTGTGTGTGTCTGTTTATATATACCAACAGAAAGTAAATTGTAGACATCATGACTCTTCACTCATAAATGCTTCAGTTCACATCTAAGAAATACAACATTCTCTTATAGGACTATAGTGATAATCCTAAAATATAATATCTAAATTATAATTCAATCTTATCTCATGTAATAATGTATTTCACTTTATACGTATATGACTAATAATAATGTATATAATTATTCATAATAATAGTGAATAATGTACTTCAATTTCCCCAATAATTGCCCCTACTCTCAGTCCAGGATCCAATCCAACTTTACATATTGTATTTAGAGCAATTTTACTTTTTTCTTTTAAAGTATACAGTTTATTTGTAACTTTTAGTTATTTCTTATGACTTTTCCTTTATGCATCCAGGTCAGTTATCCTTGATGATCTGACCTCTGAGTTCTTTCTCCCAAGTGATTTTTGCCTTTAAAAGAGTTTTATTGTTAGAAATGCACATAGACACACAATTATTTTCCACTTCTATTATCATTAATAAAAGATGCATTATATTCAATCAGTTCCTTTACTGGAGCCATTCATAATTCTCTCACCCACCTGCTTTGACATATATGGCACTTTTTCTGACAGCAACCTTCTATTTCTGTGTACTGCATAGAAAGCCCCTTTATTGAGTGGGAACCGAAATTAATTTTTTACTGTTCCCCTACCAAATAAGAACTCAGGTATTATTAAGATTTTTTGTTCCAAAAGGCTGAGATCAGCATAGATAATTTTTTTTCCATTATAAACACTATTCTCTTTCCTTTTATGTTATCTTAAAGAAGAAAGAAAAATATAGAGCAGTATTAGTAACTCAGTCAGGTACCAAAATAATATTTGAGGGCTTGGCATATTACATTGAAAGATTTGTTTCTTTTGAATATCTCTAATATGCTTTCATATTTCCTGATATTTCTGCGCTAACTTCACATACACACAGTCAGCCCCTGGTTATGTAGGACAGGCGATGGTGGGGGGTATTGGTACTTTTATAACCTCTCACATCTGCTTGTACCACAATGGGACATATGTGTGATTTCAGTGACTTTCCTAGCATATATTTAAGAACTATATATGCCATATGAAAAAATGTACAGAATATAGGATGTGTAGGGTTTTTTATATTAGTAAATGTTAGCTATCTGGATATGCAATTGATACATGCATAACTTTTATTTACATTTGTTCTCATGGATTAAAAATTTGGATTATAGGGGTGCCTGAGTCACTTACTGGGTTGAAGCCCCTGCCTTCGACTCAGGTCATGATCTCAGGGTCCTGGGATCGAGCCCCGCATCGGGCTCTCTGCTCAGCCGGGAGCCTGCTTCCCTCCTCTCTCTCTGCCTGCTTCTCTGCCTACTTGTGATCTCTCTCTCTCTGTCAAATAAGTAAATAAAATCTTTTAAAAAATAAAAAATAATTTGTACTACTTTTAGATTTTATTTAAATTCAGGGTAGTTTTTGTTTTTATTTATTTTTTTGTAATTCAAGATAGTTAACATAGCATATTATTAGTTTCAGAGGTAGAATTAGTGGTTTATCAGTTGCATATAACACCCAGTGCTCATTAAATCAAGTGCTCTCCTTAATGTCCATCACCCAGTTTCCTCATCCCCTGTCCCATTTCTCCTCCAGCAACCCTCAGTTTGTTCCTATAGTTAGGAGTCTTTTATGGTTTGCCTCCTTCTTTGGTTTTATATTATTTCATTTTTTCTTCCCTTCCCCTATGTTCATCTGTTTTGTTTCTTAAATTCCACATATGAGTGAGATATATTTTTTACATGCAACAGTTGACATGTGTTTTTGTTTTTCCTATGTTAAATTGTGAGTAAATGCATAGATCTGGGTTCACCATTTCTTGATTTGCATCATCCAACTTGGAAATATTTTTAAGGAACAAAGTATATGGGAACATCCCAGTTGTTGTTTTTTTTTAAGATTTTATTTATTTATTTGACGGAGAGAGATCAGTAGGCAGAGAGAGAGGGAGAGAGGGGAAAGCAGGCTCCCTGCCGAGCAGAGAGCCTGATGGAGAGCTAGATCCCAGGATCCCAAGGTCATGACCTGAGCCGAAAGCAGAGGCTTAACACACTGAGCCGCCCAGGCGCCCCTAAATAAGAGTTTATTATCACTCCTAGTGTTCATGGTAAAATATAATTGCCAACATAATAATGAAAAAAATATTTGGACTACATCTGCTATAAAGTAAAAAAAATATAGTTTGGATTTTTAAAATTGGCATATTATTCCCAGTCTTATAACAATTCCAGGACCCTGAGATCATGACCTGAGCCAAAGGCAGAGGCTTAACCCACTGAAACACCCAGGCACCCCATTTTTTTTAATCCCTGTTTTTATAAGAAACACTAATTCATGGTAGTTTCTGTAAATTAGTTAATATACAATTAAACTTAGAAATTTCTATATTTTGTGGTAATTGTATAAGCACATCTATGTTGTTCTACCTACTTTTGTCTTTTGCATGGGCAATTTTTAAAACCGAAATTTGGAGTAAATGCATTTTCCATAGTCATATGGTAAAATTTCATTTGCCTATATACCTTTCTGTTCAATTCTCTTGCTTAACCACAGAAAAGTTGTTATAGTAAAGAAGTGGTTCACGAGGCAAACTCAATAAATGCATAGCTAGAACTGGACATAAATATGCCTAAATGAAATTACACCTTCTGCTTTTCCAGGAGTAAAGATTTATTCACCATTCCATTGCATTATCTAACTGAAGAGGAAAACTGTAATATACAAAATTGTAATACACAACTATTTTTGTCTGTCTTGATACTACTGAATATTTAAAAGAGACAGTTTAAACAATTATGATAGTCTTTCCTTGTCAACTTAATAAAGAAAAGGACCTATTTAATAGAGATGTTTTCTATCCTGTATGAATGTGACACCATGAAGCAGAATATGGGAAGTCGCTATAATATAATTTTCAGTTGGCACATTGGCTTTCTTCAGTGTTAAAAGGAATTTATTAAAATGTGGCTTAAATATAAGGAATGGAACTAGAAAGTACTGTGTATTTTTATAATGACAATGAAGTCTTGGGATTGGGAATAATTAATTGTTTGTCTTTATAAAACAGCAGGAGTTCACTTAGACAAATAACCAGCATTTATAAATACTTGTTAAAAAAAAGTAAGACAAACTTACCAGCAACTACTAATCTGAGAACAAAGACTATAATAACATGTGAAAATAGTCTTTATTTTCAGACTTGCTATCACTAAAATGTTTACTTCTCTACAAATAGAAGTAAAGCAGCTTTTGATTAAATGTTAACTTCTGTGAAAAATGGGTACGAAAAGTACTTTACAATAGCAAATGCACTTTACTATACTGCAAATATGCAATATAAAAATGTGAAATTCTATTTCTCTGATTAATATCTTAATTCAATGTACATGCAACATGCTCTAAATATCTACATTTAAGTAAAGCCTTTCTGAACACTCAGGCATTTCAGTGTTTCTGTATTAAATTGGCAAATAGGTTCTTGACAAATTAAGCTTTGGTTTACTATGTTTCAACCAAAACATTTCAGTATACTTTAAAAATATTTTTTTAAGGGCACCTGGATGGCTTAGTCCATTAAGCTTCTGCCTTCAGATTAGGTCATGATCTCAGGGTCCTGGGATCTAGCCTGGCATTGGGCTCCCTGCTCAGTGGGGAGTCTGCTTCCCTCTCTGCCCTTCTGCACCCCCTACCCCGGCTCGTGCTCTCTCTTAATCTCAAATAAAGAAATAAAATCTTTAAAAATATTTATATAATCTGCTGGGACTTAAATAGAACATTAGTTGAAAATGATTCAGGAAATGTATTCATATTCTGGCTTGTTCCAACTTACAAATGTGCATTTTCTTTCAGGAATGACTCAGTCCACTCATATTTATCCATTCGCAGTGTGATGAAAAGAAAATATCTGGGTTTAACTTTGTTTCAGTTTTTTAAGGTTAATGTTCATGTCTTACAATTTCATGTTTCTGATAATAGCTTAAATATATGTAATTTTCTAGTGATATCTTAAGCGATTAGAGATGTACTTTAACTCTTTTGCTCTACTAATGTGAAATTATATTTATTTTGTACTTCAATTCATAAAAAGAATATTTGTACTTGACAGTTTTATTCTAAGGCATATATGGAGTAAGGTATCATGTGGTCTGGATAAGTAGCAGTTATATGATACATTTTTTTCTACTGTGGCATGTTGGTAGAAAAGACTTTGAGAATCTTACCCATGTTTAAGTGATAGAAAATATTTTATCCAGTAGATGGAATATAGCTCTCGTAAATTTTAGAGTGTGATGAGGCTGACTCCTAGTGTCGAAAGAACCTAGAAACTTGAGGAGCCCAAGGAAGGGGGGTTACCGCAATATTTTCCAATCTGGAGCCTGAAGAAGCCACATGAATTCAGTTATTCCTTTCACAGTTCTCTCTTTGGCCCTGAATACACGATGGGAATACAACGTGGGGGTTGAGAGCTATCGAACTAGTGTTCCTCACTCAGCATTGGAAATAACAATTTAAAGCTAGATCCTGCGCTCTATAGCTACCAGGAACCCAGCTGCCTTGTAGTTTAATAGCAAAGAATATTGCAATATCTCCAAGAGCTAAAAAGTCCTATATGTGGAAAGTTTATTTTTTTCTATAATCAAAATATCGCTCAGCTACATCTGTTCACTAAAGCTGAGGCTGTATTCTGAGGCTCCCAAGTACCTGCTGAGGCCCTTGCTATCCAGATACATATACCCAACATAGTGCAAGTTATGCTTCAACAGCCAGAAGGCTTTGGATCACCTGCTCTTGCTAGAGGCTTGTGCTTTTGCTGAGGGATGTGCTGTTGAGAATTATAGACCACGTCTGCTAAGTTCGCCCTTACAGCCAGTCAGATTCTCACAAGGTCCTATCTCCCTTGAGCTCCAAGACTCTGCGAAGGCCCAAGAACCGTCTGAAACCCAACACTGCTGGGACCTTAGCACCTTTGTTTTAGGTCATCATAGCCCAGGTATCATTTGCTTGTAGCCAGCCACTGTGGTCCGCCTTCTCCAGAAGGCACCTTTCAAATCAGGGCAAAGCCACTAAGGATTGTAATTACCCTCTCAACGGTGCTGAGGACACAGCAATTAAAAGTCTGTTGCACACCTTGTGTGATCCTCAGCTCCTCATATATTAGCTCTTACTACTGCCCATATAAAACCTCCTGCCCACACATGGAATTCCAAACCCCAAAACCCCATGGCCTGGACTCATTCAAAGTTTCTCCAAGTATCTAACGTGCTCTCCTAATGTCCACTCTTATTTTATATCTAAATGTGTCAAGACCTACTCACCAAATATTAGTCTCTGAGGTCTTTCTTTTGATGAAATTCTCACAAAGAAAAAGGGAATTAAGACTAGCATATGGAAACCAAACTGTCAGTTTTCTTATGAATAAAACTAAACCACATGAAACAACTGCTTCCCAGAAATGCAGATTTATGCACACTATACTTGGGGGGAACTCCCCTTGAAGGCTTCTCAACAAAAGCACTCCTTTTCCCAGTGGACACAATGGGTTCCCGAAGAGGAAAAGGAAAAGGCTTTGACCAAACATGCCCAGTTTTCTTCTTCTCGATGGATAAATAAAATGGGTAGTCTTGCTTCCCCTGGTAGTTACTGTTATTATTATTATTGTCATTACTGTCTTTCTCATGGCTGTGATTTTCCACAAGTATAAAATGGGAAATGATGAGAAATAATAATTTCTCATGCATTTTCTAGTGTAAAAAAGTGTGACTTTTTCACGAAAATTCCACATTTTTGAGTCAAAAATCATAAATTCTCAACTTCTACTAGTTCTGTCTCCTGGAGACTATCAACTAAGGACTGTCTACTAAGACAAAAGGTTTTAGAATTAACTCAAACTCCAGATGGTACCAGTCTTGTAAGATCTGGTGATAACATACAATAAGCAAAGCTCACCCGCAGCAAAGCCACAGAAATGTACTGATGGCACGACATTCTCCATGCTGTAGGAGTCCAGCAACATCCTACTCTGAGCCAGAGTTAATGAACACTTCTCAGATTTTATAGACCTCAATGTATTTTAAAGCCTGTCACCAATTCCACCTTTCTCCTAACACTATAAAAAATAGCACTGGGAGTTTTCAGTTTCTATCCTGTCCTGGTGTCTCATCTCTCTGATATTCTTTGGTATCTCATACACAAATATGCAGGCTTCATATACTGTGTAAAGGAAAAACCCAAATAAATATTTACACTTTTCTCATTCTCTACTTTTGCCTCCAAATATTCTCACAGCTGAAGACTTCCAAGATCATTAACTGTGAAGAAAAAGAAAAATATCTTTTCTTCTAACGCATTGAGTATACCATCAGAATGTATTCTTTTGTGAAGAGGAAATATTTCAGTTTTTCTAATGTGAAATGAACTAAACTACATATTTTTGTTCTGTTTTCCTTAAATATAGATCACAGCATGATAAATAATAGGTTTCTGTTGTGTTAGACATTTGTAGTCTTAATTTGTGCTAATACCCCTTAAAACACTGTGGTGTTTCTTTATCTGATATTTAATGAAATTGTGATAACCTGCATAATATATTTCTACTAAAATCTGTGTGGTCTTTAATCATACCAATCACTAATAAAAAACATCAACTTAAGCTTATAATCCTGGGTAAATACATCCAAGTTAAAATCAAGGTAAGGATTGAATTAAAACCCTCATTTTCCAAGGTGTGTTTTGAATAATAGGTGAGTGCATCTAGCTATCTGCTTCCTAGCTGGAAGTTTTCAGGGTTGTCTAGATTCACATTACCAGTTCCCTTTGCTCATTATTCCCCTTTGGCTAATTGCCTCCTTTCCTTCATTTGTACTAATTAGGCTACATTTTGTTTGGCACATTAGCTTGAATTGTGTCACCAAGGTAAAACAGCTTCAATAAAGCTTAGCTATACAACATTGCTACTGATTGTTATCAATTATAAATTTATCCTCAAAAGTGAATTTAAATACAGGGTAAATAACTAAGTAGAAAGACATATATTTCAGATGTTTTACAAATGTATCCTCAAAAATGCTTTTAGGTAAAAAGTAATTCAACTATGTTAAAGGCCATATGTTTCAAATATTAAAATTTTTAAAAATTAATTCAATTTTCATATTTTTATTACCTTTTAAAAAATTTTCCATGAACTTTGTGGTAAAATAGGCAATCCACATTTCTTGGATGTGTAAAATTTTTTGTGCCCTTAAAGACTCGATTGTATTAGTTTTTTCATTCTCATATTTCTAGCTGTTAGGTGCTGTTAGTCCCAACGTCATCAGAAACTATAATAAAGTTGGATATGACCATGACTCTTGGTGGCAGATTGCTTCAAAAATTATAAGAGACTGAAAAAAAATTATAAGAGACTGCCATCCGGTAAGTTCGTTTGTTCTATAATTTTTGCAAGTCGATTGGCAATGGATTTGTGACCTTATGTAGAGGCTCCACCCAAGGAACAGAAGGAGATTTGCTTCTAGCAAAGATGTTGAAACTTACTAAGTATGTCTCCTCTGCCTGAAGTAGTTGTTCTGGTAATTACAGAGGGTAAGAGAAGATTCTAATTCCATTATCTATTGCTATCAAGATGTTACCCAAGTCCTGAGAGACTGCTATCAAACTATTGTTGGGAAATGGCCATTCAGTAAGAACAGATGGTGACAACAGGCACAAGGGAATATGGACAACTTCCAGGTTTTAGATAAATAGAAGCCTGATCTTAGCTTTGAAAAGAACTTAAGGGAGCAATTACCCAACAAGGGAGATAAAGCATATTCAATAGATTCATGAATAAAAAAGCAACAATAGAATGTGGCCTAGTATGAGTTTACTGCCATCTCTTTAACAGGAAAGCTCTCAGACTTAAGCTGCCATTAAAAAAAACCCAATAACAAGTTTTAAGTTGAGAAGCAAGCTAAGTGACCTTGTGGATTTAAAAAAAAATCAGTTAATGAAAATCCCCCAAGCCCTCAAATTTCATTTTTTCAGGAAACATCCACTAGAAATGTTATTTAAATTTGCTACCTGCTCTACCGCACAAGGTAAACACCTTTTACTTTATGTCTAGCTTTCCCTTTATGACACTACTATTTGGAATTATCTTATTTATATAAATATTTTTTTCTTCCTCCACTAAAATGTTAGCTCAGTAAGAACAGGCACCTTGCCTCTTTTATTTACTCAGTATTGACTCAGATTGGAAAAGCACATACTCAAAGTAGGTTCCCAATAAATAACTGTCAGATAAATGAATGGATTAATTGATGAAAGTAGCTATATATCTGCAAAGAATCTGTACAATTTGATGAAGCAATGAATGAATCATAACTTTATTATCAGAATTCTAATATGTTCCAAAGTTCATTTAGTTTAAAATTAAAGCATAATAGAATTTTAAAAAATATCTTGGCCAATGGACATTTAACTAATTTTAAAGTGAGTGATAGAAAATTCTTCACATTTCAATCAGAGAGAGGTTTTTTACAAAGACAATTTTTTTGGTGAGAAGCGTTGAGTACATTCATTATACTAGTTTCTTCCCTCAGAATTCAATAATCACACTACATATGCTGGCTCAGAGATGTAATTGCAATACTGCCATAACTTGGAAAATGTTATAAATCAGGGTTCTAAGTGTTTTTATTCTGGATCTCATCCTTATTTTAATATACCTATAATCTAAAGTTTCCTTCCTTCCCTCCTTCATTCCTTGGTTCCTTCATTTGTTCATTCCTTCCTATTCCTTCCTGTTGTTTCCTCTCCTCCTCCTCCTTCTTCTCTCTCTCTCTCTTTTCTTTTCTTTTTTGTTGATTATAGACTAGTCTGGAGCTTAAAGTTTCTCAATGACTTCTCAGTCTTGCTGAATATCACCTGATATGGTCCATTGTGTCACCCCAAAGGGCCAAAATCTTTTTGGGATTCTAACTCAGTCATCTAACATATCTATTAATCTATGACATTTTCTGTGTCCTAAAAATTGATGTCGATATTATCCAAGTTACTGACTACATTTGTAAGCAGAATTATAAAGGTGAAAGAGCCAAATATGATAAATTTCTCTCTAGTTTGAAATCAACACATAACTTCATACATATTTTCAGGAATACATTATATATGACATGAGTATTATGCAAATAGATATAACACATTAGGCTCCAATTGCATAAACTAAAATATAGCAAACATTTTCTGAACTCATTCAGACTCAGTTACTCTGTTAGTTATGAAAACCTTTACTCTTGCTATAATAGCTTGTAATGAAAGCCAACAGTCAGCAGCTCCTACAGCTATCCACCTGTTACCCTGGCATCAAGGAAAGTGCATCTATGTAATTCAGCTTCTCTTGTGCTCAAAGTCTGTTTTCTGCTACACAGAAAATCCAAGTCACATGCCCTGGCAGTTCACAACTGTGACCTATGCTTGGAGGGGCTAAGTGCCTGAATGGAGCTGAAAAGAAGAACTTTCTTCTCCATATCATCAACCTAGACCATCCAAGATAGTGCTTGACCAGTTGTCCCAAATCTGCACCTGACAGCTGTCAACTCACACAGCTACATCCTGTTCACAGCTTGCTATCTTCATTCATCCTCTCATAACCCTCCTGCCTGTGTCACACAGGCATCAACTGGAGGAAAAGTGAGAGTTGGAAGAAAGAGAGATGAAGGCAGAATAATTCTTTATAAAAATAACAGTTGCAGGTGGCAGAGAAAGTGTAAGCCTTGGATTGCAAGGAGACATCAAAAGATTGTAAAGAGGTAGAGTAGGAAGGTTGTTGAAAATTTCTCCATTAATCTTTACAAGATTTATAAACACCTTCGTGGCTGTTTTTGTTGTTGTTTATGTATCTTTTTTTCTGTGGCTTGATTTTTTATGATTTCACTAGCAAATTTCAGGCTGCAACAACATGTTTGAAATCCTCATATATCAGCTGATATTTGAAGAGATTTTTCATGCACATACATATATGATATTACATTTCTGATTATAGTTATCTCCTGTAATAATCTTATGGTTTCTGAAATTAGGAAGACTAGCTTGACATTTCATCAGGAGCTAGATATGGCAGTGATGGCTATTTGTCTTTTCGTGGCCACCATTGTTATTACAGTCACATGCTAGCAGATTTTGATGTCACAGTAATCTATAAGAATATCAGTTAATGAACCCAGATTTCATATGTATCTATCCATATCCTCATACTCACCATTAAATAAAAACATTACTTATTTATGTGTTCTTAGAAAATGAAGGCAATTGAACCAAAACAGATCTGGATCATTTTATCTTCACCATTCATATTCCCTCTAGCACTCAATGCACTTATTCAACAATGAGCGATTGAAAAATTAAGATATGATCTCAAAAATGTACTATTCTGATGGGCAACAAAATATAAAGAAAGAGAGAGAGATTTCATTTAAATGTCCCTCAGAAGTTTTTTAAATGTTTTCAAAAACAGTTTTATAGAAAATAGCTATAGAAAAAATCTGGTTCAACTACGTAATGAAAAAAAGAGGAATAAAAGTTAAAATGACAACAGTCAGCAATTTCTAAGAACGTAATCAATTCCTGGAGTTCAAGAGGGTAGTTGTACATCAGCAACTGGAAGTGGAAAGCCTGGGGTCAACAGGAGAGCTTTTCAAGGATGCAGAGGGAGGGGAGGCTGGAGAAGCCTGTACAGAAAGTGGCATGAGGGCCTGTGGAGGGTAGCTGGGTACCCTTGTGGGTATCAGGGAACCCTTATAAGTTCCCCATATCTATGAACCCCAGTGTTCATTGCAGCAATGGCCACAATAGCCAAACTGTGGAAAGAGCAAAGATGCCCTTCAACAGATGAATGGTTAAAGAAGATATGGTTTATATATACAATGGAATATTACTCAGCCATCAGAAAAGATGAATATCCAACTTCTGTATCAACATGGATAGGACTGGAAGAGATTATGTTGAGTGAAATAAGTCAAGCAGAGAGAGTCAATTGTATGGTTTCACTTAAGTGTGGAACATAAGGAAAAAGATGGAGGACATTGGGAGGAGGAAAGGAAGGGTGAATTGGAAGAAATCAGGGGGAAGACGAAATATGAGAGACTGTGGACTCTGATAAACAATTGAGGGTTTTGGAGGGGAGGGGGTTGGGGGTTTGGCCGAGCCTGGTGGTGGGTGTTGAAGAGGGCACATATTGCATGGTGCACTGGTTGTGGTGCATGAACAATGAATCCTGGGACAGAAAAAATAAAATAAAAGTTTATTTGCTTTTAAAAAAAAAAAAACCCAAAAACTTCCCCATTTTTTTTCAGTCTGGGTATTCTATTCCTTTCAGGCCAAGAAGCAAGAATATGAAACCAAAGCTGGACATATGTCCCACTTCTTAGTATTGGCATATGCTGTCGGCACATATGGCAAGTTCTGGTTTATGTATGAAGTTTGTCTCTGGTTACAAGTATTTATGAGGAAACTATCTTTCCAATTTTCAATGTATTTAAGTCTTTACAAAAGCTATTTTATTTTATTTTTTATTAACATATAATGTATGATTTGTTTCAGGGGTACAGGTCTGTGAATCATCAGTCTTACACATTCACAGTGCTCACCATAGCACATACTCTCCCCAATGTCCATAACCCAGCCAACCTATCCCTACCCCTCCACCCCCCAGCAACCCTCAGTTTGTTTCCTGAGATTAAGGGCTAATTTTTTTTTATCATTTTTCTTTGTTTGCAGTGAGAAAATTGAATCAGCTCAACTTCCAACTGCTATTACTGAAAACACTATAAAGTTGACTATTTTATCTATATCCCTAAGACTTACATATTCAAATTTGCAGAAAATCCCTCCATGCCTTTGACCACAGACTCTCATCATTTTAGTCAGAGCACACTTTCAAACATGGAATGGCATCTCTTTCATTGATATAAACTTTTTCACCATACCTTGGAAAAATCTATATAACTGGTCTGCCCAAGTCTCTCTCTGACCTTTAGAAATTCTAGAATGACAGATGAGTTTTGCTGAAGACCTCCAACAGTTGCCCTTGTTCAAGAATTAACTCTTTGTTTAGAAAGTAGCAAACCACATGATTATTTACTCTGTCTGCTAAATAAAATAACCAGTAAAGAAAATTAAGAAGTTGCTTGTTTAAAATGAAAATAAGTATTAAAAATATTAAAAATGCTCTCTTAAGATGATTTACATTTCCATCTTAGTTTTTTTTCATGCTGTGGACTTGCGCCCCTAGATCTTGTTCTTGGCTCTAGAATTTGATTCTACTTTGTCTCTTCAAGTTTGCTTATTGCTGAATATTCCTGCTGTAAGTCAGATCTACTTTGTATTGTTAACTTTACAAACACTCTTCATTGGCACTTTCTGGACCCAAGATGTACTTGATTGATTAATCTAGTCTTAATGTCAACAAAATAAATAATAAAACCCAAAATATGCCATTTTTAAAAAAGATTTTATTTATTTATTTGGCAGAGAGAAAGAGATCACAAGCAGGCAGAGAGACAGGCAAAGGGAGAGGAGGAGGTAGGCTCCCTGCTGAGCAGAGATCCCAATGGGGGGCTTGACCCCAGGACCCTGAGATCATGACCTGAGCCAAAGGCAGAGGCTTAACCCATTAAACTACCCAGGCGCCCCATTTTTTTCAGGTTTTTTATTTTATTTTAAAAGTCCACACAGCTTCCCAACCTCTACCCCAGCCCTAGTTTGGTGCTCTGTCCCCAATCCCCTGTTAATGACAGTGACTGGCCAGAAAGGAGGCTGGGACCCAGGGCAAGAGGAGGCCACAGCTCAAGGGCCAACACCCCTCCTGTCCCAGGGCCACGGTGGCTGCAGTGAGGCAGCAGGATGGAATGTGGGTGGGTGGCCAGGAAGCACCTCTGCCCTTGTGGCACTAGTACAGAGCAGGACACAGGTTGGGCACAGGCTGCGGCAGCCTGTGGCAGCCTGACCTTAATGGAGGTCATTGCATATTTGACACCGTATTTATGTGTGTGTATGTGTGTGTGCATGAACTGCAGCTTAGAAAACACAACTGAAATGAGAAAATATTTTTATAAATATATAATTTATATATATTCATATACATAAATTTTTATATTTTATATTTTTATTAATTTTTATAATTTTATAATTATAATAAAATTTTATAATATTCATATTTTAATATAATAATATTTATATTTATATTATATTTATAATAAAATTTATAATTCATTAATTTATAATAAAATTTATAAATTTTATTTATAAATATATAAAAATTATATTTTATTTATATTGTATTGTATTGTATTTATAAATATATATAAATTATATTTTTAAAATATATTAAAATTTATAAATATATATAAATATATAATTTATAATAAAATTTATAAATAAAATTTATAATAAAAATTCTTATTAAAAATGGAATTAATTGAAAGGGGCACCTGGGTGGCTCAGTCGTTGGGCGTCTGCCTTCGGCTCAGGTCATGATCCCAGGGCCCTGGGATCGAACCCCGCATCAGGCTCCCTGCTCGGCAAGAAGCCTGCTTCTCCCGCTACCATTCCCTCTGCTTGTGTTCCCTCTCTCGCTGTGTTTCTCTCTGTCAAATAAATAAAATCTTAAAAAAAAAAAAATGGAAGTAATTGAAATAACAGGAATACAGGCATGGTGTAAAAATATTTGTTGGGGGAATTAAACAGAAAATTTAAGTCTTTAAAATTTTTTATGTTATATTTTTAGAGAGCTTTTATAAAACATAAAGTTAAGTCATTCACAAAGGTGCCTGTAACTGAACTGCTATTCTTTTTTCTTTGTTTAATTGAAATAGCTTAACTAAGAAAAAAAAAGATTCCTGAATGTCTATTTCATTCACATATTTTTATTTTATTTTCTAAACTGTTCAATGAAATGAAAGAAAAAATACTTTCACAAAATTTTGTTATCCTCCTAGCTCATGTTAAATACAAATAATGAACACCCAATGGGTTAAAATTATTACAACCAAAACCTATTTCCCATTTTTTAACACTGCTGATTCAAGTTCATTTTATACTACTTATTGTCTCCCTACTTTTTCATCATTTTTCCCCTTTTGAAGAAACAGTCTGGTTAACATCCATCAACAGTATTCTCTAACATGACAGCTTATTCTTCCTAAGACATCCAAAGAATCAACCTGTGTAATTTTTTAAACTGATTGAAGAAAAAGAAAGGAAAATGCTGTATCTACTCTAATTCATTTACCTATGAATCTCTTTCATAGATCCTCCTTCTCCATATTCTCTTCCTAAATGCCTGGAAATGTTAGGGCATTCTATGGGGTGTGTGTGTGTGTGTGTGTGTGTGTGTGTGTGTGTGTGTCTGTGTGTGTGTGTGTACACACACACATATATTTGGTAAGAATTCCAGCAAAAATACTGCATTGGAATAAGAGTTGATTAGGCTTTTAAATAGAATCTGCTTTGATGACATGATACTTTATATAGAGAACCCAAAAGACTCCACCCCCAAACTACTAGAACTCATACAGCAATTCAGTAATGTGGCAGGATACAAAATCAATGCACAGAAATAAGTTACTTTCCTATATACTAACAATGAAAATATGGAAAGGAAAATTAGAGAATCGATTCCATTTACTGTAGCACCAAGAACCATAAGATACCTGGCAAAAAACCTAACCAAAGAGGTAAAGGATCTGTACTCAAGGAACTACAGAACACTCATCAAAGAAATTGAAGAAGACAAAAAAAGGTGGAAAAGCATTCCATGCTCATGGGGAAGAATAAACATTGTTAAAATGTCTATACTGCCCAGAGCAATCTATGCTTTCAATGCCATCCCAATCCAAATTCCACTGGTTTTCTTCAAAGGGCTGGAACAAGCAATCCTAAAATTTGTATGGAACTAGAAAAGACCCTAAATTGCTAAGGAAATGTTGAAAAAGAAAAACAAAGCTGGGGACATCACAATGCCTGATTTCAAGTTTTACTACAAAGCTGTGATTGCCAAGACAGCATGGTACTGGCACAAAAACAGACACATAGACCAGTGGAACGGAATAGAGAGCCCAAATATGGACCCACAACTCTATGGTCAAATAATCTTTGACAAAACAAGAAAAAATATCCAGTGGAAAAAAGACAGTCTCTCCAATAAATGGTGCTGGGAAAATTGGACAGCTATATGTAGACAAATGAAACTTAACTATTCTCTTACACCATACATGAAGATAAACTCGAAATGGATAAAAGACCTCAATATGAGGCAGGACTCTATCAAAACCTTAGAGAAGAACGTAGGCAGTAACCTCTTTGACATCAGCCACAGCAACTTTTTTCAGGACATGTCTCCAAAGGCAAAGGAAACAAAAGCAAAAAGAAACTTTTGGGACTTCATCAAAATAAAAAGCTTCTGCACAGCAAAGGAAACTGTCAACAAAACAAACAGGCAACCCACAGAATGGGAGAAGATATTCGCAAATGACCCTACAGACAAAGGTCTGATATCTAAGATTTATAAAGAACTCCTCAAACTCAACACTCAAAAAACAGATAATCACATCAAAAAATGGGTAGAAGACACGAACAGACACTTCTCCAAAGAAGACACATAAATGGCTAACAGATACATGAAAAGTGTTCATCATCTTTAGCCATCAGGGAGATTCAAATCAAAACCACACTGAGATACCACCTTAAACCAGTTAGAATGGCCAAAATCAACAGGACAGTAAACAACAAATATTGGAGAGTATGTGGAGAAAGGGGAATTTTTCACTGTTGGTGGGAATGCCAGTTTGTGCAGCCACTTTGGAAAACAGTGTGGAGATTCCTCAAGAAAGTAAAAATAGAGCTACCCTATGACCCTGCATTTGCACTACTGGGTATTTACCCCAAAGAAGCAGATGCATTACAAAGAAGGGCCATATGTACTCCAATGTTCATAGCAGCAATGGTCACAATCACCAAACTGTGGAAAGAATCAAGATGCCCTTCAACAGATGAATGGATAAAGAAGATGTAGTCCATACATACAATGGAATATTATGCCTCCATCAGAAAGGATGAATACCCAGCTTTTGTATCAACATGGACGGGACTGGAAGAGATTATGAGGAGTGAAATAAGTCAAGTGGAGAAAGCCAATTATCTTATGTTCTCACTTACATGTGGAACATAAGGAAAAACATGGAGGGCATTGTGAGATGGAGGGAAAGGGGAATCGGGGAAAATCAGAGGGGAAGATGAACCATGAGAGACTGTGGACTCTGAATAACAAACCAAGGGTTTTGGAGGGGTGGGGTTGGGGAGGTTGGGCGAGCCTGGTGGTGGATATTGAGGAGGGCATGTATTGCATGGAGCACTGGGTGTGGTGCATGAAAAATTAATCTTGTAACACTGAAAAAATAAAATAAGCATATTTGGGAAAAAAATAAAAAGCTTTTTCTAAGATCACTTGCAATCCTAAATAAATAAATAAATAAATAAATAAATAAATAAATAAATAAAATCTGCTTTAAATGTAAAATAAGTATATTATTCCTTGCAATTTCTATAAATAAAAATGCAAATGTGAATACTAACAAAGAAAAATTATATATACATGCGAAATTGTTTATATTAATTAACTAACAAAACTACCAAATGACAAAATGAGACAAATGATTATGTCCATACTTACTTCTTAAGATAGCTGGGATATCTCTAAAATACTTATTTTTGAGTTATGATTCAAAATCCAACCAGTGGTGGTACTTGACAGAGAAAAGTTTGATTTAGAAGTAGTAGAAAAAAAAATGTTACAAATAATGAACTATAGTCTTCTAACCAAGCTGGAAAGGCAAACTGAACAAATTAACCATATATTCCTATTTTGTTGTATAAATTTTTATAGATTATGTCAATGGTGTTAAATTACTAATTTAGTGTATAGATTACAAAATATCAAGAGAGAATTTGTAAACAAAATAAACAAATAAATTAAAATCACCATAAAACCATTATATTGAAGTGTAGATAACCACATTTGAATAAATTTAGAAACATATGTGTTCCTAAATCATGATATCAATCATAAAAATGTTTAGTTTCCGTCAAAGTAACATAATTATGCTTGCACAAAACTTAAGAAAATATGATAAAAATGGGCTGAATAACCTATAGCTCATAAGAAAGACCATAGTTAGAGGCGCCTGGGTGGCTCAGTCGTTAAGCATCTGCCTTTGGCTCAGGTCATGATCCCAGGGTCCTGGGACCAAGCCCCGCATCGGGCTCCCTGCTTGGCAGGAAGCCTGCTTCTTCCGCTACCACTCCCTCTGCTGTTCCCTCTCTGGCTGTGTTTCTCTCTGTCAAATAAATAAAATCTTAAAAAAAAAAAAAAAGAAAGACCATAGTTATTTCTAAGAAAATATTTAAATAGAATAAAAGATGAAAAACATACCCTATTTCATTAAGACATACAATGAAAGAACTCAGTACACATTAAAAAATTATGGATGTGATTAAAATGACACTTCAATTGAATTTAAAAATGATAGCTTATATATAAATGCTTTGAATTAATTGATGTATATCTGAAATGAAACACAGAACATAGCCACAAAGTACTATGGTACATTTAAAACTTGTATACAACTTAAGTGTCAAAAAACTAACAAGCTATTTATAACTATAGGAACTATGTTAAATCAAGATGTATAATCTGAAATAAGTAAGTACTGAATAAGTAAAGGAGAGAAAGTCAATTATCATATGGTTTCACTCACTTGTGAACATAAGCAATAACACGGAGAACATTAGAAGAAAGAAAGGAAAAGTGAAGGGGGGGAGATGAACCATGAGAGACTGTGGACTCTGAGAATCAAACTGAGGATTTCAGGGGGCAGAGGGTTTGGAAGTTGGGTGAGCCTGGTGGTGGGTATTAAGGAGAGCAGGCATTGCATGGAGCACTAGGTGTTATGCGTAAACAATGAATCTTGGAACACTACATCAAAAACTAATCATGTATTGTATGGTGACTAACAACACAATAAAGAAAATCTAAGCTAGGCAAAAAATATTGATAACATTAGTCTGAAGTTGGATTACTATGCCAATAAAGTTATATGCCAACATATAATACAACATTTAATTTAAAAGATGGACTCTAGGGGCGCCTGGGTGGCTCAGTGGGTTAAGCCTCTGCCTTCAGCTCAGGTTGTGATCTCAGGGTCCTGGGATCGAGCCCTGCATCGGGCTCTCTGCTCATCGGGAAGCCTGCTTCCTCCCTCCCTCTGCCTGCCTCTCTGCCTACTTGTGATCTCTTTCTCTCTATTAAATAAATAAAATCTTTAAAAACATAGTAAAAAAAAAAAGATGGACTCTAGGATAGTCTGCATAGGTTTATATTATGGAGTGATTTATTAGTTTTGTGATATATACAAATTCCTGTCAGGTTTCTCATTTGAGAAAGAATGAGGATAATAAGTCACATATACATAGCTTATAATTTTGTATGAAATTATGTATCAGTGGCAGATGGTAAATGTTCAACAACTGTTAAATCTTATTACTTGTATCATCAATATACAGAGTTCTTATAAATTGTAAGAAAGAAAACTTGGAAAAGTGAGCAAAGGGCATTTAGGTCAACAACTGAGAAAGAAGGAAATATAGAAACAAATAAATTCTCTTTGATTAGATTGACAACATTAAAGGATGAAATTGCTGATCCAACATTTTGGAATTTGGAATCGTTTCTTTAATTTTCTTGCCAAGGCCATTACCAGGTAATCATACTCTTGTAAATCTATTATTTGGAATTAAAAATGTCTTGATGTTCAAAAAAAGAAAGAAAGAAAGAAAGAAAGAAAGAAAGAAAGAAAGAAAGAAAGAAAGAAAGAAAGAAAGAAAGAAAGAAGGAACAAAATCCCCAAACAACTTAAATGATTAGAATAATTATGCTATATCCCTATGTGATCCATATGTGCCCCATTCTTGGGCTTGATGCTGTGTGATTTGGCTCAGCACCTTGTGAATCTGCCCTTTGCTATGAAGACTATATATTTCAGGGGCTCAACCATCAGCCTCAGTCATAGAATGAGAATACACAGGGAACATTAAATGTAAGTGACCTACATATAGCTTGGAGCAGAAATTCAGTTGGCTATAGTGTTCATGAAAAATGAGTCAGAAATAAAATTTTTTTATTGCTGTATACAGAGATTCAGAGCTTGTTTGTTTTTTCTTGCTGCAAAAGTTAATTAATAATTCTATAATGACATAATATAAGGCTATTAAAATAATTAGATATATGAACATATAGTAACATGAAGGTATAACAGATATATGTATGTGTGTATTTATAATCTACAAGTTACAGAGTATTCTCTAAATTCTGACTTTTTTAAAAAGCATTTTTTTTTTTAAAGATTTTATTTATTTGACAGAGAGAAACACAGCGAGACAGGGAACACAAGCAGAGGGAATGGTAGAGGGAGAAGCAGGCTTCCTGCCAAGCAGGGAGCCCGATGCGGGGCTCGATCCCAGGACTCTGGGATCATGACCTGGGCCGAAGGCAGACGCTTAACGACTGAGCCACCCAGGCGCCCCTAAAAAGCATATTCAAAATATTTGTAGTACACATGTTTTATATGTGTATGAGTCCTAGGAATTATAGGTATGGAAAAGGGCTGAACTTTAATTCTGCTTAGGATGAAAGAAAAAACAGTGGTGAGGGTGAATCAGAAGAACCAGATTGAAGGTGAGAATATTAATTTTTATACACTATTTTGCTTATTTATCTTATCTAAACTATCTTCCATTACTCATATAATTAATAACGACAAATAAATTACTAATAAGATCAAAAGAAAATTTGGTAAAAATTAATATATTTTACTTAATTTTATTTCTTTAAAAGTGACTGAAAATAGGGGGACTAGGGTGGCTCAGTCAGTTAAGTTTCCAGCTCTTGATTTTGGCTCAGTCATGATCTCAGAGTCATGAGATAGAGCCCCTTGTTGGGCTCCCTGCTCTTCAGGGCATCTGCCTGAGATTCTCTCTAACTCTCTCCTTCTGCCCCTCCCACCCCCCACTCTCTGTGTTTCTCTCTCTCTCCAAAATAAAATAAATAAATTTTTGAAAAAATCATCAAAAATATTCTTAAAAGAAATAAAACTTGTTAGAAATACTAACTACAACTTAAAAATGAAATGACCCCTACTAAAGGAACCTTTTAAACTCCAGAAGTTCAGACCAAATTTTATGTGAAAGCTGAGAAATGATAAAAGCTTCCTCAAGGGACGCCTGGGTGGCTCAGTCGTTAAGCGGCTGCCTTCAGCTCAGATCATGATCCCAGAGTACTGTGATGGAGCCGGCATCAGGCTCCTTGCTAGGCAGGAAGCCTGCTTCTCCCGCTACCATCCCCTCTGCTTGTGTTCCCTCTCTCGCTGTGTTTCTGTCAAATAAATAAAATCTTAAAAAAAAAAAGCTTCCTCAAAATTTGATTTTTAGGTGAATAATCTAGGGAACAGAAAAAAAAACTAAAGATTTTTTTTATTATAAATATTTTTATTTATTTATTTGACAGAGAGAAAGAGAGAGACCACAAATAGGCAGAGGCAGGCAGAGAGAGGGGGAAGCAGGCTTCCTGCTGAGCAGAAAGCCCAATGTGGGGCGCGATCCCAGGACCCTGAGATCATGACCTGAGCAGAAGGCAGAGGCTTTAACCCACTGAGCCACTCAGTCATCCCAAGATTGTTCTTATAAAGATTCAAAAAAGTACATGGCAGAATTATAATTGCAAATCTAGAGGACTCTCTATTGTCCAAATAGAAAACATTCCAAGTATCTTATAGTTTCTCTGACAGAAGTATAGAAGGAAAAGAGAGCATTGACCACAACACAACACTGAGGATTCAGACTGAAGGTTTTTTTCTGTGAACCACATTGGCCTAATAAATGAGGAAAATTGAGTGAAGAAGGCCCATCTGGAACCGAAGATGTAATGGATGGATTCACTAGTGGGTAAGGTAACAAATTAAAACTGACCAAGTTTCAGATTACCTCTGGTTTCTTCATAACCACCACACATTAATTACTTTGATAGGCACTTATGTATTTAACATGTAAACACCACGGAAGAGCTTAGTCTGTTTACTGAATTTTGATGTACAGGTAAGAATCCTACTCCTAAACAGATGGAAAAACATCTCATAGCACTTCCAGTTCAGAAAACTGGGAAGCGAGTTCTATAAAATTTTGAGGGTGAACAAGTGTAACATGTGACATTGGTGTCTGGTCAAGTAGTTGCCCAAATTAATAGATCATAAGAGCAAATCATAGAAATTTTTAAATCAACTAAGAGTTTAGGAAATATATATAGACCTTGAGTGAAAAAAAATTTATTAATGACAAAATGCAGCAAAATAAGAGAGGAATCACAACAAAGCATATGGAAATGGGAGATCTTAAAGTTAAATTAACTGGTATGGCAGTTTAAGACATTTAATGGCATTTAAGACATTTAAAAACTAAAGATGGGGAGCCTGGGTGGCTCAGTGGGTTAAAGCCTCTGCCTTCAGCTCAGGTCATGATCTCAGGGTCTTGGGATGGAGCTCCACATGGGGCTTTCTGCTCAGCGGGGAGCCTGCTTCCCACTTTCTGCCTACTTGTGATCTCTCTCTCTCTCTCTCTCTTTGTGAAATAAATAAATAAAATATTTAAAAAAATAAAAATAATAAAAATAAATAAAAACTAAAGATAGAAAATAATTGTCAGGCTGTGATATGTAATATAATTGCATTGACAGCATAAATAATAAAATTTTGAGTTAAAAGATACAAAATAAATGTAAACATGCTTTCTGAATGTAAGCAGCAATATGATAATAATTTTTTATTATTATAATAATTAAATTATATATAATATATATATATATTAAGCTCTTCGTGTCAAGCTCTTTGTTTGGACTCAAGTCATGATCTTGAGTCCAAATGGTCCTGAGACTGAGCCCTACTGCTGCCAGCTCTGTGCTTCATGGGGAATCTGTTTGGGATTCTCTCCTTCCTCCTTGCCCTTGCCCCAGCTCACGCATGCTCTCTCTCCCATTCTATCTGTCTCTCTAAAATAAATAAATCTTAAAAAAAAAAAAAACTGAAGGGAAGTAGTTGTTGAATGAAAGCTGCTATCAATATCTTTTATCATTGTGTTTGACTTCAGAATTATTCCTCAGGAGTCAATAATATTATATAATATATATATTTAACTATTATAATAATATCAATCATAAATTATAATAATATAATCATTAATATAATCAATAATATAAATCATAAATTAATCATAAATTATAATAAACACAGCAAAAATAATTCTAACCTTTTAAATGTTTCCTTAAGTGTTTCATTTTTATATTTGGGACATACTGATACTAACAAAGTAATAGTTTTCAAATTTAAGTGGACATCCTAATATTTTTGGAAGTCTTATTTGGGGTGGTATATTTGCTGGGAATTTAAAGCAATAGAACAGTATAAAACATGATACTGATATGGATGCTGTTTGGGACAAAAAAAAAGCTGTTAACATTTTTAGGAGAATTGGGGAAATGTGAATATGGAATAGTATTGGAAAATGAAAAACTATTGATATGGAAAAGGTTACTGTTACCTAAAAAATGCTATGCTGTATTATGCAAAGTGTGATATCAATTTTATAAAATATAAATCTGTGTTTATATAAATACAGAAAAAGATCCTGAAAAATACAGTTTTAACAGTAGTTCTCTTTGAGGAATAGGGAATGTAGTCAATCATTTTGTTTTTATTCTTTCCTATTTTTTCTCTGCTTTTATAGTGTGTGTATATATGTATATACACATATATATAAAATGATTTTTATATATATACATATATATACACATATATAAAATGATTTTTCTGTTCTCTATTTAAAATATTACATAATAAATATAACATGGAGATATATGGCTAGTCTGTATTTTCTGCCTAATTTTTTTTGAACTTAAAATTTTCTAAAATATAAAATGTGTTAAAAACAATATATAAACTAATATGTAAGTAATTTTTTATTTTATGTTCTCATCACAGCTCATTTTTTAAAAACATGAATGAATTTTCCTTAAGTAAGAAATTTTGGATCATTCATTTCCCCCATTAACTCCTAATTAAATTTCTCTCACATACAGTATTTCAGACCACATTATTGCACTGTTTTATAAAAAAGTATGTAAATTGAAATTTAATATATTTTAAAGATTTCCTTGGACCATAAACTTCTAAGTATTGAAACATCTTCAGAATTGAATTATTATTATGAATATTATTTTTAAAAGCTAATGAAAATATAACTATATTTAAAGCTGACTAAAATAATAAAATTATATGGGAAATATATCAATAAATGAGCTTAATGAAACTGCTTTCTTTCAGTGATTTAATGTATCTGTGGAGGATTCTACTTGTAACTAGAATGACATTAGTTCACAGAATTTCAGACACCAGTGAACAGAAAATACGGGGCTTCTAGTAAGTGTAGGTCCTATAGAAAAGAATTTAATGATTCCTATTTGATGTATTAGTTACCACAAAAGAACATGTTCTGTTAGGGCCATTTTAGTAAATAATAAATGGAATAAAAAAGTGAATCACAAGGGGTGCCTGGGTGGCTCAGTTGGCTGAGTGTCAAGCTCTTCGTTTGGACTCAAGTCATGATCTTGAGTCCAAATGGTCCTGAGACTGAGCCCTACTGCTGCCAGCTCTGTGCTTCATGGGGAATCTGTTTGGGATTCTCTCCTTCCTCCTTGCTCTTGCCCCCCTCACGCATGCTCTCTCTCCCATTCTATCTGTCTCTCTAAAATAAATAAATCTTAAAAAAAAAAAAAAAACTGAAGGGAAGTAGTTGTTGAATGAAAGCTGCTATCAATATCTTTTATCATCGTGTTTGACTTCAGAGTTATTCCTCAGTAGTCAATAGAATCTTCTGGAGGTTGAAAAAGGCAAGATCATTACATGAAAAATATTATAAAAATGGTTTCTGTTTCCTTACTCTATCATCTGTCTCTACTCAAAATACTAAAACACAGGTCAAAATATCTCATCTCAAATGGCATGCTTCTGTTTTAACAGTTATATGTATAACACAGGGAATGATTAAGACTCACAGTAGTTCTTGTTGGCTTGGAAGAGTAGGTTTCTCATACACTGATATTTAAAAAATGTCCCTTTTTTTTGAAGGTTTTACCTCTTGAGAAATGTACCAAATTAAATCTCACGAAGAGTGACAGGATAAGTCTTTATTTAGTAAGGTAGAGATAAGGTTGCTCCTGAGGGCCTTCTCTAGCAGAGCACTTTAGGAAAGATTAAATACAAATAGAAGTTGATGATCTGAACATTGATTCCCTTAAAGCACTTCATGCTGGGATAAACTCTTTGGAAGGTCTTTTTCTACCCCAGGGGTTCTGCCTAACCCGGTTTGAAGGACACTAATAAAGAACAAAAACAATTTAATTGAAAATGTGGTAGCAGGAAACAAAACCTAGTACCTAATAGAACACTAGCGAAAAGAGGATATAGGAACATGAAACACCGAGGGCGGATAATTCCTCCACGTGTGTTGGCTATGAATAGAGAATAGAGATCCATGTAAGAAGAGTAGTTTCAAAGGGTACTGAGATCACTATCCTATATCTGAAATAGAAAATCACAATGCTGAATTTATTGCTTACTATAATAGTAAAGAACTGTGCTAATAAGGACAGTCTCTTTGAGCTGAGAAGATTGCTGAGTTGATAATGGGTGATATATTAGTGATCAACATTTGGTGGATTGCCTGAAATCTAAGTTAAGTTGGTGGATATTTACAGGAGAAGTCTCATTCAGATAAGACTGTTCTTGATTTGTTGTCACTTACAGGCAAGTGTAATGGAGAGCTAACAGTCTTGATTGGAGGACATTCAGAAGCAATGGGATAGTACAGATTGAGTGTCTTGCAAAAGCATGTTCCTTGAGTGAAGTATCCTTGATCACTTAAATTGCTTTAAAATCAATTCTGGTAGATATTTGTTATCATGGCCATGGGACAGTTTCTATTCTAATAGTTGCCATCCTATTTCTTCACTTATTTGTAGTAAAATTTCCCCAAAAGAGTTGCCTATATTCACTGTCTGATTCCTTTCTTCCAATTTTGTCTTATAATTTACTCTATTTGGGATTTTTTCCATGTCCCAACACAAATGCTTTCATCAAAGTCATAGATCCTCTATGCCGTTAAATCTAATGGTCAATTGTGAGTTCTAATCATGCTAACCTATTAGTGGCTTTTGCAAAATTGACCACTCTTCTTTCCTCCTTAATATTTTTCTTTTTCATTTTCTTTCTGGAACAACACACTCTTAAGAAATTTTCTTCCTGCCTTGATGTTCTTTTCTTCCTCAGTCTTCTATGATTTTTTTTTTTTTCATTTTTATCCTTGGACTCATCTAGTGCTAGTTGCTTGAAACTCTTTTGTTTTATCTAAACACCCAGTCTTATACTGATCTAATTCACTTTAATGGCTTCAAATGCCATCTATGCTGTGGAAATTCTCAATTTATATTTCCTCTGAATTTAATACATGTGTCATGTATCCATGTATTCCAACTGCTTACTGAAAATTTCCTCTTGGTGATCAATTGTGACCTCAAAATACTCAAAAGTGAACTCTAAATACCACTCATCAAATTCCTCTGTAGCAATTTTCTACATTTTGGTTTATGATAACTTTGTCTTAGAAATGCTTAGGCTCCAAATTGGAGCGTTATCCTTAACTTATCTTTTCCTTATGAATTTCATGAATTTCGTATCCAATTCATCAGACAATCATTTGACACGCTTACAAAATCTAAAGTCCAATTATTTACCACTATCTATCCTTGGGTCTTAGTCTTTATTATCTTTTGGCTGTATTATTGTTGCACCCTCATTACTGTCCTTCTGGCTTTCACTACTGAACATTTTCATTATGTTCTCTACATAGAAGCCTGAGGGATCCTTTTTTTTTTTTTTTAAGATTTTATTTATTTGATAGAAACACAGCGAGACAGGGAACAGAAGCAGAGGGAATGGTAGTGGGAGAAGCAGGCTCCCCGCCACACAGAGAGCCCGATGCGGGGCTCGATTCCAGGACCCTGGGATCATGACCTGAGCCGAAGGCAGATGCTTAACGACTGAGCCACCCAGGCGCCCCCTGAGGGATCCTTTTAAACATATTTGGATTGCACCACTTCTCTGCTCAAAATCTCCAATGATTCTCCATTTCACTGAAAGCATAAATTAACATCCTCCCCATGATCTACAAGATCCCATCCCCTTTTACTTCTTTGACTCCATTTCCTACATCTCTCCTTCTTGCCCACTCTTTTCTAGCTACACTGACTTTTTTGCTGTTCCTTGTATATAGTGAGTCCTCCTTCTCAGAATCTTTGTTCTTGCTGTTCCATTCACTTCCCAAGATATCCTCTTGGCTTCTTTGCTCACGTTTTTAAAGTCTTTGTTCAAAAGTTATTTACTCAGTGATGCATCCTCAGTGATCTTATAAAAACTGCATTCTTCTTTTACCTTTCTCACTCACTATCTTCCTTAACAGCTTAATTTTTCACAATAGAACTTACCATCTTATAAATTGCCACAGTTTGTTTCTTTTTTTCCAAGAAGGAAAAAAGACAAAACAAAAGCAAAACAAAATTTTTGTTTACTATGTTGACTGCTATATCCCATGATGTAGATTATTTTTAAGCAAATAATAACCATTGAATAAGTATTTTTTGAGTAATTGAATATGTGGTCAAGCAATTTTTGTTGATATTCATAATTACATTTTATTGATAAATAAAATATAATTAAATGGTGTCAATACACAGAACAGGGTTGAAAAGAAAGGAGAGAGATATCATGTTAAGATTTAATATCCAGAGATATGAAAAATTGTTACTTGCAGAGTACAGCTAGAAGACATTAGAGAGGAGGGCCATTCTATTTGAATAAGATAATGGGGAAATAGGAAGTCATTATGAATGCATATAAGTTTACAGATTTAGTGACTACATGTTGAAGTAATTTCCCATTTGAAAGTTTCTTTTGTTCTCTGTTTACTTTGGCAATATAGTCATACTCTCAGGATGACCTCGTTAGTAGAAAATGAAACTTCTAAGTAAAGTGTAAAGTGACTAGAATAGTTGTAGAGCATTGAGAAGAGCTGAATAGGCAAAGTAGACTTACTGAGAAGTATACAGTGATGTACGTTATAGATGGTAGGTTGGTATGCATTATAATGAGATCAGTCTACCATTTGCATTGATTCCCCTGCAGAAATGTTGAATAGTCTGGAATACCAGCTTATTTATAGTAGGATTTTGGGGTGAAGATTTTATAAGAATGCAATGGGGATCTGAGAAAAATGATAAATGTCTCAGTAAAATGATAGTTAATAGATTGACCAGGGACTTCAGACTGCAGAGTGAAACATTAAGCTAAAAAGAAGAGGGGAAAAGTGTATGAGTTTCAAAAATCTCTAGATGCAGAAATTATTAAAACTTTCAGAAGCTTAACATTCTGGAGTAATAATTGTGAGCATGATAGGTAAATACAGAGTCAAAGAGATGAGCAGATCTAGAAATTATAATCTCTTTTGGGAATTGGTGATTCCTACAGATCAGGTCTCTAGTTTCAGGATGGAGAAAGAGAGAGAGAGTGCTTGTGATCCAGGTTTCAAAAATCATTAATCAATGTTACTGGTATATATATTTAGAGATCTTAGGCAAAATATATTTTTAAAAGGAGAGAAAAGTAGAGCTAAATGACAAGATTTCAGCATGATAGTTTTGCTTGATTGTTTTGTTAAAACTACTTTCTTTTTTTTGTTTAAACTACTTTTAAAGAAAGTAGTAATCAGATTGCCAGATGGGGTCTTGGGGCTAAAGAAGAGTCATTAAAGGCCAAAGAATTGTTCACCCAAACTGAGCTATTCTTGGTGTGATCAAGGGCAGCCTCATTTTCTGGGGCTCTTGCAAAGACAAAATCTTTAATAGAAAGATAGATTTCATTTGAAGCACGAAAAGGTTAGAGAAGTAAGTGATCTTATGCTTCATTAATAAGGAACTTAAGAGGCTATAACAGAAAGAAAGGAAGACTAAGGATTTTGGTCAGAGAAAAAGCAAGGACAAAGTAACAAGATGACAAGACAGAGTGTAAGATATCAGAGTGGAGACAGTGGGCATGGAATCTGTGCTGAGACTGAAGAAATGAGCAAGAGATTCTTGACATACTTAGCTGTTTGTCAGGCTAACATTGAACAGTGTCCTCTGGATGGTACAAGTCTACAAATAGACTACTCAAAATTCAGCTATAGCTAGAATCTCGTTTCTCCTTGATCTTCAGAGCTGAAGGCCAGGAAGGATGGAGAGTGATTCTGGTGGCTACACAGCTGGTCAGGCCTGATGAGGGCTGGGTTTTTGTTGTTATTGTTGTTGTTTTTGCTCAACCTTACTGTTTTGATAAAGTGTTTTCATAAATATATGGGGAGATTTATTTAATAGTTTTGAACCTTAAAAAACTTAAATTCTTTCTAAAGTGTTGGGTTGGGGATTAAGTCCTATTTACTTGGTTTCAGTTTCTGTGTCTCATAAAACGGATTTAGTATCACAAAAAATAAGCACAGTCTGAATGGGAAGCACCAGATCTAAAGGCATGAACATTTCTACCTTACTCCTTTATCTTAAAGGGGATGTTTTAAGGGATAATGTCAGAAGAGAGAACAATATAAGTAGCCATACAAAGCCCTATTTTTATTTTTCACCCCCAAAATTATTTGTTGGCCCACAGATAACTTTTTTGAAAAATGTTTATCCTCATGATCATAAAATAAAACCCCTGGATTTTAGTGCTTAAAATATTACAAAGTATAACATTTTTAAAATGTAAAGTATAAAAAAAATTCATACTATCACTATATAAAATGGCAATAAAATTTACGGATTGAAATAAGTAGTCATGCTACATTTTATGCAACCTTCTAAATTCTGTGTTTCGTATCTCCCAGAAGAAAATTTTTTCTGAGACACTGAAATCCTTTTATTCTTCATTTTTTTAAAAAATCTTTTTGTGTATAGTTGAAATACTCAATTTCTAATGTTATATTAGAAAAAATCAAAGTAGGGCGCCTGGGTGGCTCAGTGGGTTAAAGCCTCTGCCTTCGGCTCGGGTTGTGATCTCAGGGTCCTGGGATTGAGCCCCACATCGGGCTCTCTGCTCAGGGAGCCTGTTTCCACCTCTCTCTCTGCCTGCCTCTCTGCGTACTTGTGATCTCTCTCTGTGTATCAAATAAATAAATAAATAAAAATCTTTAAAAAAAAAGAAAAAAAAATCAAAGTAAAGTGATCTCATTTCCAGCAAAATTTTAGTATGGCTATTTTATTTATAAATGAAGTAAATTTAACTTTATGTGGTAAATAATTTCAAAATGTAGGATTTAAAATTTTTGCTTTAAAATTATAATTTTTATAACAATGCAAAATTAATCCATTTTCAATATTTTTGTTTTAATCTTAGATTTTTGTATTATTATAATACAAGTATTATAATAAGTAATATATGTTTATTATGTCTGAGTCTTTTTTTAGAAAAAATATGAAATATTTTATATCACTGATGTGTTCTGTATGTTGAGTGTGTTTTGAGTGTTAAAATTTCATACCATAGATTGGATCACTGGAGTCTAACAGGGTGATACGATAGAAGAAATAGAAATAAAAATCAGATTTCCCACATTCTCTTTTTTATTTTATTCCTAAAATAATAGTTTGATCTTTGGCCTCTCACCAGGAAATATCTATTCCACTCTGTTCAGTGATGCTTAATAATTCTTTTTTTTTTTTTTTTTTTTTTGATGCTTAATAATTCTTTATCAGGTTACAAAATGTGCCATTACCCAATTAGAATAAAAGACCCAGGAAAGATAAATTTAGGAAATATAAAACATAAAAATCCTTGGGCCAAGAAGGAAAAGAGTTATACTTTATTGACTAGATAGTGCTAGAGTTCTACTTAGCACCTAATATTTCCAGCAGAGAAAATTAAAGTCCAGAGAGGGGGCATAGATTGGTGGAAGAACTTAATTAAGCCTAGTTTTCATTCCATAATCAGTATAAACATATACTGTTTTCTATTGTGTGTCATCAAAGATTTTTACAGAAAAAAAGGAAAACATTCATAGCAGTAGTCCCTGCTTTTTGATCTGTTTCTAGTAGCCATGATACCACCATAGCAATGTGCATCTTGACTCCTCACCCTATTTTTAGCATCTTTGTATAAATTTGGATTAACTTTTTTTAAAGATTTATTTATTTATTTGTCAGAGAGAGAGAGAGAGAACACAAGCAGGCAGAGAGGCAGGCAGAGGCAGAGGGTGAAGCAGGCTCCCCACCGAGCAAAGGAGACCGATGTGGGACTCGATCCCAGGACTCTGGGATCATGACCTGAGCCAAAGGCAGCTGCTTAACCAACTGAGCCACCCAGGCGTCCCTGGATTAACTTTTTTTTTTAATGTACTTCTATCAGATATGTCTCAAACTAGTATATCATTTAAATGTAGTATCTTAACTCTCATACATTCAAATCATTGTTTTCTGAATTTAACTATTTACTTATCTATTTATTTTTTTTTTTTTTAAGATTTTATTTATTTGACAGAGAGAAACACAGCGAGAGAGGGAACACAAGCAGAGGGAATGGTAGCGGGAGAAGCAGGCTTCCTGCGGAGCAGGGAGCCCCATGCGGGGCTCGATCCCAGGACTCGGGGATCATGACCTGAGCGGAAGGCAGATGCTTACCAACTGAGCCACCCAAGCGCCTCTGAATTTAACTATTTATATAAGCTAACTAATTGGTACTTTATTTAGGTTTCTTAGGGTAAGCTATGCATACCACTTATTCCATTGTGCCATTATTGCTCTGTTGGATATATATGTATATATACACATAGGTATGTATTGACCATTTTGCTTATCAAAATTCTGAAAAACAGTATCAAATCGTTGCTAATGTTTTTATTTGTATTAGCTTTTATATGCTAAAAGACAACCTCCAATTTATTCACATTTAACAGGTAAAGGTGTTCTTTGTACAAGACTTCTTTGATACTTAGAAAGCCTGCAAAGTCTTTTATTATGAGGCCTTCTGGCCATGATTTTTCCCAGAAAGGAAGTTACATTTGACAATAAAAAAAAAAAAAAAAAAAGAAAAGAAAAGAAAGAAAAAGAAATTCTAGTCCTGAAAAATTTGACCTCAGCTTCCGACCTGGAGCCCAAGTTGTTTTGATGAACTCAAATCCTAATAACATAACTTCTTGGTGAAAATAATGCCTGTGTATATGTGTATGTGTGTGTGCATGCACATCTACTTTTATTGTTTTTCACCTCACCACATCAAAAATTCTAATGTAAAAGCAAAGAATTTTTGAAAGTATGAAAAATTACTGTTACAACAATTCTTTTACAAAGCCTTACCATGAATGAAATCTCAAGGGCAATCAGGAAAACTGCACCTATAGAATTTTATTGCATATATATGAATGTACTACATTTAACATCTTGATTATTTCTGCTCCTGAAATATAATGAAACTTTGAGTAATTGAAATCTAGACAGTCTAAATTACCAGTTAATCTTAAAATTGGGTTATATCATTAGTTCATTCTCATTTATGCAGAGGTAAGTGCAAAATTACTTTAGCAATTTTCCCCTTATATCAGTTTACTTGTTAATTATCTCATAGTGTTTCTCCTTTGGAATGACTCACTTCATAATGTCTCAACAGTAAGGGCTAGAAGTATACCAACAGTGATCAATACATAAATATCTATCTTAATTACAACTTTAATAATGATACTATCATTTGTATTTATTTAGCATACACTATCCTGGGTCTTGAGCTAAATTCTTTAACTGTGTTAATTTATTTAATCCTTACTGCAATCCTATGAATGAAATATTGCTGTTATCTTTCTTTTACAAAAGTGTTTCTTATAAAACTGAGTCTCAGAAAGTTTAATCATCCAAAATTAGATGAGAAAATATTAGAATTAGAAGGTAAACTCAGGTAGTTTTACTTCATATCACAAATGCATAAATATTTCTCCTTCATCTTAAGTAGGCCAGTGATGTGACATACTAAAATAAATTTTTTCTTAAATTGTGTATTTTATCATCTCATGAGATATTTTTAAATTCCTTATTCCTCTTCATTGTTCTGTATATTGGTGATTTAAGTAAGGCAGAATGGTATGAAAAGTGTTCAGATCAGACATTAGTCTTTCTGACACTTCTTCACCTTTTGGTATGAAAAGTGTTCAGATCAGACATTAGTCTTTTCTGACACTTCTTCACCTTTTTTCTACCTTTTTTTAGCCTGTTGAAATAATATTGACATTTCAATTATTGGAAAAGATGACATTACACAATATTTAGAAAAAAATATTATAATCTATACATCATGTATACATGTTGGTTATTAACATTAAGTAGGACCATTGCTCTCTAAGTTATGTGGAATAAAGAAATACACAGATAATAAATAGGTTACTGTATATAACTTCACAAAGTCTTAGAATTTATTTTTTCTTCATCTGTTCACTTTTCCATATTTCTTTGCTTTTAGTTTATAACTTCCCATCAAAGGCCAAGTAAAATCATTACCATTTGGTATTAAATGGCCAACATGTTGCTTCATCTCCCTAAATAATTGAGTGGATGCCTTCTTTATTCTGCTGGAGCTCTGTCATCTGGAAGCATTTCTCCTGCCTACCACCTGGAGCCAGCCTTGTGTTGTCCCAAATCTAGTGGATTTAGAACTCCATTGTTGGCAAAGAGAAGGGAAAAGAAAAGAAGGAAAAGAATAATATCTCTCTACATGAAATAAATAACAAATAAACAGATAAATTCTAGTTTATTAACAAAAGATAAATTCATTTTCATTAAAACATGCTTGAATGATAAGATATTATATTTTTCTAAGATATTTGCATTTTAAAAAAGAATAAAAACTTTTATATAAAGAAATGAATATCTAGGGTGCCTGGGTGGCTCAGTTGGTTAAGCGACTGCCTTTGGCTCAGGTCATGATCCTGGAGTCCTGGGATCAAGTCCCACATCAGGCTCCCTGTTCCATGGGGAACCTGCTTCTCCCTCTGACCTCTCCCCTCTGATGCTCTCTCTTTCTCTCTCCCTCTGTCTCAATGAAATAAAATACATCTTTAAAAAAGAAAAAAAGAAATGGATATCTAATACTGAATTTTAAAAACTGGAAAATTGTGGCGCTTGGGTGGCTCAGTCATTAAGTGGCTGCCTTCGGCTCAGGTCATGATCCCAGGATCCAGAGATGGAGCCCTGCATTGGGCTTTTGCTCAGCAGGAGCCTACTTCTCCCTCTCCCACTCCCCCTGCTTGTGTTTCTTCTCTCATTGTGTCTCTTTCTGCCAAATTAGTAAATAAAATCTTAAAAACAAAAACAAACAAACAAAAAGAACTGGAAAATTGACATACTTTTTCTCCAACTAATATATTTCTTTTAAAGAGAGAGTTGTTTGATGTTGGGTATTTGACCTTCAGATTTCTTTGACATTAAATCCTTAAGTCAGTCTTCTTACATAAAATATGATTCTTAATAAAAACCTTATTTCAAAAAAAAATAAAAACCTTATTTCAAGACTGAGGAGTTTAGTGAAATAAGAATTAGATACATGAGAGAAGTAAAACTTTATTTCAAGCTACAGTAGTCTATAAGATCTCAGATAAACTACCCTGACTTATGGGCATTGCTCTAAAAAATTTATGTGCACTGAGTAATTAACTTGTATAATAATACTTACAGATAGGTTATTTTCCCATCATACAAAATGAAGAAACAGAAACACAGATGCTATTAAAATTGCTCTCAAGTGACACAGCTAGTGGTTGGCAGAGCAGGACTTCCAAACCTAAGCACACAGCATTGGTGACCACTATGCAACACTGCTTTCTGATAATTCAGGATAGTTATTGTCTTGTCCTGGATCAGAAACTTCTCTGTTACTCAAGTAACTTTTTATATTAGCAAAAGAAGTCCCAGAAACCTACTGGAATTGCTATACATGGTGGTTTTTGTTATCAAACTTTAGAGTTTTCACTCTGGAATCATCAGAAGTGCACTTATCTGTGAACAGAGAAAATAGACCTTTAATCTTATCTGTCCTTTTAAGGCAATAAATGTGATAAGATTCCTTTTCACTAGGGCAGCTTATTTCTGACTTTTCTTATTTTTTTTTTATAGAATAAGTTAACATTTGGCAGCTTTTTTTCCCCACTGACAATATAGCTAATTCTACAACTTTTCTCTTCAGTAGAAAGGGGTGTGAATAGCCATGTGTCAACCTAACCAGACTTTCAGTAAACAATCCATTTTCCACGTGAAGCCCCTTGTTTAAATTGCTTTTGAACACTTTTATTCTCTAAACATTTTGATTTTTGAGTTAATCAACTTCTCTGAACTTAATCAGGAAATATTTATTGTCAGTTAAAAAATGTAAAAGAGAATGAGAACTGATGTTTTCATTTTTTCTATTTACTCCTTTAAATGATCTCAACAATCTCAGGTTGATGTTAAATAACATTTTAGTAGTAAATGAATGTAAATAACAAGAATACATTTTAATTTTGATTTCTTATAATAGTTTTTCTTCTTGTAGTATTCTGGAGAATTTTCTGAACATCTTCATCTATCTTTATTGAATATAATGATTTTCCTCATCAATAATGTGCATTATGAAACCCACTTCCTCACAGCAGTAGGCTGTGCAGTTTCAGTGCTGAAGAAAGTGTGATAATATCTCTTGAAAAAATAATACATCTCTTTCTAGAGTGCATCTTGTCAGAGTATCTCTAAGCAATTAAAAATAAATGGAAAAATGCTGTTTTCTGGATTATTTGTTTCAAAGTTAGAAACAGGTACATCCATTTCACTGTTGGAAATATTGACAACAGATTGTGATTAGATCACTTTTTAAAAGCCCAGAGTTTTCCAAGAACTGTCCATGCATTCTATAGACTTACTTATGTTCTAACCATTAAGTTACTCTTCCTTTCTTTTCCACATAATTCAATCCATGAATTGATATTCCCATGCACCATTTTGCTTTACCATGCAAATTTAGGAACGTCAATGCAGCATAATAGATTAAACTGAATCTTGGACTAAGATTTGAAAGAAGGAGTTTCTAGTGTTGTCTCTAGAGTTTTTTTGACATGTAACTCTCAGCAAGTATTTTGCATTTTAAAATCTTGTTCTGAAATAATAACCAAATTATCGATATGATTGCCTTGCCACTATCAAAGAGTTTTTAGAAAAACAAGTGAAATAAAAAGAATACAGACTGATGCTACAACTATTACATATGTAATTTATGATCGTGATGAATATCATGAATATCACAATAATGATAGTAACTATAACGATGATGAAGGAAGCAATATATTTTTCTACTAACAGAAAAATTATCTTCAAGAAATAACCATTAAAAATGCTTTTTAAAATACTTTCTGGTTATTTCACTAAAAGTCCAATGAACCATTATAAGTAGCCCTCTGTTAAATATATGATGATTTATTCCTCCAGGAACTCACACAATATTAGTAAAAAATCTTAATCCTTTTCAAAATATAAAATGGAAAATATTGTAGTGTCTGAGACAACTAATATTCTTAAGTATGATCTCTTGAGAAAAAATATATATTATTTTTGTGCAAATAAATTTGCATAATTTCATCACCAATTTTATGTAACTTCCCAAAATTGGGCTCAGAGTTACTTGGAATAGAACCATCCATATATATGTTGTACAAGACAGTCAATAACAGCAGCATGCCTCTTTGATCTTGATATGGTTATCATGAGTACAGTTTATACAACCTAACTATGATAGACCTGTCTCTGTTCCAAAGCCAGTTTGAAAATAAATTGAACCAAGTTAAAAGAAAGGAATGGGAGGAAGTTCAATTTAGCCTCAAACCATGAAAGTAATCTGTACTTACAGACTCAACCACAAATAATATTTATACCTATAATAGTAAGATGCTTTGTGTAATTTCAGTAAGGTTATTTACATGCAGAAATATAAAAAAATAATTCTCTAAATTATTCATTAACATTTCTTTTACAAGTTTACAAACGGAGTGACATCAATTATGTTCCTACTTTTGAGTAAGAAACCCCAAAATCCAGCCATAAATAAAAACAATGAAAATGACAAAACTCTCAGAATCAACATCATTTGAATCCTGGAAACTAATCAAAAACATTTGGGAGCACTTCTTCAGGGGGCAGGAGGGATGGGAACAAAATCTTGAATCTCATTAATAACAATGAGTTTTGTGGCATTTTAATTTACCTTAGATTCATATTCTGCTCCCCAGTTCAGTGGTAGCCTTGAAAATAACAGATTATATTCCCAGTACTGGTACAGGGAGAAGTTTGGAAATCATTCACAGATTGTTTTTAGATGATATGTCTAGTGGCTTCATAAAAGTCCCACTCAAAAGGCTTGTCTTTACATTACCAAACTGGAACTTAATTTTTACTAAAGCTGCTGTCCAGAGACATTTGTTTAAAATGTTTATAAACAAATGTTTTAGTTATTTCTACTGAGGCAATAGTTAATATTTGGGACAAATGATAAGCTGGCCAAAAAGCTTCGAGGGGAAGGCCCAGGGTGAGATGCAATGAAGAATAAGGGATCTAAAAAAATTTGACATAGTGATCTGAAAATATACATGGAATAATTTCCATCTTTTGGTATCAGCTGAGACCTGAGTTGTGGCCTAGTATGTGATCTCTTCTGGAGAAAGTTCCATGTGCTTTCTAGAAGAATGAGTATTCTGTTGTTTTAGGATAGAATGTTCTCTATAAATCTATGAAGTCAATCTAGTCTAATGTGTCACTTAAAGTTATTGTTTCTTTTTTGATCTTCAGCCTAGATGATTTGTCCATTGCTGTGAATGGAGGGTTTAGATCTCCTACTATTAATGTAGTATTATCCATATGTGGTTTTTTTGTTTCTTTGTTTTTTTTTTTTTTTGTTTTGTTTTTTGTTTTATTTTTGGTTATTTAATTTATATAATTGGCTGTTTCCATGTTGGGGGCATAGATATTTACAATTGTTAGATCTTGTTGGATACACCTTTTAATAATGATATAGCATCCCTCTACATCTCTTACTACAGTCTGATTTAAAATCTAATTCGTCTGGTATGAGAACTGCTATCCAGCTTTCTTTTGAAGTCTTTAGGCATGGTAAATAGTTCTCCATCCCCTCACTTTCAATTTAGAGGTATCTTTAGGTTCAAAGTGAGTCTCTTGTAGACACCATATGGACAGTTCCTACTTTTTTATCCAATCAGAAACTCTGTGTCTCTTAATGGGAGCATTCAGTCCATTCATGTTGATATTGAAAGATATGAATTTAGTGCCATCATATTGCCTGTAAAGTCCCTGTTTCCATAGGTTTTCTATTTCTTTCTGGTCTGTGTGACTCTTGGAATTTCTCTTTGCTTACAGAATTCCCCTAATGTTTCTTGTAGGGCAAGCCTCATGGTCACATATTCTTTCAGTTTATGCCTGTCCTGAAAGCTCTTTATCTCTCCATCTGTTCTGAATGACAGTCTTGTTGGGTAAAGTATTCTTGGTTGCATGTTCTTTCCATTTAGTATCCTGAATATGTTCTGCCAGCCCTTTCTGGCTTGCCAGGTTTCTGTGGACAGGAATGCAAGTGAGTGCAGCCACTCTGGAAAACAGTATGGAAGTTCTTCAATACATCAAAAATAGAGCTACCCTATGACCCAGCAATTGCACTACTAAGTGCCCCAAAGATACAGATGTAGTGAAAAAAGGGGCACATGCACCCAATGTTCAAAGCAGCAATGTCCAAAAGAGTCAAGCTGTGGAAGGAGTCAAGATGCCTTTCAACAGATGAATGGATAAAGAAGATGTGGTTTGTATATAGAGTGGAATATTACTCAGCCATCAGAAAGAATGAATACCTACTATTTGCATCAAAATGGATGGAACTGGATGGTATTATACCAAGTGAAGTAAGTCAAGCAGAGAAAGACAATTATCATATGGTTTCACTCTTGTGGAACATAAGGAATAGTGTGGAGAACCACAGAGGAAGGGAGGGAAAACTGAATGGGAAGAAATCAGAGAGGGAGATGAATGATGAGAGACTCTAGACTCTGGGAAACAAACAGGGTTACAGAGGGAAAGGGGGTTGGGGGATGCAGTAACAGAGTGATGGCTATTAAGAAGGGCATGTGTTGAGATGAACACTGGGTGTTGAATGCAGCTAATGAATCGTCAGATACTACATCAAAAACTAATGATGTACTACTATATGTTGCCTAACTGAACATAAAAAATGAAAAAAAATTAAAAGGTTTGACATATTCTTGAAAAATTGGGAGAACATGTACATGCCCAGAGCTGTGTACATGCTTAGGAAAGACCTGAAAACCTCTAACCTCTAACACCAGGCTGAGCTTGAGACAACACAAGCAGAATGTGCAGGCTAAGATAGAATTATAAGTTTCTTTTTTAAAGGTATGTCCCAATACATACAGAACCACTGTGAAAACCCACACATGGAATTGGGAGTTTTTTATGGTTCAAAGCATTTAAGAAAAACTGTGTAATCATTAGACAAGTTAACAGAATAGAGATGTAGGTGGTTACATATGAGAAAGAATACATACTAGAAAACCGAAGTAGGCGGCATCACAATTCCTGACTTCAAACTCTATTACAAAGCTATAATAATTAAGACAGTGTGGTACTGGCACAAAAACAGACACATAGATCAATGGAACAGAATAGAGAACCCAGAAATGGACTCCAAACTCTATGGTCAACTGATCTTTGACAAGGCAGGAAAGAATATCCAGGGGAAAAAAGACAGTCTCTTCAACAAATGGTGTTGGGAAAACTGGACAGCCACATGCAGAAGAGTGAAACTGGACCATTTCCTTACACTGCACACAAAAATAGACTCAAAAGGGATCAAAGACCTCAATGTAAGACAGGACTCCATCAAAATCCTGCAGGAGAACACAGGCTGCAATCTCTTCGACCTTAGCCACAGCAACTTCTTCCTAGAAACATCTCCAAAGTCAAGGGAAGCAAGGGCAAAAATCAACTATTGGGACTTCATCAAGATCAAAAGCTTTTGCACAGCAAGGAAACAGTCAACAAAACCAAGAGACAGCTGACAGAATGGGAGAAGATATTCGCCAATGACATATCAGATAAAGGGCTAGTATCCAAAATCTATAAAGAACTTCTCAAACTCAACACTCAAAGAACAAATAACCCCATCAAGAAATGGGCAGAAGATATGAACAGACCTTTCTGCAAAGAGGACATCCAAATAGCCAACAGACACATGAAAAAGGGCTCCACATCACTCAGCATCAGAGAAATA
>CM053604.1:93855684-93865933 GCA_028646535.1 Procyon lotor
CTAGATGCCCATCAACAGATGAATGGATAAAGAAGAGTGGTATATATATACAATGGAATCCTATGCAGCCATCAAGAGAAACAAAATCTGGCCATTTGCAACGACATGGATGGAACTGGAGGGTATTATGCTAAGCGAAATAAGTCAGTCAGAGAAAGGCAAGTATCACATGATATCTCTGATATGAAGAATTTGAGAGTCAAGGCGGGAGTTTGGGGGAGGTGGGGAAGAGAAATGAAACAGGAAGGGATGGGGAGGGAGACAAACCATAAGAGACTCCTAGACTCACGAAATGAACTAAGGGTGGCTGGGAGGTGAGGGGGTGGGTGGGGATAGGGTGGCTGGGTTGTGGACATTGGGGAGGGTATGTGCTATGGTAAGTGCTGTGAAATGTGTAAGCCTGATGATTCACAGACATGTACATTGGGGCAAATAATACATTATATGTTAATAAAAATTAAAAAAAACAAAGAATACATACTTAAAAAATTATTCCTGAGAATTTATTAAACAAGGACTAAGTAAATGAGCAGCAACAGCAAACTCTGCAGAGAAGGGAAAATCTGATTTCCAGAATTGGCACATTATAATATTCAAAATGTCCAGAATTCAACAAAAAATTATGAAACACACAAAGAAACAAGAAGATATGACATGTATACAAGAAAAAAGTGATCAAAACAAATTGAGGAACCATAGGCACTAGATTAACTAGATGAAGAGTTTAAATCAGCTATTTTTAATAAGTTCAAAGAGCTTAAAGAAATCTTGTCTAAAGGTTTCCATGAGTATGCAAAAGAAAAAAAATTGTTGTACTTGAAGATAGGTAAATTGAGATTATCCAATCTGAGGAAAATAGAGAAAGAAAAATAAAGAAAAATGAACGAAACCTCACTGGTCTGAGGAACATCATCAAGTTTAACATGTGCATAATGGGAGTCCCTGAAGGAAATGATACAGAGAAAGAGACAGAAAAATATTTAAAGAAATAGTGACAGACCTTCCAAATTTAATGAAAGATAGTCTTTAACTGATACATCCAAAATATTCAATAAACTACAAGTAGAATTTTTAAAAAGTATGCCTGAATACATCATAATCAAACTAATGAAGTCCCAAAACAGAGAGGGAATATTGAAAGCATTAAGAAAACAGTGATTTCTTATACACAAGGGATCCAAAATACAATTCGCATCTGATATGTTATAAGAAATCATGGAAACTAGAAGTGAATATGGAATGATATGTTCAAACTGCTTAGAGAAAAATAAAAATCTGTGAAACTGTAAATTCTGTATTTGTAAAAACTATCTTTCAAAAATATTGAGAAATTAAAAAAATTACAAAAACAACAAATTGTTCAAAACTAATGGCCTGGGATTCTTTAATGTTTTATCCTCATACCTGGAAACAAATAGTTCATCTTGGAGAATTGGTGAGCATTTATTCTAATGTTGCCTCATCAATGGTTGACTTGATGAGACATTTTGCCTCTCAAGAAAGTCATGGAGATAAATAAAGAGACAGAGAGGGGCTCCTGGGTGGCTCAGTGAGTTAAAACGTCTGCCTTTCGCTCAGGTCATGATCTCAGGGTCCTGGGATGGAGTCCTGAATTAGGTTCTCTGCTCAGCCTTCTTCCTATCCTCTCTCTGCCTGCCTCTTAGCCTACTTCTGATCTCTCTGTCAAATAAATAAATAAAATCTTTAAAAAAAAATAAGAGACAGGGAGAGAGAGAAAGCAAGAAAGTAAAAGAAAGCAAAAAAGAAAGAATATTTTTTATTATATTACATATTTGTATTACCTTTTTCTCTCCATTTATTAATTTCTCCTTTCTACTATATCAGCACTTTCAATATACAAAGATGTATTAGTATTGAATATATTGAATTGAGTACATTTTACTGTAAGTAAAGAAAGTTAACATTCATAGCCTGTAACTCCTTTATCTATTCCTTTCAGCATCAGATTTTCTCAAAAACAAATTATCTGTTTTATTTGTCTTCAAATTTCCACTCATATTATCTTCTCTAGTTTATCCAAGCAGGCTTTCCTTCTTATAATTCTCCTGAAAAATTTTATTACAGTCTCATTAATGCCCTTGATTTATTTTCAATTTGCATGTAACTCAGCCTCTCCATAGTCTTGATATTCTTGAAACTTCATCTTTATTATTTTTCTCCCTATTATAGCTCATTTATTCCATGAATTAATATGCCAGTTTTATACATATTAACTGCAGAATCTCTTTTTTTAACACAGATATTGATTAGGGAATCTGACTTCTAAATAACTGCCTATGTGAAACCTCCATTTGTGTGTCTTAAAGTATCTACAAAGTAACAAGTTTGCTTCTACCCAATTCTTTCTTATATTACCAAATGCTAGATTCACCTATCCAGTTACTTAGGCTTATATATAATTCTTGTCATCCCCTAAATACATTATATCAAATTAATATGAAAGATTCATTTGTCCTACCGCTTAAATATTTCTTAAATATGGAATTTCCTCACTACTGACATTGCTACAACCTTCATTCAGGCCACCATCCATTACCACTCACCTGGGCTATTTCCTCCAGATCCTGGAATGCTATACCCATCTCCATTCTTTCTCTCCTACAGTTAAATCTCTGTCCATCTCCAAAAACAAGTCTGGAAGGTAGTCTTAAATCCAAAATTATGCCTAATTATGCCTCTAATTAAAACTCTTTAATGCTTTTTCATTGCTGTGAAATCAACTGAAAAAAGAAATTATGTAAGGACTGGAGGAGAAAATGCTTTTTGATGTCCCTTTCTTAAATTTGATAATCATGTATTTTATAAATCTTCCAAATTTTGTCACTACTCTCACTTCAATTCTAACTATACAACAATATAAGAAACATATTCAACAATGAAATGAGTTACCTCAGAGTGATACTATGGTGATAAGAATAATATTAGCCACAAGTACACATAAAAGATACCTGTCAAGACTACCAAATTGATACTTCAACCAACTTAGCAGCCATTTTAGGAGGGGGATTTCTAAGTGTTAGAGGGGCTTTTAGCATTTCAGAATTTGTTTGATAAAAATTGAAAATATGTACAAAATTGTATTTACATAAATATTTTTTAACCCATAATGAGACTTAAATTTTACATCTACATTTTTTTAGTAGTAGTCTGGCAAAATGGAAATTGTAACATTTTTAGTCACACTAATCTAGGAAAGCCATGGTGACAGATAAGAAAAATATATATATAAACAAAATAATAGGTTTGAAAAAGGTACAAATAGCCTTTGAGTGTGGCAGTGCTCAAAGCAAAGCTATGGAGCAATACAAGAAGTCTCTGTGCTTTTCAGAAAAATACAGTAAATGAGGACATAGTGTATAAGGTCGTCACAATGAGTTTTGTCACTTAAATCTGTAAAGAAACTGCCTTATGTTCCAGATTTTTGTGTGTGGGTTTTTTTGTTTTGTTTTGTTTTGTTTTGTTTTGTTTTGCAATAAATTCACTTTATTTGTGCCTACTTGGCATTACCAAATCTAATATTCCTTTTCTGTCCTGATTTTTCTTAGAAGAAAATCAGGAATTAAATTGATTTTTAACTCAGGTAACATGCATTTAAATCTAAAGCTCAAAGTTTCTGGAATTATGATGCCACTAGAGTTCGTGGTTCAGTTCACCTCTACAGTGCATAGTTGAGGCTCTTACTTCCCTGGCTGCTGTCCCTGCCCTATGACAACATTAGAGCAGTCTACTTTTTATTTAATTACATTTATTTTTGCATCCTGACAACTGGTCGAGGATATCCTTTACTTTTTTCTTACTTATTCTTTACCAATCCAATACCTACATTGAAGTTGTAGGTCTGTTCTAAGTCCCATGCCAAAAGAGACTTAGTGCATGCTAAGGTGCTATGATGATAGCATATATTCTGATTTTTTTCTGTTCTTTTACCTAAGGAATTGTGGAGAAGAAAGAGAGCTCATCATGAAATCAATTATGGGGTAAGCTTTTGCACAAATGGACAGATTTTTCATGTCATCTTTCAAAATACATATATTATACTATGTCTCAGTCTTCATGCATTCTTGGCATAGCTACTATGAGAAAATGATCCTGTTATGGTTTATGGAAATCTCTATAGTCTCAGAAAGATAAAAAAAATTATATCTTACTAGAGTACAAAAAAATAAAGAGGTATTTCACTTGATACTGTAGCCACTAGCCTGAAATAATTTTTTTTGTCTTATAAACAGTAAAGTGTTTTTAGGTTTTAGTATCATTACACAGCGGGCTATTTGATTAATGTAAGGCAGATAAATAAATAATTATAGTGTTTAAGGAAAAGGTTTATGCATATGTATAGTATGTATATATATATATATACACACACATACATTTTATGTGTATATATACATATGTACATGTAATACATAAGGTGTGTATATGTGTGGATTAATCTGCACATTTTTATCTCTATCATCTATATGTCTATCATATACTATTTATCTATCTACCTACCTATCTATCTATTATGTATTTATCTAGAGGGAGAAAATTTAAAGGTGGTACAATACTAGTTTAGGTTGATTGATGGCCTCATGGTTCTTGAGTTAATATAAAGATGACAAAACATACCCATGCATACATACACATTTGAAAAACAAAATAAACCAAAAAACTTAGATATATTATAAAACACATATAGACCTGAAATTTAATTTTATGGTGCTAGTTTTCAAATTTCTATTTTTCAATATAATTCCATTTAAAGTATATATTAATATATTTAGGTTATTTTTAAATTTTAATAGGTTGAGAAATAGAGAAAAGAGTCCTATAAATGTAAACAGTTATTTGCTCTTTTCTTTGAGGGAATATGATTTTCTAGAGTGTAAATATCTAGCTCAAAAAATAAAAAAAGAAACCATTCTGTAATATAAAAAGTATTACCTTCTATTTATTAACTTTGTTGCAAATAATCATAAAAGGATTAGTAATACTTCTTTTTTGGTTGTTTTTCCTGAGCTACATTATATTTGTGATTGTTAATATCATAAGGTATTACATAATTTCTAGTGTGCTGTAAGCCATATCTGTCTATTTTTTCAACAGAAAGTCTATTAAACTTAGTGAATCATACCTCTTTGTATAGGTTCAATTTACACTGCCTGGTAAGTTTTTTTTTAATGTTATATTCAGTATCCCTGATACAAAGTAGAAACAAAAGCCAACAAACATTTTCTGAAAATGTTATGGCTCTATAATGTGGTTTTGTAACAATTTTTTAGTGTTTTCCAAAAGAGCTAATATATTAGCATATTGATGAAAAGATTGAATTAATATATTGCAGGTTCTAAGGCAACTTTCATGATTTCCAATATAGTTCATACAGTATAAGTATAATACATTGAGAAAATCTTAAATTTAGATTATAATGATCTATTTTGCAGCATAAAAAATACTACATACATGCTGCACAGTCTCTATAAACATCTTTGTTTCCTAAGTAAATGATTGGCATTTAATTTTACTAGAAAATTCCTACCCAGTTTAGTAAAACATTCCTTTCCTTTAGTAATAGTCTTTGATGAACTTTTGAGTTACATATCACATGCAAAAAAATCTATTCTCATTTGCAAATAAGAAAATAAATAAGAGGTAAATCATCATCATCGTCATCATAAATGTAGTTTCCTACACTTTAGAAATCCACATTCTAATGTAAAAGACAAACCAGTAGGTAAGTAATTTTAGCAATGTTAAAGTGCCGTAGAATGTTCAAAGTGGCAAGGGAGTAAAAAGAGAGAGAAATCTAACTTTTTTTAGAGATTTGAAGAAATTATAGCGATGAATAAATGGTTGCCCATGCAGCCTCCATTCTTCCTCTTTTTTCCTTTATAACATACTCATATTTTCTTTGGCTGAACCAGCTATTAATCAGTAGGCAACATTTATGAATTTTCTGTGGTATTGATCCTACACTTATGTCAAGCAATGGAAACTGATTGGCAAAAGTTAATTAGCTCAATCTCATTTATCCAGCCAAAGTGGTTGGTCTAGATTTATCAAATCAGAGCTTTTGTTTCATCATGATTTAAAATCTGACCTACATCCAGATTATAGGACTTGAAAGCCAAATATCCAACTATTGAATCTGGGGTGTTCTCAATCTCTATCTTCACCTAGTTCTTTATTTGATTCTTCATGTCCAACCTCATTCATTACACACTGAGGGTTGTCCTGTGTCCTTCTCAAGTCAACCATTTCTTGAAATAATAGTTTCTTATAGCACCATTAGCCTTTTTCTCTTTGCATTTGCAATTTTACATAAAGTAGTTTATTTGATTAATGGCAGTCAACCACAAAAACTACCACCTTTCAGTCCAGGAACTATTTCTTAAGATTTTTATTGTGTCTCTGTTGCATAATCCAGACTATATGATAGGTGATCTGTAAATAAATAGAGGCATTCAGTACATCTAATTTCCTATGGACATTGTATGTATATGTTTCTCTGTTGTATTAATATTATTGTCTTCAATGAAGCAGATAAATCTTTCTAGCTTTTAATTTTGGTCATCTGATGTTCCTGAATCTTTTCTCAGTTTATAAAGACTCGGTGAGTGACCACAAATATCTATTTTTCAAACGGAAGCTACCATATGTAGTATTCCAAATTTTTCATTCATATTTTCTTTTCTTTTTTTTTTAAAGATTTTATTTATTTGATAGAAATACAGTGAGAGAGGGAACACAAGCAGAGGGAATGGCAGGGGGAGAAGCAGGCTTCCAGCCGAGCATGGAGCCCGATGTGAGGTTCCATCCCAGGATCACTACCGGAGCCGAAGGCAGACGCTCAATGACTGAGCCACCCAGGCGCCCCTCATTCATATTTTCTAATTGAGAAGAACTTCAATTTCCCCTGGAAAAATATTCATTATGTAAGACTACCTGCATAAGTAGAACTGACTTTGAAACTTGCATATTTTGTAAATATAGTTGCCCATTTGAAAATCCTAATGTATTCATACAAAGCAATCTCTCTGTGTTGGCTCTTCAAGTAAGAATGGACTGATAGAAATATGGAACCACAGCTTACAAATGTTATTTATATTAAGTTGGTCTCTTTCTAAAGTAAAGATTATCTTCTAACTGACAAGATTTTTCCTCCGGAGAATTTTTGCATTTTATGAGGGAATATTTGAGAGCCTCTAAAAGATATTTTAAATGTTTCCCAAACCTGAAGGCAATAGTGAGTAAAAGAACTTTATTCCTTCCACTTTAAAAATATAACTAAATACTTAGGCACATTCAAAAGATCCGGTTTTGGAGACTGATTCAGAAAGATTTTTGAAAAAAATACAATGGAATGATTTTTCCTCAAAACTTTATGTTTAGGAAATAATTCTCAGTATGTGACTTTAGAAAAGACACTATAAAAAAAAAAAATAAAAAAAAAAAAAAAAAAGAAAAGACACTATATTTTACCCTTTCTGTTGACATGTATATGAGTTTGTATTATTCATGCCAATAGCAACAGTTATTTTAATTATTATTTAATAATTTATTATTAAATGATAATTATAATATAATTATTTAATTATTATTAAGTCTAAATGCCTAGTTGTCTATCAGCAGTTCTCCTTTTGAGTTTTAGCTGGGCAGGTGGTCATCAAGCTAGAAATATTTTTCCCAGGGGCACTTGGGTGGCTCAGTTGGTTAAACACCTGCCTTCAGCTCAGATCATGATCCCAAGATCCTGGGATCAAGCCCCGAGTCAGGCTCCCTGCTCAGAGGGGAGTCTACCTTTCCCTCTATCCGTCTGGTACTTCTTCTCTCTCTCACTCTCAAATATATAAATAAAACCTTAAATTTTTTTTAGCTGAAAAAAAAAAAACTTTTCCCAGATTCCATTACAATTTAGGATGTGAGATTCTGAAATAATGTGTGCCACTTCAGGGACTGGATTTAAAATCATGTTGATGCTCTCCATATCTGTTATGTCTTATTGTTTGAAGGTAAATATAGCAGGCATCTTGGAGCCAAAGAAAGAAGCCAACTGTACAATCTGCCTGCACTGCACTGAGAGTTAGATAAACTTTTCTCTTAAGACATTTTTTGGTGTCTTATTTTTCCAATAACACAGCTTAAGTAGTATGCTAATTAATAAAATGAAACCTCTCATATTATTTCTAACTAAGTAGTGTAAAGCTGATTATTAAACAACCATAAATACTTTCAATTTTTACATCATAAATAGGTACTATGTGTTGGCTGACTGAACATAATAATAATAAATAAATATTGACAGTGGGTCATTTTACAAAAATGAATTACTTTTCTTATCATAAGATTTTTTAAAATATAATTTAAAATTTTTAAATTTAATAACACTTTTATTATGCTTATGTTTAGGGTGACCCTAATTATTTTAAGTCTCAATAAATTTTATTTTATTTACTTTTTTAAAAATAATTTAATTTTATTTTTTCAGTGTTCCAAGATTCATTGTTCATGTACCATATCCAGTGCCTGAATTTTACATCTAAGCATATTGCTTTGTCTTTCTTGATAGTGATGTGGAATTTTCATGTGTGCATTTTCTTGGGAGTAAAAAGTGGGTCAACCTAAATAATAATATCAAATAAGTAACCATATAGATGAAACATAGATATGGCAAAAATCATGAAGATGGCATGCAAATTATACCGCAAGAAGCACTTTCAGAATGTTAATGCTTCCTAGAAAGACGTTGTTTAAAAGAATGAGATCTCTCTATATACTCTGCCAACAACTGTGTGACTTAGACTCTTTCTCAATTTATTCTGTGGGAAATATTCTCAGATTATTATGCTGTAAGTAAATGTAATAATCAACCCAATACAATTAGATTGTAATGTAGACAAAATTATATATTTCTTTGAGACTGCAGATAAATGGTTCTTGAATAGTGAGTATTCATAAGCATGGCATAGAATGATGTGTTCTGATTAGCAAAATTCCCCCACAAATTCAGATTCTATTATTTATGTAGTGGAACTATTACAAGAAGAACATTTCTGATGATACTTAGTGATAAAACTATAAAATTATCTTTTATTTGTACATCAATTATCACTAATTCATCTCTATAAACACAATCATTTACAATTATGTTTAGTTGAGAAATCATACACCTTCTGTGGACTTTGAAAAAAACTGTAAAATTACAAAATCCTGACTTGCTGTTTACTATTCCTAAAGAGACTGAAGTTGTAAAAAATAAAAGAAAGAAAGAGAATAAAATTGTAAAGAAAAATATGTTTACCAAAATTTAATTAAGAAATTAAAAAAAGGGAATTCAATACGAATGACAAAACTGGTTTTAATAGGTAAGATCATTCTGAAGTTAGGTACTGACATTATCTCAACTTAGAATCAAAGGGCTAGACTAGGTTTTCATAATATTGGTGCACTAGAGTACAATAAAAAGCCCTCAGTAGTTCTTTGGAATTGATAAGCAATCAGGTGAATTTAATTTTTTAGTTTAGCTAATCCATAGTGTTGAAAAAGATAACCTACAGGTTCCCTACCATTTGATTCTTCATGAGTTAGACTATGTGAGCATATATCCTTTGCTTTAGTATTTCAAGTAATAGTAACAAAGTTCTGTTTTGAGGAACTTCTGAGCCTTCTCTAGCCATTCTCTCTTTTACTTAGGACTTCCAGTTATATGGCAACAGTAGTTACTTGACAGATACTTGCTCGGACAGGTATTGGTTAAGTCAGGCATCATTGCACATCATAATGCAATTTTACCTTCAATAAAAATTTAATATTTTTACGTTTCTAATTTTTTTTTATTTCATTTACTGAGTTTCCCAATTCTGCCTACTGTTTTATTTAACAACTTAATAAAACTTGTGAGATTTATCCTTTGGATAGGCTTTAGGGAATAATTTCTTTGCTCCATTTCCTAAGGAAGAGCTTTACGATCCAATAAGAATTATTGCTAACCTGCCTTTATTCTTCAAGGAAAGAGCATAAAGCCTGATTTAATATGGAATTTAATTATTGGTAGCATTAATATGTGATGACCACTAAGAGAATAAATCATTGGGGGAAAAATACACACACAAAAAAAACAGAGGAACACTTCATTCACCTTAAAGTAATACATAAGTTGCAAGTGGTTGTTTCGGTAAAGTTATTGTGGCCATATTGTCTTCCTTCCTTCCTTCCTTCCTTCCTTCCTTCCTTCCTTCCTTCCTTC
>CM053604.1:93866033-93915849 GCA_028646535.1 Procyon lotor
AGATCACTTGCTTCATTCCTTTTCTTACACCTTGAAACTCTGCCTTTGAGAATTCAAACTTTAGTGTGATATAGCATTTAGGTCACTGTTCTAAGTTATATTGAATTTAATCATGGGGTCACTTGAAAAAGTAGCTTTGCTGTTTCTAATCTACTAGCTGCACATTTTCTCTGAGATTGGATAGAACCAGCCATATTAAGATTTCTGACACAGAAGGTCAATAATTCTTTATTTCATCCATAATTTTGTATTTTATTGTCCTATACCTTTCAAAAGTTTCATGGTTTTTGTGGAGAACATGAAATATCCTATCAGTAAACTAGATTGCCATTTTTTTGTCTTCTTTATATTATGATAGGATTTATTATTCTTTTTTCCTCAAATACAAGTTTTTCACTTGGTAACTTGTCTTTTATCTTTTTAATCTTTAGCATACGTATATATAATATTAAACATATAGTGCATATTCAATTCTATGCAGACGCATTTGTACTTTTGAATTTGAAACAATGTGATTTAGTTAATTTGGGATTTAATAAAAATGGTAAGATTGTAAACAATTCACCTAATTCACTTTTGATATGTCTTCTTGAGGTTTTAAAAATAATAAGCCATAAAAAAACAAAAATAAAAATAATAAGTCATGCTATGGGGCACCTAGATGCCTCAGTGGGGAAAGTGACCAACTGTGGCTCAGGTCATGATCCCGAAGTCCTGGAATCAAGTCCCACATCAGGATCCCTGCTCACTAGAGAGTCTGCTTCTCCCTCTGACCTTCTCCTCTCTCATGATCTCTCTTACTCTCTCTCTTTCAAAGAAATAAATAAAATCTTAAATAATAATAATAATAAGACATGCTCGTCTATGGTATTTTCATTAATTCTATGTAAATATAAGTAAACTTAAGTAATTTTAATGAATGATGATTTTTTTATAATTACATACTGGGCAATTGAAAATATCTAAAATGTACTTTAAAACAAATGCAGAAGTGTTTTATAATTTCAACTTGAAAAATAGCTTTCACAGTAAAAGCTGAGAAGGTAAAGCCCCATGTTCTAGACCAGACTGGGACACTATTTTCTTTGACTTTGGACAGACTGTTAAGCTTAATAGTAACTGGTGATATATTCAGTGTTTAACAGTTTACAAACTCTTTCAAATATTGCATTTGGTCTTTACAACACACTAGTTAGGAAAAAAATTGAGATTTAAGATGTTAAATTATACTTATAAATGTGATAAAACATTTTACTAGCAAAACATTCAAAAGAACTCAGGTCTGGTTTCTTATCCCATATGTTTTCAATTACAGAATGCTGCCTCATTCAAACCAAGTCAGTGACTCTGTTTCCAACATAGGAAAATGTTATGCTATTAATAAAAAGTGAGTAATTACCTGATAGTGTTTTTATGTAATGAATATAAAGTAAGAAATGTAAAAATGAATTTAAAATTATAGAACAACATTTATCTTTTCAATTTTATTTTTAACACTGTAGTTAATAATTTTAAAGGCAAATTGTCTAACTATACCAATTAAAGACAGATAATGTCAAATGGGTTAAACTCCATAACTCAAATATATGCCATCTACATGAAACTTGCTTCAAATATGGCATAGGAAAATTGAAAGTAAAGCAATAGAAAAAGATATATATCATATAAATATTAAAGAAAGGAAAACAGGAGTGGCTATATCAATATCAAATAAAGTAGACACAGATCAAATAAAATACGAGAGACAAATAAGTATTATATAATGATAAAAGGGTTAATCCATAAAACACATAAAAATTCTAATGAATATGTACCAAATTACAGAGCTATAAAATAAGTGAAGCAAAAACTGAATGAAGAAATTAACAAGTAGATAATTATAATGGTAGATATCAACACCCCTTTCTGAGGAGTTGATAGACTAGCTGGACACAAAACCAGAAAGGATATAGAAGAACTTAGCAACACCGTCAAAAAAGAGAATAATTCATAGGGGCGCCTTGGTGGCTCAGTCCTTAAGTGTCTGCCTTTGGCTAGGGTCATGATCCCAGGGTACTGGGACTGAGCCCCACATCAGGCTCCCTGCTCAGTGGGAAGCCTGCTTCTCCCTCTCCCATTCCCTCTGCTTGTCTTCCCTCTCTCACTGTGTTTCTCTCTGTCAAATAAATTAAAAAAAAAGAAAAAATCTTTAAAAAAGAGAATAATTCATAAGTTATAGAATACAGATTGATTTTAATCAAACTTTCTATTGAACAGGAGAATACACATTCATTTCAAGTTTCTACAGGACATATACCAAAACAGACCATATTCTGGATCATAAGACAAACATCGACAAATGTAAAAAACAAAGTTAAATAAAATCATTCAGAGTATATTCTCCAACCATCATGATAACATAGAAATCTGTTACCATAGATAACAAGAAAATATCCAAACACATGGAAACTAAACAACACATACCTAGATGGCCTGTGGGTTAAAGAGAAAGTCTCAGGGATATTAAAAAAAAAAAATCCACTGCACTAAATAAACAAATTGTGGAACATAGATTAACAAGAGCTGAGAGGGAAATTCTTAACACCAAATGCCTACACTAGAAAAGAATCAAATCAGTAATTGAAGTTCTCACCTGAAGATCCTAGCAAAAGAGGAGTAAAATAAAATCAAGCAGAAGAAAGGAAATAATAAAGAACAGAAATCACTGAAATTGAAAACAGAAATAGAAGAGATAAAATCCATAAAATAGTTATATTTTTGAGAAGATTAATAACAATGAGAAACCTCCAGCAAGACTGACAAAGAAAACAAGAGAGAAGACAAATTTTCCATTTTCAGGAATGAGATAGAGATATTAGTACACATTCTGCATACATAACCAGAAAATGGGAATACTCTAAATAATGCTACACACATTCATTTGAAAAATTCGGTGAAGTGGGGCAATTTCTTGAACACAAACTATCACAGTTCACTCAATAGGAAATGGGTACTGTAAGTAATCTTACAACTTTTAAGGAAAATGAATCTTTAATAAAACACTCCAAAACAGAAAGCAGGAGGCCTACATTGTTTTGCAGGAGATTGTGAACAAATGTTTAAAGAAGAATCAGCACCAATTCTGCACAATCTCTTCCAGAAAATAGATGAGGAACAAATATCTCCCACTTTATGTTATGATGCTAGCATACCCTGCTACCAAAGCCAGACAAAAAGCACTCCCAAAACAAACAAAAACTTACATTTTAGTGTTAAACTAAAGTAGAAATCAATAGCAAATATTTTTAAAACTCCAAATACTTGGAAGTTTAAAAACATATATCTAGAAATTGTCTTTAGTGTCTTTTTATGATGGTGTAGGCAGAAAATTATAAGAATTCAGAAATTTATAATAATTATATGAAAAATAATAAGTACTTTTTAAAATGATACAGAATATGTGGTCTATATAGAAAAATCAACTGCAGTCCATAACCAGAAATAAATAAATAAATAAACAAACAAATAAATAAATAAATAAATTCATTATAAATGAAATAAAAACATTCATAAATATTCATAATAATATCATTAACTATAAAATTCTTAAGAATAAATTTAATAAAAGAGGGACAAGAACTCTCCACTGAAAACTGCAAGTTTCTTTTTTTGTTAAAGATTTTATTTATTCATTTGACAGAGGGAAAGCGAGAGCACACGCATGGGGAGCAGTAGAGGAAGGAAGCCTGATGTGGGGCCTGATCCCAGCACCCTGGGATAAAGACTTGAGCCAAGGCAGATGCTTAACTGACTGAGCCACCTAGGCACCTGTGAAAACTACAAGTTTCTAATAGAATAAAATATATATTTACCCTAAAGTTTTATAATTTCAGAATTATGAATTATGATTTATCCCCAAATATGAAACAAAACAAAACTCACCACCATTATTACCCCCTAACACAAACCCCTCAAAAACATTCCCAACTATGTAAGTACTCAAAGACCATGTTATTAGCTAAGCTAATTGCTACTTAGAAATGCAAGCCATGAAATAATAAATTAATTAAAATAAAATTTTGTGATAAGAAAATTGTAGGGAAACTGATGGTTGATGGCCACTGCATCAACTTTACATAATTAGAAGTGTAGAATGAAATATATTAGATACAAAACATCATCAGAACTTTAAATATTTAAAAACAAATTACAGGGGCGCCTGGGTGGTTCAGTCGTTAAGCATCTGCCTTCTGCTCAGGTCATGATCCCAGTGTCCTGGGATCGAGTCCCGCATCGGGCTCCTTGCTAGGCGGGAAGCCTGCTTCTCCCGCTACCATTCCCTCTGCTTGTGTTCCCTCTCTCACTGTATTTCTCTCTGTCAAATAAATAAAATCTTTAAAATAAATAAATAATAAAATAAAAACAAAATTCATTCTTTAAAATATGAACATATCTACTAATTCGATTTAAATTTTAAAAGAGAATGTTTTATATAATATGTATTATGGAAAACAAAAACTGAATTTATTTTAGAAAAAATAAAAATAGTAAATCCCAATTTATTTCTCTTAACTCTTTATTTTCCATTATGTTCTGAGTTATTTTCTTAGTGGTTGCTTCAAAGCTTACTAAATACATCTTAATTTATCATAATCTAGATTTTTCAGTTTCTGCTAGTTTAATTTAATTCCAGTGAGATATGGAAATGTTATTCCTATATAATTCTGTCCACTGATTTCTCTTTCAATGATATCTGTATATATAATATATATATATAATTCTTACATATAAAACTATATATATATAATTTGTATATGTATATATATACATGAATATATTCACATATATAATATATATTATATGTACCTTATATCTATAGGTAACACAATTCTATAATACATCGTTATAATTATTACTTTGAATATTTTATCTATTAAAGAAGTTAAAAAAAGGGAATCGAGTATATATTTATAGAATTTTTTATATTTATCTTGTTCACCATTTCTGATTCTATTTATTTATTTCTTTGGGTTAAAAATACCATCAAGTGTCATTTCTTTACCCTAATTACAACTCTACTCCCACTAACCTTCTCTGTTCCTTTATTATCAAATATACTGCATTTTCTTTATTTTATAGATCCAGCATTATAATTCTACCTATATGTTTATACAATTCCTGTTTAAATCAGTTAAGAAAAGGAAGAACAACAAATATACATTTTTACTGTTTTTATAAATGCATAGCTATCTTTAGAAGTGTTCATTGATTTTGTAATGACTCAAATTTCCATCTGGATATACTTGTAATTGCCTAAAGAACTTCCTTTAGTATTTTTTATAAGGCAGATATAATAGCAACAAATTCTTTTAGTTTTCATCTGTGAATGGATTCATTTTTGTATTCATCATTCAGAGGTATTTTGCTGAATGTAAGATTTTTGGTTGCTTTTTTTTCTTTTTTTTCTTTCAACCCTTTGACTATGTCATCCCACTGCCTTCTGATCTCATTATTTCTAATGAGAAATCAGGTCTCTATCACATTGGGCTTCCCTCATACATGACAAGTAGATTTTCTCTTGCTTTTTTTTAAGATCTATTGTTGCTTGGGACTTCCAGCATGTTTACTATGATATGTCTGAGTGGGAATCTTTTTTGTATTTATCTTAATTGATATTCACTGAGCTTGTTGGATTTGTAAACTGTTTTTCATCAGTCATTATTCTTCTAGTATCTGTTCTTGGTCTTTTTTTTCCCTCTCCTTCTAGTACTCCCTTTATGCATATGTTGGTATACTTAAAGATGTCCCACATTTCTCTGATATTCTGTTTATTTTTCTTCATTTATTTTCTCTCTGTTCTTCAGATCGCTTACTTTCTATTGATCTAAATCCCAATTAGCTAATTCTTTTTTCTGCCAGTTCATCTACTCTTAGTCCCTCTATCAAATTAAGTCAATTATTGTACTTTTCATTCCAGATTTTTTCATTTAGGTATATACCAATTTAAAAATATGTACAATGGTTAATTTGAAATCTCTGTTATATCTGATGTCTAGTGCTTCTTACTGGCAATTTCTATTGCCATTTTTTTTTCTTTTAATGTGTAAGGCTGCTGTTTCTTTGCCTGTCTTATAATTTTGTTGTTGAAAACGACATTTTAGATAATATAGAAACTCTGGATAGCTTTTTCCCTCTGCCATTCTTTGTGGTATTGTTTGTTTGTTTGTTTTTGTGACTTAGCTAGACTATTTTCCTGAAGTCTATTTCCCCTGTAGTGTGAACACTTCAATATTACCTAGAGAAAGCAGACTTAGGTTTGCTTATAGATTAGGTTTGAGATGGCAGTGGTTTTAACAGTCAAATATTGACTTTCTTTATTCCTAATCTCTCTGGTAAGCTGTCTACTTTCTTTGGTATTATACCCTTGCCCCTTAGTCTCTTCTACTTCCCACTGGTTGAACTATTGACAATACCCTAGGGTATAAGTTACTCAGTAGTCTGATCCAATTACATTTTGGCAGAAGTAGTTTTTGAGGTTTCTTTGATGTTTTGACTCCAGGAGGGCTCTTCTTGGTAGTCTCTTACTCTGGTTTTCTCTGGTGAACTGGACGGCTTATGGTTTAACATGTTCTTAATGGCAAAGAGCTGTTGCCCTCAAGATGCACTTGAGGGTGCACTTTCCACACTCTGCTCCAAATAGCCACTCTTTTGGGGAGAGCCTTTGCTTTTCAAATAGTTTCTTGTCCTAGGCAAATTATCTGAGGCACTATTCCAGGTTCTTATTCCATAGCCTCACTATTCCATAGCCTCTGTTCCTTTTGGCTTCCCTCCCCCATGCCTCTCCCAGTGTGGAGAGTCATTCTGTGAGTGAGCTGGGAGGAGATTAGTTGAGGCCCCAGTATACTTGAACTGCTTTGCCTGGGGAGGGATTTTGTCCTACGGGTAGGGCCTGGGTGGAAGAAGGAACACCCTGTCCTCTGAGTTGTACTTACCAAGAATGTAACCTCTTCAACTTTGAGTTAGAAATGCTGGACCACCTGCCACTCATGGAGAGATACAGTGAGCCTGGATTGGAGCTTGAGGGGAGATCGAGGACTATCTTCATTTTCTCAAACATTTCTACCTGAGTGAAGCCTCCATCAAGCTGAGATCTTGGGATGGGAAAGGACAGAATGGAGTGGGTGGTGGCTCAAATGTTTCATTGATCATATCAGGTTTTAAAAAACACTTTTTCATCAGCAATATGCCCTTAGGGCAATTTCCAGAGATTTAGGATACTTTGGATTTTTGTTTTGCTTTTAATAGTTTTTTCCACTTTTTTGGGGGGTGGGTAATGTACTGGTGAGCTGCTAACTGTCAGTCTAGAAGTGGAACTTAACTCTCAAATTTTTTTTAATTTTCTAATACATGACAAAAATAAAACCACAAACAACAAAGTCTATATTAGTTGAAAAATAATCTAGTAGAGTGCCGTACATTTTCAAAACTGTAAAAGCTTCCTCAATAAGATCATTACTGACATTGTCAGCCTTCAAAAATACTTCCTCAATGAAACATTATTGCTTTGTACTCTGACTGCACTCCGTTTTTATACTTATTAAACAACATTTCTGCGTGTTTTAATGTGCATATCCTTCTTGAATCCTAGCTTTCTGAGATGCTTTATCCATTACTTACAACTAATTGAATTCTGCTCCACAGCACATCATGAAACATTCCTACTTGGCACTCTACACTGAAAACGTTTTTATAGATAAATATCTTTGGTTTTAAAGAAGAAGAATTACACAATTTGATAAATAACTGATGATGCAACTCAAAGAATCTTCAGTATAGATGTGTAAGGCACTTATCAGTTGAGAACAGCCTTGTCTCTAAAATATTTATAAATGAATCAATAAAGTGTAAAAAATGAAAATATAAAATAATATGAAAAATAAGTGACCTCAAATAGTAAAGATTAAGAAAGGTCTGGCTAAGTATATAAAAAATGGAAAACACAGACAATATATATTTGATTACATGAAAACATCTAAAAATCATTCAACATGTAATAGTCTATATAAAATTTGTATAATCATCTGAGAAAAAAAGATAAACTTCAGTCAAAGATTTAATAACCCTACTAAATCAAAGCACTAGTGGGGAATTGAGGAATTCTAATCTAAAGATAGATGAAGATCAAAATATAAACTTTATGAGGTTATTGTTGAATTTGACAAAACTGCAGACAATTTGGAATCTTTCCCTCAAATATGGATAGTGGGGTCCATCTTTGGAGACAAAGAGGTCTCAGGTCAAATGCTTACCTAGCCAGCTACTAGATTATCCCCACTACTTACTTACATATTTTACTACAGTACTACCCCATTCTCAACTATAAACTGTTTCCTATAGCTAGAACCCTATAAATACATAGCATTTTTATGGGACACGCATCTAGGTCTCAAGAAGCAACTCTTAGATTATTACTCTCACTGTGTCAATAAAAGAAAATGAAATTCATATGTGAGAAAAAAGTAATAAAGTCATGTACAGTTGGAAAAGAAGCATCAGGAAGAAAATATTTGTAGGTAAAATGCCATTTATAATAGGTTTTAAAGAATAGATAAGATTGTTTCTCCTTGTAGTTCAATTAGGTTTTGCCTGAAATATTTTGATCTCTGTTGTTACATGCATACACTTTCAGAATTAGGTCTTTCTGGAGAGCTGGCTGTTATATTTTCTAAGCCTCACCTTACCCCTGGTCATTTATCTTGTTCTGAAGTCTGTTCTCTCTCAAATTACTGTAGTCACTCCCATTCTCTTTTGATTACTTCAGCATTGTATATATTTATAGTTCACTTTACTCTTAGTCTATATGTATTTTTATTTTTAAAGTGGGTTTCTTATAGACAACATACAGTTAGGTCTTCTTTTTTTTTTTTTTATCCATTCTGACAATGTTTTTTAATTAGTGCATTTAGGCACTGACTTCTAAAGTGATTATTGATATAATAACATTTATATCTACCTGTCTTAGATGATTCAGGTTGCTCTATTAAAAAAATATCATATACTAAAAATGACCTAAATAACGAACATTTATTTCTCATACTTCTGGAGGCTAGGAAGTCCAAGATCAAGTGTCAAGCTTCAGAATATTGTGAAAGTCTGCTTCTTGGTTCATAGATTGCTGGCTTCTCATTGTGTCCTCACAAGCTGGAATAGGCTAGGAAACTCTCTTTGCTCTCTTTTTATAGGGGCACTAATCTTCTCCTAATGACCCAGTCAATTCCCAATGGCCACATCTCCATATATCATCACATTATTTGGTTTCAACATACGAATTCTAAGAGGACACAAACATGCATCTATACTTTTACTCTATTTGGTACTGTATTCTATTTGTTCTTGTTATTTATTACTATTTTTCTTTCTACTCTTTTCTGTACTTTTATGGTTTTAACTGAGCATTTCATATGATTCCACTTTCTCTCCCTTCTTAGTATTTCAGTTATACATTTAAACTTTTTTTAGGATTTGTGTTGGAATCTACAATATACATTTACAACTAATCAAGACTACTTGCAAGTAACCACTATACCACATTGGAGTAACTGTAAGTACTTTTATTAACAAAATAACCTGATCTCTCCATCCATCTCTGTGTCATTGCTGTCATTCATTTCACTTTCATTATATTCTATATTATACATACAATATATATAATTATTATATATTATAATGTATATTATATATACAAATATACTGCTTATTAATATATATTCAAATACATTGTTGTTATTATTTTGAACAAACTGTTAGGTCAATCAAGAATAAGGAAAATAGAAGTTTTTATTTAACCTGGGCTTATTCCTTCTCTTATGCTTTTCACTTCTTTATTTAGATCTGAGTGTCTAACTGGTATCATTTTCCTTTTACATTAGTCTGTTCAAACTGCCATAGCAAAAAATCAGATATTGTTTGGCTTAAAAAATAGGAAATTTATTTTCTTACAGTTCTGGAGACCAGAAAGTCCAAGGTCAATGTTCTGTCAGTGTTCAGTTTCTGATAAGGACTCCCTTACCGGTTTGTATATGGTTTGACCTTGCAAGACCTTTGATCTTTTCTCTGAGTGTACATGGGGAGAGAGAGGTTGAGAGAAAAAATAGAGAGATTCTTAATAAGGCCAACAGTCTTTCTAGACTAGAGTCCCATCCTTATGATCTTACTGAAACTTAATTACCTCCTGAACTCTAGGTCTTAATACAATCACATTAAAGGTTAAGGCTTCAACATATGAATTTTGGAGAACATAAATCAATTCATAGCATTCTAGACCTGATCCCCACCCCTCAAATTCATGTTGTTTTCTTTGCAAGGTACATTCATTCCATTCCAACAGTGACAAAAGTCTTAACTCATTCCAGCTTCAACAGTAAAGTCTAAAGTGCAAAGTCTTTTTAAATATCATCTAAATCAGGCATTGGTGAGATTTGTGATACAATTCAGGCATTGGTGAGATTTGTGATACAATTCATCCAGAGGCAAAATTCATTTCCAGCTGCAAACCTATGAAATCAGACAAGTTAGGTACTTCCAAAATAAAATGGTAGGACAGGCATAAGATATATATTCCTATTATAAAAAGGAGAAATTGGAAGGAAAAAGAAGATGATAGGTCAGTCTTATGGAAATCCAAAACAAGCAAGGCAAATTCAATTGGATTTTAAAGATAGAAAATAATCTTATTTGATTAGATATTGTACTCTTTAATGGGCAGTGGGCAGCAACATCACCCCTGGGACTTTATGTGATGGCTCTATTCCCACAACTCTACTGGGAATTTCCTCCCTGGTGCTGCTACTGGCCACCCAACCCTCACAGCTTCGGGTGGTGGTAGCCTGGCCTGCTGAAATGAAGCAAGGGTTCCCATTCTTTAAAACTGAGGAGGCAGCCCTGGTAATTAAAACACCTTTGGTGCCATTCCCAACTTTTCTCGAAGAACAGTGCAACATGTTAGCCAAGTAGCTCTATTGTCCAGTACTATAGAATCCCAGAAGTATGAAAGCCTTCCTATCTCTGTTCCTTTTGGTTCAAACTGGTAGTATCTTGGGTGCCATAATTTCATCTCTATTGCGGACTTCTACTGTGATGGCTGATTAGATTTGTCATTCACACTCATACTAATCTCTTTACCAAATTGTTGTTCAATAACATTCTTACTATTTTCTTCAGGAAAAGGTTTCTTATTTTTTGCTGTATGGATATGTGCAGAGAATTTTCCAAATCTTTTAGTTCTGGTTCCTTTATGCTTAACAACATCTTTATCTCTCTCCTCTCACATTTTAAAATGAAGCAGAAAGGAAAAGCAAAGACACACCTTCAAAACTTTGACAGTGGGAAGACAGTATGAAGGTTTCTCAAAAAAATAAAAATAGAAACATCATAAGATCCAATAATTGCACAGCTGGGTATTTACCCAAAGAAAACATAGACGTTATTTGAAAAAATATGCAAATCTATGTTTATTTCAGAATTATTTGCAATAGCCATGATACGGAAGGAACTTAAGTGTCCACTGATCAATGAATAGATAAAGAAAATCTGATACACACACACACACACAATTGAATAGTACTCAGCCACGAAAAAACATAAAATTTGCTATTCACAAAAACATGAATGGACCTGGAGGATATAATGCCAAATGAAAAAGTCAGACAGAAACAGACCAACACCATATGATTTTATTTATATGTGGAATCTACAGAACAAAATAAATAACAACAATGACAAGAGAGAAACAGACTCATAAATACAGGGAACTAACTGATGGCTACCAAAAGGGAGAGAGCTGGGAAGATAGGTGACATAAGTGAAAAGGATTGAGGGATATAGTCTTCCAGTTATAAAATAAATACGTTGCAAGAATGAAAAGTATAGCACAGGAAATACAGTTAATAATAGTGAACTTTACGTGGTGACAGATGATAACTGCATTTATTGTGGTAAGGATTTCATAATGTATATAATTGCTGAATTACTATATTGTATACCTGAAATAATATTATATGTCAATTATACTTCAATTAAAAATAGACTAAAACTAAGTAAATAAATAAGGAATAATTAAAAAATGTTTTTTTCTTTTTCTTTGATTTTCTGCAATTTGAATATGATAGGCCTAGGTTTGTTTCTCTTTTTTCTTTTTTTTGGCTACTTTTCTGCTTGGTGTTGACTAAGCTTCTAGGATCTGTGCTTTAAGTATCTGACATTGGGGAATTTTTAGTTATTATTACTTCACATATTTCTACTATTCTTTTTTCCTCTCTCTAGAATTCTTGTTGCATATATGTTACACCTTGTGTAATTGTTCCACAGTTTTTAGATATTCTGTTGTTGGTGGGGTTTTTTTCTTATTCTTTTCTCTCTTTTTCTTCCCATTTTGGAAAAGTCTTGTGATATGCTCAAGCTCAGAGAATCATTCCTCATTGCCATGTCCAGTCTATGTATGATCCCATCAAAGACATTCTCCATTTTTGTTATAGTGTTTTTAATTTCTAGTATATCGGGGTTTTTTTGTTTGTTTGTTTGTTTGTTTTTTAAGATTTTATTTATTTGACAGAGAGAAACACAGCGAGAGAGGGAACACAAGCAGAGGGGATGGTAGCAGGACAAGTAGGCTTCCTGCCAAGCAGGGAGCCCGATGCAGGGCTCGATCCCAGGACACTGGGATCATGACCTGAGCCACCCAGGCTCAGTCGTTAAGCGTATATCATTTTGATTCTTTCTTAGAATGTCCATATCTCTGCTTATTTTGCCCATCTGTTCTTGCATGTTGTCTTCTTTATTCATTACTATCTTTAGTATATTAATTATAGTAGTTTTTAAATCCCCAGTCTGATAATTCCAACATTTCTGCCATGTGTGACTCTGATTTTGATGTTTACTGTCTCTTCAAGCTGTTTTCTGCCTTAATATGCTTGGTAATTTTTTTTTTTTTTTTGACAGCCAGACATAAAATAAGTAGGCTTTTATTTAGTGGTGAAGTGTAGAGCAAGGGGAAACGTTTTACAATCCTATGACTAGGTCACTATATTTGGTAAGTTTATGCCCCTTCTTAACTTTAAATTTCACAAGTGCTTTTCAGTTTCCCTTCATCTCAGGTGGGACAGGATGCCTAAAGATGACTAGAATTGGGTACTTGTCTTCTCCTAGGTCAGTTAACTCTGACAAAACCCCAATAATCTAGGTTCTGGTAAAACAGTTCCTTTTAAAGGCAAGCCTTGGGGCGCTTGGGTGGCTCAGTGGGTTAAAGCCTCTGCCTTCAGCTCAGGTCATAATCTCGGAGTCCTGGGATCCATGATCTCAGGGTACTGGGATTGGGCCCCTGCATCAGGCTCTCTGCTCAGCAGGGAGCCTGCTTCCCCTTCTCTCTGCCTGCCTCTCTGCCTACTTGTGATCTCTCTCTCTCTGTCAAATAAATAAATAAAATCTTAAAAAAAAAAAAAAAGGCAAGCTTTGTTAAAAGAACAGAAGGTCTGGTACATTTCAAAATTATTCTTTTTTTCCCCTTTCTCCTACTGGAAACATGAAGGGATTTTTCTTTGATAGTCTGTGTGAGAACCAGTTTAGGTTTCTGGAGGTAAAGCTCACGAAAGTGTGAGAAGCCCCTATGATTGATTCAACTTCCCTGAAGTCTTTTTTTTTTTTTTTTTTAAGATTTTATTTATTTACTTGACAGAAAGGGGAGAGATCACAAGTAGGCAGAGAGAGGAGGAAGCAGGCTCCCTGCTGAGCAGAGAGCCTGATGTGGGGCTCTATGTGGGGCTCAACCCCAGGACCCTGAGATCATGGCCTGAGCCAAAGGCAGAGGCTTTAACCCACTGAGCCACCCAGGTGCCCCAAACTCATTGTTTTTTCCCCCACCTATATAAATGAGGAGAATTCTAGATATCAATTAGAGATAAACATAATGAACCCAGTGACGCATTGTTGCAATATAAAGAAATTTTGAAAGAATAAATTAGAACATGATAATTTATTTTAATCATTATATAGAGAAAGCTTTAGTAGTACTAAACAAACAACAAAAGAATAAAGATTCAGAGCACTGGGGGAAAAACCAGACCAGGATCTCCTAGCATAGTATTTCAATATTCGTGCCATTATCAGTCTTTTTCTCACAGAGAAATTTTGAACAAAAAGTCTTAACTAGGTATCTCTGCCAATAAAATTGACAAGATAGTTGCAGAGAAGCTTTCAAATGCAAAAGCAATTTATATTTAGTTTATACGCATGTACAGTTAAAGAATAACATCAGGATTTAGCTTTTTCTAAGTAGTCTTAGAATGAATTTCACCAACATTGATTTAGTCAGTACAGTAAAAGTATGCTCTTTATGATTTTTCCCTACTCAGGTGTAGTACATGCTTTACATTATAGCAGGATTAAAAAAAAAAAATCCATACCTCTTCCACAGATATCCTTTGGCATTATATGTAAATTGTCTTTAAAAAAATCACAAGGGCGCCCGGGTGGCTCAGTCGTTAAGCGTCTGCCTTCGGCCCAGGTCAGATCCCAGGGTCCTGGGATCGAGCCCCACATCAGGCTCCCTGCTCGGCAGGAAGCCTGCTTCTCCCGCTACCATTCCCTCTGCTTGTATTCCCTCTCTTGCTGTGTTTCTCTCTGTCAAATAAATAAAATCTTTAAAAAATAAAAAAATAAAAAAATAAAAAAATAAATAAAAAAATCACAGTCTAATCTTATATAACTAGCCCACCGATTTACTTGAATATAAATATATTTATATACATATATATATATATATATATGTATATATATATACATATATATACAAAGTTAACATTTACAAAACTCAAGACCAAAGCGAGAACAAAGGGATTCCAGGATCTTTCACCACTGTAAAGTACAAATCCTTTTTCTTTTTTGAATATTTCTGTTTTCTTGGAAAAGCTTAAAATATCTCATCCACATTTTTCTCTGGTTACATTCTAGAAATATAGCAAATGATGTTCTTTTGCAGTGGCTTCCACCTTACACTGGGAAATGAGATTAAGGTTGCACCAGAAAGGTAAGAAGCACTTATTTAATCTTTGCTGTTAACAGGAAATGGTGCTGATCCATCTCAGGTAGAAGTTGACTGAGCTAATAGAAGATGCTGGGGGAATAAGGAGACTTGAATGTGATCCATCTATTTTATATAGAAATGATCCATACCATATTTCAGCTTGTGATATATAATAATTTATAAGAAACTTGCATAACAATGATGAATTGCATACAAACGCATACATTAAATCTCAACTTTTAATATTCATTATGTATATTTATAATTTCTGTATCAGAGTTCTCCAGAAAAAAAAAATGGACCCAGTATAGACATATGTACACATATTGATTTATTTTGTTTTAAAAATACATTACTTTAAGGATTGCTTCTCCTGATTGTGGGGCTGGCAAGTCTAAAATTTGTAAGAGAGGCCAGCAGGATGGAAAGCTATACAAAAGTTGATGTTGTCTTAAGTCTGCAATTGGTAAAGTGGACAGGCAGGTTGAAAATCCAAGCAAGGCTTCCATGTTACAGCCTTAAGGCAGAATTTCTTCTCAGAGAATCCTGAGTTTTAGTTCTTAAGGCCTTTAACTAACTGGATGAGGCCCACCCATATTATCAAGAATAATCTCCTTTACTTAAAGTGAAACAATTGCAGATATTAATTCCATCTACAAAATACTACCACAGCAACATCTAGTGTTTGACCAAACAACTGGGGACCATAACCTAGCCAAGCTGACATAAATTTAACCATCACAATTTCAATATGCAGTAACTCGCATCAAGGTTTGTATATGGCAACAATTATTTATTGAATATGATATTTCTTAAGCAGTATATATTTTACATACATTTGAGTGTTTGAAAGTATATAAGGCAAATAAAAACAAGAAGGTGTGAATGACAAAATAATTAAAAAATAATAAATTAAAACAAGATAAAATTTCAGTAGATTAAATACTCAGAGTGGAGGTATAAAGAACATTTTTAAAGTGAGGTTTCCTTCGACTACAAAATAACTTTCAGTGGAAAAGCTATATAACTATCTAAAAAGTAGCTGAAGATAAATCAATAAAGAGGAGCTAATGAAAGCTTAATAGTTATAATAATTAATATAACTGAGAAAACCTATAAAGTAAAGGTTTTAAAACTTTTCTGTGGAGCATATGCTTAAAATCCCAGTAATCAATGTGCCAAAGATTGAGATTATTTTGTTTTTGAAATTAAGATAGAACAAATAAATATTTATTCACTCCTTGAATTTAAAATAAGAACCATAAAAAAGAAGAACCATTTATTGGAAAGTGAGTGAAAATACTATTATTTTAGTTTGAACAAACGGGTTGACCAAAATAATTAACTTTATTCTATTATATATAGTTTTTCATTGTCATACCTTATATTCCCATGCATGCTAAATTCTCAAGTGACTTGATTTCATTTAAAAAATTTGCAAATGGTTCTCAACCTAAACCATATTTTGAAAGGAATTGATTAAGAGCATACAGAAATATTTTGCAGAATTCAGGGGTCATCTTGTGCATTCCCCTGTGGAAAAACTGCACACGGGAAAAACAATAATCATTTTAAGAGAAATAGCAAATTCCACTTACTTTTCAAAAACTAATTAAATCCATTTATGAGAAAAATCTTTAAAAATCTAACAAAGGTGGGCTATCAAATATCCACAACGATGAGACAGTTGTTCACACTTACTTTCCTTGTGAGAAAGAATGCCTCCCCTTACTGTCTCTGCGACATTTTCCTCAAACCAGCAGAAAAACACCATTCATTGTTTTGTTTCTAGGGTTGGTCAGGAACAGTGCAGACTGAGACTGAGATGACTTAAGGGACAGGAAAACATTTCAAGTGGCATTAAAACTTGGTTATCTTTCAAACTAATGTAAAAATATTGCTTTATTAATTATTTAAATATGATTTGTTTTAAATTAGATCTTATGATTATTATACTACTTTCGTGAATGATTATAACAATCATATCAAAATAAAACTAGATAAGCATGAACTGCCCTGTGTTCAAAACAAACCCTTGGGGTTTCTGTTCTCACTGAGGGTATAGTTGTTTTTGTATTGTCAGGTCTGTATTGACCTTTAGTTTAAATGAAAATTACAATAAATATAACTTTTACCCTCCCTCTTGGTGTCATGATCTTAAACATGTTACTTTTTCTCGATTAATTTAAAATTTGCTCTGAGAAAAGATGGACAGCTACAATATTGCATGTGCTTTTAAACTTGTCTTGATGGAACCACATAAAACACAAAATAAAATAGGCAAAGGCTATTTTATTCATTCAATCATATTTTTTTAAGATTTTATTTATTTATTTGACAGAGAGAGATCATAAGTAGCAGAGAGGCAGGCAGAGAGAGAGGAGGAATCAGGCTCTCCACTGTGCAGAGAGCCCAATGTGGGGCTTGATCCCAGGACCGTGAGATCAGGGCCTGAGCCGAAGGCAGAGGCTTCAGAGGCTTTAACCCACTGAGCCACCCAGGCGCCACTCATTCAACCATATTTTAAAACTTCACAACTGGCTAGTTTATTGAATATGTGAATATTGGAATTTACTTTAATTTAAATACAAGTTATGAAATATACCCCTTTTTGTAATTCTATATAAATGGTTACATGTGTTCATTTGATTTCAATAATGAAACAATGATGTATATAGACTCATATATTGATGTTTCTTCCCAGCAAACTTCTATTATTGATATAGCCAGCTTTCTTAAAGCCAAACATCATTTGAATTCAAGTGCAAACTATGCCTCATATTTTCAACTAAATGTAATTCTTGGAAATAAAAATAACAATTCCCAGAAAACAAAATAAGCATTAAAATAATGTATAAACTTTTTTTTTAATTTAAGTTTTCGATTATGTTAATCACAATCCATTTCTGAGTTACTAACAACACTGAACTGAGTTACATTAAATGAAATTAAGAAGAGAACTTCTAGTGAATCAATCGAGTACAGCTCTATTTTCACACTGTCATCCTTGCTCTCAAATTATTCATCGGTCAGTAGAGTATCATGCAAAGATTTTAAAATTATCATACATATGCTCCTAGGGAGCAGGAGAATAGTACATTGGCACAGAATTGTGTAACTTTCCTTAACTTCCATGTAGACTTTTTTCTGAAACTGACTTTCAGTAGACTGCACCTGTAGGCAACATTCATTAGGTGTTTCCTTCTCATCCCTCCTATTCCAAGGCCTTTTTCCTGTTGCCCTTTCCAACTTTATATGGAAGACATACCTCTTAATCTCGAGTGCTTCTGTGGTGTATAAGGAGTGCAAAAATACTGGGGTGCTAAACAAAGAACAATTTAAAATATTTATAATTGTGGAGATTCCTGTAGTCTAATCACTAAAAAGGTATGTCTTTCTTCCTTTCATAGATAATGCTATGAAGGGCAACATAGCAGCATATTTTTTCCTTGTAGAAATATTAATTATGAAATGTGGTGAGAATGATGAGTACCTTTATTTAGTGACCTTACCTCTTCTATCCTGATGATCACGCCTGAGCAGAGTACCATGAAAGAAGGGGAAGGTAACAGAGCTAAGAAGTAGTGAGAGCAGTGGTAACTTGTTACTTCCAGTAACAGATTAGTAACAAGTTCAAGTCTCAACTGTCTTAGAATTAGAAATCAGAATCTAGTTAGTTGTCACAGCAACACATTAGCATGTTTTTCTGAATTGAAAAATGAAGGCAGATTTTTTTTGGATAGAAAAATCAGTCTGATTTGGTTGAATCATTTGACATTGAATTCTGCCTTTGGCAATTAGGTTACAAGGCACACATTTCTCTAAAATAGCATCAATTGAATCTCACTTCTAAATTTTGGGGAAAGACATACATATTGGCAAAGATGTTTTAAAATTTAAAGTCTTAAAAAAAATTTAAAGTCTTAGAGTATCACAATGTTTTAATGTAGTAATGTACCTTTCTTAAATAAGTGTACATATATAAATCATCTTTCTAAAACGCACTCATATGTAAAGTTAAGACTTCAAATTAATTGTTAAATAAATACTAATTCTACTGCATTGGTTTTTATATGTTTACTGTACCTTTTGAACTGGTATCCTGTGGCATCTCAACCAGCTCTTTATCTTAATGAGCACTTGTGTGATTGCAGCCATAAAATGTGACTCTAAAGAATCTAAAGACAGTAAGACTGGGGCACTGGGGTGGCTCAGTTGGTTAACTGTCTTACTCTTGATTTCAGCTTAGGTCATGATCTCAGGGTTGTGAGATCAAGCCCCATATCAGGCTCCACACTCGGTGAGGAGTTGGCTTGAGATTCTCTCCTTCTCTTTTCCCCTCTCCTCTCCACCCCCGTTCACGTACACACTCTCTCTCTCTCAGATTAATAAATAAATCTTTAAAAAATAAAATGAAACAGGGGTGCCTGGGTGGCTCAGTTGTTAAGCATCTGCCTTTGGCTCAGGTCATGATCCCAGGGTCCTCGGATCGAGCCCCGCATCCGGCTCCCTGCTCAGCAGGAAGCCTGCTTCTCCCACTACCATTCCCTCTGCTTGTGTTCCCTCTCTCACTGTGTTTCTCTCTGTCAAATAAATAAAATCTTTAAAAATAAAATAAATTAAAATGAAATAAAATAAAACTGTAAGACCAAAATATTGTCCTAGAATCATAGTAAATTAAAATTCAATAATAAAAGTATCATTTTGAATTTATAAGAAATTGTTTACAAAGCCATGTCTGTAATCCCTTTTATACTTACAATGTTTGATAGCTAAGTAAAAATTAAAATGTGGTGTATGATTGTTTTCTAAAAACATCCTTTTTATAATTCTTCCTGGTGATAAGAGTCACCACAATTGTATTTTCTTCCTGAAATAAAAAGACATGTAAAAATGCTTCACTTGGTCAGGTTTTAAAGTAATATATGAGAGGTAGAGATAAAAAAAACTCAATTCATGTCCACAGTTTAAAAAAATCCTTCCCATCAAAAGTAATATTTGTATATATAATATCCCACTTTATACTTCAAATTCTGAGTTAATACTATTATTATCCTCCTTTTACAAGGAAAACCTAATTTTAATAACAGGTATCCCCTTCCACCCACAAACCCTGCCCATCCCATTATTATCCTAATGTGCTTCATATTTTGGGTGGTAGTTTTACTAATCTAATTCTGTGTCTTTATATTCCAGAGTCATGCTAAACATATTCACATTATTCCATGCAAGATACTTTGGAGGTACATCATCTGCCTGAAAGGGCCTGTGTCTAGCATATGAAGAGAATAAGCCAAAAACTTGTCCTCAATATTGCAGACCTACCGAATGAGACATTGATAGACACTAGCAACCTTACTAAACAAAGCCCTCATTCCACTGTCTTGGAACTGCATGACTCCACTGCATCCCACATTAGAACCTGTGAGAATGATGGGAGGCAGCAGATAGCGGTGGTTAAGAATGAAGAACTGTGAAATTATGGGGCCAAAGGGCCGGGATATTTATCCTGGCATTTCAACCTACTAGCCACATGGCCTTGGGCGTAACATTCAGTATTCTAAACTCCAGTCTCCCTGCTGGGGACTATAATAGCATTTGTAACAGCATTGTTTTGAGAGTTAAATAAGGTCATCCATTGAAAGCACTTAGCTTAGTGATTGGATATAATAAACAGACCCCAAATGGGAGCTGTTGACCGGTTACCAACTGAGATATTTTAGATTCATTTTCATATTGATCTTAATTTGAGGGATATTTTATTGTTTAATTAGCATTGTGCCTCAAATAATTAAATTCTATTTAGTTCTTTTTCTTGGCAAAAAGAAAAGCTCTTTTAAGAGGTGTAGTCTGTTTTGGATACTTTCCATGACTTTTTTTTTATTAGTGTGATACCTTATAACCAATTATCATGGCTAATCAAGAAATAACTGAATCAACAATTTTGCTAAATCACTACTATTTTTAATTAATCATAAGACAAAAAAATAGAAATGTTAGAACTGAAAAGGTTTTCTTTAATCCTTTAATTAGAAAACCACATAGCTCACAGCTGCTATTTATCAAGTCAGCCACACACCTGTCTACCATATATTTTAAGTCCATTTTGTATATTGATGTTTGCTATAAATGCAGCCATCTCTCACTATAAACCTTTTCAGTTAATGTTTTATGTTTTTCAAAACCTACATTAGATGCTGCATGGCTCATCTGGGAAGAGATACATTTTACATTCTTAAAATGATGCCCTATGTTATAGAGATAAAATTATTTGGGAGAAAAATAAATGTATTTCACTATATAATATTTTGTCATATGAAAGTTTACAGTATTGTTTAGTAGGAAACAGGTGTACATATACCTGCCTAACTTACCTGAGAAATCTACCTTTAAAGATTCACATCTATTTGTCAATAAAAGAATTCTATTTCAATAAGGTTATTGAAAATAGAGTGTAAATATTTGTCTTTACTTATTGCTTTAGTACTGACTTTCCAAAGAAAGTCAGTTTCCATTATCAATAAGTTAAACATATATATGAGTTCACTGTATTTTCTTCCAAAATTTTTAAATTAAATTACTTTACAGGCATATAATATATTCTGCTCATCTGCTAGCACTATAAACCCCCTCACAGATGAACTGTTGACATATATTCTAATATGAACTTAATAAATGCGTTTTTTGTTAACATTATTTTCTTGAAAGAAAATATGCAAATAAAAGAATAAATCAATTTCTTGTTGGATAATTCAATTTCTTATTTCCTTCATATTCTTATTCTTTTCCATTCACTTCTCATATAATTTGAATGACTCTTACTTAAATTACCTTTCAACTTAAAAATACCCTCTTAAAAATTATTTATGTTCACATTCTTAGGCCTTTCAGATTAGTTCTTTTCTTTTGGCCTTGGCTCGCTCCTTCCCCACCCATAATCTATTCTCTTTTTGTCCTTCTTTCACGGTGTACATTATATTAAAATAAATGTTGTTGTTTGCTCAAAATAGGTTGCTTCTAAATCTTCAAATTAATTTATATTATATATATAAAAAATAAAATATATATATATGAATGAAATGCTCTTTGAGGTAAATTATATAAATAACTATGTCCTAGAGTACTCTTTCCCTTGAAATGTTTGGCTAAAAAGCAAACATATGAAGAGGAAAATGGTTTGAAACTATTGTGAATAATTTGGTCTAGGAGACCATTAGTCCTAAAATATAATCTTTTTTGGGTGCCTGGGTGGTGCAATGGGTTGAAGCCTCTGCTTCAGCTCAGGTCATGATCTCAGGGTCCTGAGATTGAGCCCCGCATTGGGGGAGGGGGGTGTCTCTGCTCAGTGGGGAGCCTGCTTCCCCCTCTCTCTCTGCCTGCCTCTCTGCCTACTTGTGATCCCTCTCTGTCAAATAAATAAATAAAGTCTTAAAATCTTTTTTCTACTAGCCAACTGAGGTTTGGCAAATTACTTGACTATTATGACACTCGATTTTCTTAATCTTAGAAAGGTGAGTTTAAGAAAATTATATCTCTATATAATTGTGTGTGTGTGTGTGTGTGTGTAATATCTCTAACTGAATGATTTTATTTCAACCTACATATGATATACATGATATATACAAATTATTCTTTCTTTCAGAAGATAGTTTTATTTATATATTTGAGAGAGAGAAGGTGGGGAGGAGCAGAGGGATCTTCTAGAATGGCTAAATAAAGAAACTGACCACATTTAGTGCTGGCAAGGGTGTGGAAGTACTGGAATTTCACACATTGCTGGTGGGAATGTAAAATGGCGCAACCACTTTGGGAAAGAGTTCGGCAGTCTCTTAAAATTTAATCACTATAGGATCCAGTTATTCTACTTATCTTATTTACCAAAGAGAAAGAAAGCATGTGCACACATACACACACATAGACCAGGATGTGAGGCAAAACCATTTTCATGAGACATTCAGATTAGTCTTCACAGGCTGCATGGAAAGACTATTCAAGCTCTATTTCCTACACATGTTTCACATTTGCATCTAATGAGTTCTCATATTTCCCCACTGATTACCTGTCTTGTGGCTTAATGTATGCATCAAGTTATAGCATGAATCACATCACAACTGTCAGTTATACCAGTGATCAAGGGCAATAATACCTAATTTCCCCCCATACTACCTGAGAGTATGTGAAGGCAGCTGTCCTTGGCCCTTCTTACCCAACTGTAATTCATTTTACCAGTGAGCACTCTGCATTCTGTCCGTGAAAGAGTGACTTTAGTTGTAAAATGTGAGGAAATGAATTACTGCTGGTGTGTCCCCAACTTAACCATGTTTTAAAATGAGAACTTTATTTACTGTACATGTTTCATGCCACTTTCACTGAGAATATGGTAAAATTCACAGTGCAGATTTTTAAAGAATTCATTTGCAGCTTATTTTGATTAATTACTAATAAAACGCTTTGTTAAATAATGAAAATCCCAAGACAAAAGTTGGATGCTGAGATAACAGTTAAAATTGAGGGAATGCCTGACACACTGAAATACACAGGACTCTTTCAGTAGGTTTCATATCCTAATCATATTTTCATTTTCAAAGTGTTTTGCATTCTCAAATCAGAATTGCATCCTCAAACCACAAGATTATAGTGCTTGACACATAGTTTCTACTCCTCGTTGATTCCAACTACTGCATAAAGTCAAAAAATACATTGTGATATTTTTGAGGAGTGTAAATGGTAACTAAAAATTGTACTTCAGTTATCTATATTTTCTTTTTTTTTTTCCTTTCTGCTCTTCTGCCTTCACTTATGTAAGAATTTAAGTTCGCCTGAATGAAAATAAATTACCATAAGTTAGTGTGTTCAAATTCATTCCTTTCTTTCCTCTACAGTTAGAATAGTAGTAGGGTCTTCAAGTTAATTTAGATAACACATGAAAAATAATACTTTTATTAAATGCAATTTAAAGTATTTAACAATAATATTTTTTAAATGAATAGTTAGAACCTCCAATAACTTGAAGCATGTTTATAAACCCTAATAATCTGAAAACTTAGCAGCAAAAGAATAATTGAGGAAAAGCCATTAACCTTAATTCGGAACTCTGGGAAAATAGAAGGGGGTTGGACTTTTTGAAAACAAAATGTTGAAGACATAACTCAGTACAATGTTTTATTATTAATAAGTGCTACAGAGTAAGAAATGTTCTAGAGATACCATTGATTTTGGTAAATGGAATAAAAAGACATAATTGGTGTGAGAACTGAATATGATAATTTATGGAAAAATTTTTTTGTAAGGGATTGTATCAGTGTAAAGTATCATTAGTAATCATCACATGGTTTGTGGTCCTTCATACAATTAATAATTAGATACACTCTGAAGACAATGGTAAGTGTTCACTGATACAATTCCTATACTAAGTCCATGCAAATACTAGTTTGTTACTTAAAATTATAAACCTCTACATGCAAACACTCTATATGTAGGCTACTAATATATTCTGACCTCAAATGAAGTAGTTCTTTTCTAATACAAGTCTTGCTAATGAAGTGGTGGAGGGTAGGAAGAGTTGTAGATTGCTCTGAATTTAGAAATTGTTTCCATAGGACAATACTAGTTCCCAATATTTCCCGTTATTTTACATAAATTAAGAAATCTTGCCCATTTCTCCTTCTGTAATATATATTTATTGATACTTTTCTTTCTTTGTTTTACATGTATATGTATATATATAATGTATTTGTTAAGTTCAAAACATCCTCTTAATTATCCTTTCATAAGGTAGATTTTACTTCTGTCTTCAAATATTTCTTTCTGTTTGATAAATTGTCAAGGCCACATTCACAATATTTGAAAGCCTTTTCTCAAACTATTGTCTTTCCTTATTATCTGTTTTTATTATCTCTTCCCTTTCACCTTTCTTATCTTTTTTTCCCTAATATTTTCTGAAACTTAGTTTTGTATTCTGTTTTGGTTATTCTATGAATTTTATATTTTATCTCTTTTATGACCCATATTTACCCTTGACTTCTTTTTTCCATCTTCTCCTCCAACAAACTGAAACAGCATTTTTATTACATATGCCTTTGGCAATACTTGGCTAAAGTTTATTGAATATGACACTGTAGACAGATTTCTTCACCTTTTATAATTAGCAAAATAATTTTGAATAATTATTAGTGATATAAAACACTGCAATTATAAAGTATTAAAATATTAGAAATTATAGAATATAACAAATTTTTTTCTGGACTTTTGTTTATATCAAATTATGAATCAGGTTAAAAAGTAATATCCTCCTATTTACAGATTCCTCTAACTGACCACATATCATTATTTCCATTTTCTTTAAGCAATTAATGAAGACCTATCTAAAAATAGTATTTATTAATCTCTATAGAAATACATTTATTCTTTTATTTTCCTTTATTTCACAAACTATATACTCTTCCACAAAATAAACAAACTTTAAAATGTGTGCATATAAATTATAAAGCTTATAAAAGATACAATAAGTGACAATAATTTAAAAGCCCAACAATTTTATATTGACAATTTAGATTGGTTCACTCAATAATTACTTTAATCCCTTTTAAACATAACTTGTAGTACAGGAAGAAGTAGAGCATGCAGGGTAAAACTGCATTTCCTAGCCCTTTTCCTAATTAAGATTTTAGGCGGGATTTTGATTCAGCCAGTGGATTTTGAGGAAGGATTACGTTCCAGGTATCCTGGAGGTATCCATTTTGAAGATGCTGATTTTGGAAGAAAAATGTGATTTTTGATCTAGCAGCTATTGTACTGATGTCTTGATCCTAGAGATTGCTTCAAATTTGGAAGCTCCCTCTTGGCAGAGGAGAATTGGTTTTATAAACAGCATCTCATAGTTGTGCAACTTTCTGATCACGAGCCAGCGGACAGGACTCTTGGCAGTCCTCTTCCGCAGTGTGGGCTGGTAGTTGTTCTAGAGGTTCCACAGTTATAGTGATTTCATAAGGGAGCTGCAGTTTTAAATAGCTAGGATAGTACTGTTGCTAACAACTAAAAACATTCAATAATTGAATAATTGATATCAATAGTAGCTGTCAGACACAGATTCTCAAGAAAATGTGAAGATGGGATTTGCTGTTAGGTTTGCAGGTATTGAAGTGAGGGAAAAGTTAATCCATTAAACTTTGTGTTTTGTGGGGAGCCTGAGTGGCTCAGTGGGTTAAGCCTCTGCCTTCGGCTCAGGTCATGATCTCAGGGTCCTAGGATGGAGCCCCGCATCGGGCTCCCTGCTCAGCGGGGAGCCTGCTTCCCCCTCTCTCTGCCTGCCTCTCTGCCTACTTGTCATCTCTCTCTCTGTCGAATAAATAAATAAAATCTAAAAAAGAAAAAAAAAAGATTATGATTTAAAAAAAATTGAAAAAAAAAAACAAAAACCTTGTGTTTTGTTACTTAGATTATCATTGACAGGCTCCTATCATTAAGTACTATAAGGTGCTGAAAGCAAGATTTGGGACCAAATCTTTGCTGCAAAAAAAAAAAATCATTAGGGGTTGTACAAGGACTAAAATACTATGGGAAGACAGGATTCTTTAATTAATCAGGAAAATCATTTAAGAGAAAAAAGACAATGAAGTGTACCAGTTTTTAATTCTTCATCTCAAAGCAAAAAACAGAAGTGTGGGTTTTTATGACACAAAAGAATTATCTTATCTCTTATAACAATAGGATTGCTGTACCTGAAAATGAGATTCCAAGTCTCATTCTGAGGGCTGGTGAATTATGATGTAAATTCCACATACCAGGTGAAAGTTAGAAAATGTATGGAAATAGATGGATCCCAATATTGTAATAATGGTATTTAGGAAATGTAGATGACTCAGAGTACTTTGAAATACTCAACCCCCACCAGGGTTCTCCTGCTGGAATAAGCCAACCTTCCTCTCTGACTAATGAATCATCCAAGATACTGCTTTTCAGAAGCAGGTCAGGTCTTCCTATGTCACCGTTCATTTGATCCAGATTTAAATTAGAGGCCAGAAATCAAAATAGTACAGAGGGCTAATCATTAAGTTGTACCTTGAATGAATGGCTTACTTACTGCTGAGCTGCAATATTTCATTGTCTATTGGGGGAATAAACAGAAGAACCTGTGTGCGAATGGATTCTGAGGTTTCTAGAGCAAGGAATGACAATTTTATTTTTTTTTATTTTTTAATAATTTTTTTTAAAGATTTTATTCATTTATTTGACAGAGAGAGAGAGAGATCACAAGTAGGCAGAGGCAGGCAGAGAGGAGGGGGAAGCAGGCTCCCTGCTGAGCAGAGAGCCTGAAGTGGGGCTCAATTCCGGGACCCTGAGATCATGACCTGAGCTGAAGGAAGAGGCTTTAACCCACTGAACCACCCAGGCACCCCAGGAATGACAATTTTATAGCAGAGTAAATTCACTCATATGAGTGTATATACTAGACATATTAAAATGCTATTTTGATTTTCTGAGAGTGGTTCTAATGATCAAAGCAGTAGATGAAAAACAAACTCAATGCTGATTTCGGATAAATGAGATTAAATTTTCAGAAATGCCTTGATATAAAGTGACTACTACTGTTAGTCAGTCCCATTTTAAGGCAGCCCTAAATGACAAGTGAGTAAGGGACTTCAGAGAGTATATTTGGTGTCCTCATTATCAAGAAAAAAAGATTACAATTGGAGGTTTAGATCTATGGTGATTTTTGGATCTTAGTTAATTGTCTTCATGAATTATTAGACATTTACATAAATCAATAATATAAAATGTAGGTAGATACATTCAAAAGAACCTCACAAAAATGCATCCAGGCTATGAAAATGCTTGTTCCCATATGAATGCTTAATATCTTTGTTTCATATCTCGAAGAACATCTCAATAATCAGGTTAACAGTATGATTCCTTGACAGAAATCATTTCTCCAGCTATCTCAATGCCTGATCAAATGGCTCATGCAATTTTCTGTAGTGACAGGAATAGAGATTATGCACTGGATCAACATTCTGATGATTTTTCTCTCTCATTGGTGATCAGTCTATTACTACTGCCAAGTGTCTAATCTGCTAGCTCTGACAAATGATAAATTCCCCAAATGATATATTTCAAGGAGACTAGACTGTCATTGAATGCCAAGTCAAGTATATTGGTCCCTTTCTACCAAGATGGATGCAGTAATTTTCCCTTGTTTTTTATTTTTATTAGTCTTCCTCACCAACACAATTCTCCTGGAAATAACAAATACAGACCTTATAAATACTTCACACACCATCCTGATATTTGACATAATACTGTCCCAAAGATGGGTTTTATTTAATATAGAAAATGAGCTTGTATTCACAGGATGCACTGTACCATGTACCACACTAACCTAGAAGCAACTATGATTATGAAATGGTAGCAGAGCCTCTTGAGAACTCTGTTACAGTGTCAGCACTCAAAAACATCTCGCAAGTTAACAGTGCTGTTCTGAGATATGCTATTTGTTCAAACTAAAAGTCAATATAGAATGATCTTTCCTCCATAGTCAATGTATATGATTTCCAAACCAAGGAATTGGGAGAGGCAGCTTATTTATTATACCCGATGAGCTACTTGAATTTTCTTGTTGTTTTCTATTTCTACTTCTTTGGACTTCTTTTATTTGGAGGTCTGGGCACCCAAAGGAGACAATTATACGTGGATGTAAAACAATTGTTATGTTGAAGGAGTTGTCAATATAGTCATGTGGCCATTTTGAAGTCCATATGATCATAACGAAACAGGAAGAGAAAGGGATTGGCTTGAGAAATGTATCCTGATAATCAAGGGGAAATAATGGTAACATTGCCAAGACAGAAATGGAAGTATATTTTTGGAATTCAATTATTTCTCAAAGCGCTTCTAATTGCTTCAATTATCAATGTCTCCTGATAGATATTAATGGAGAACAGCGACATACAATGCATGCAGATCCACCGAGTGTTGCAAGGGCAAAGATCTGACTCACCCCAAGTGTTGAAGAATCTGCTTAATAGGCTGGTTTGTGGCAAAGATGATGTGGTACTGGTGGAAGGAAATGAAGACTGGCATAGGTATTCAGGATTTTTTTCCTTGCTCTTTTGCATATCTATGTATATTAAATAAGCTTTTCTTTTATTATCTCCCCTGCCCCCCTAGGGTTCTTTCTTTTTAATCAGGTGTGCTGGTGTTGTTTAAATAAGAATTTAGTGGGGAGGTTATAAACTATCAAATGAAACTATGACTGAACCAGAAGAGAAATCACTTCAAGGTGAGATAAAGTGACTTGTGAGACTTCTGGGTGCCCGTTTTATTTATAGATAATGTAACTGCAATACATTATACTTGTTTATTTTGTTGTTGTTCTTATCAGGAAACTTAAATATGGGGAAAGGGGATATGTATGAAATTGAATAAATAAAGGAGTAGACTGTAAAGAAATCATGTATTGGCTTCTTCTTCTTCTTTTTTTTTTATTTATTTGACACCGAGAGAGAGATCACAAGTAGGCAGAGAGATGGGGGAAGCTCTGTGGGGACCCTGCTTCCTTCTCTCTCTCTCTGCCTGCCTCTCTGCCTACTTGCGATCTCTCTCTCTCTGTGTCAAATAAATTTAAAAAATCTTAAAAAAAAAATAAATAAATGGGCCTCTGCTAGTCGCTGAGCAACTTTCTAAAGTGAGTTGCCAGTGTTGTGTCATGTGGATCATAGTGTGTTACAAAAATGCTACGTCAAATATCACCCCCTCCCCATCCCTCACACCATTTCACGTAACTCTATTTTTCTTTCAAACTTCTACTCATATAGTCACCTCCAGAATTTTTTTCCTCACTTCCTGAGAGAAATTCTGAGTTGGTGCATAATTTCTGAGCTCCTGAGATACACTTTTTGCATATGCTTTATATACTTACTGTTGATGTGTAATAATTTTTGGTTGGTTTGTTGTTACCACTAAACTATCATGTCTAATGATCATTTTTTAAAGCTTTTTATCTCATTATCTGGTACGTTCTCCAGCACAGGGCTGGTATTAATCAGTGTTTACTGATTTAGTGAATGATGAATATTGACTGCATACATCTTCATCAGTGACTCTGATTGAATGATGCAGCAAGTAGTCAAGAACTACCATTAGATTTTTGTACTCAAATCATCTATTTTATGCAAAGATCGATTTATTTGAATTCTAAAGCTCCTCCTTGTGAAATGTGACATCATATTATATTAAGTTGCTTTAATCAGTTCAACATATCACATAATAAACCTCAATGACGTAAGAATTTGATTAGAAGAGGTAGAAGAAAGAAGGTAAAGATGAAAAGTGACCTTGGAAGAAGGAAATTGTCATTCTGAAAATTGAGTTAGCAATGGAAGGTGAAATTTAGGAAAGCAATCCATGTACCTAACGCATATGGCCAATTCAGATGCGGTTTACACAGGCATTTTCTTGTAGTGTATCCAGGTTGCTCTAACAAGATTAACACAGACTGGGTGGCTTTTAAACAACATTTATTTCTCACAGTTCTGGAGGCTGCAAGTCCAGGATCAGGATACCTGCATGGTAGGGATAAGGGCCCTCTGTAGGTTACAGACTAGTCAGAGTATTCTTACATGGTGGAAGGGGGTTAAAAAGCTCTTTAGACCTTTTATAAAATCATTAAACCTATTCATGAGAGCTCCACCTCATGACAAAAACATCTTCCAAAGGCCCCAACTTATACCATCTCAACAGGCATTAAGATTTCCATATACGAATTTTTGGGGGACAAAAAATATTCAGATGAAAGCAGGCATTTATATTAGATTAATTTAAAACTACAGTTGGAGAGGCTCCTGGGTGGCTCAGTCATTAAGCGTCTGCCTTAGGCGCAGGTCATGATCCCAGAGTCCTGGGATCGAGCCCCGCTTTGGGCTCCCTGCTCGGCAGGAAGCCTGCTTCTCCCGCTACCATTCCCTCTGCTTGTGTTCCCTCTCTCGCTATGCTTCTTTCTGTCAAATAAATAAAATCTTTAAAAAAAAAAAAACTACAGTTGGGTTATGACAACAGATAGAAGAACTAAAAAAAAAAAAAGATTGCAGACACCTCTTCAAAATCAGAAGGCAGAAACTTTTCTCAAGGAGAGTTTTCCAAATACAGCAGGACCCAGTCAGAGATGGGAAGTGTGACAAGTACTAGCCAGGTTTTAAGAAGAAATGTGCCCCCACAAAATAAACTTTAATGATCTATCCAAATGGATTTATTGATGCCATCTTTTCTTGAAATCCATTACTGCCTAAACAATGTAAGTAGACGATACACTTCTGATACTCTCTTTTTAAAAACAGTAAGAGTTAATTCCAATTATCACCATATGGGCGTGATGAAGCTGTTAATCTACTCTCTGTCTTACCATGATAGGTTTAGGAATAAAAATGACTCTGATATTGCAAATGGACATGATTAATACTTCAAGTAAAAAGAGATTATAGAATTTTTTAAAACAACCGATAAAGAGACAAAAACTTACATCGTTGCTACTACCCACGACTTTTGTCTGATCTGACAATTTTAAATTTGAAGATATGATATATACCAGATAACATTAAATTGGAAGTACTTAAGTAGCCATTTGGAATTATTAAATGTTTCCTTATTTGTTATTATCAAATATGTTGCTTATGTATCAGGTAACATTACTAGTAGCCTTCAAAGTAATATTCCTTAAATTAATTTCAACTTGAATCATATATATGTAATAGATATTCATATAAACAAAAAATGACAAATTGTGGGTTATTGTAATATATATATTGGTCTTAAAGGCTACATTTGTACATTTCAAGGAGATTAGAGTGATATGGAATAAACTCTTGTGCTAAAATATACATGTAGCTAAAAGATACATACAACAAAAATAATCTAACTAAAGTAATATGTGCTAAGAAAATTATGAGCACATTTTTTTCATATCCCAGAATTACTTCAGAGGACTATGAATTCTTTCCACTGTTGCAAAATGTGTTCATCTAACTTATTCCCTTTTTCAATGGGTTTTATTTTATTAAGGACTTATTTGTGTATTTGATTTTGGTTTGATGAATTACCCTAAGAGACATACTTATCTTTCTGGTTATGGATTTACTTCACCTGGAATAGCTTTCTTAACACATACTATTTATACATAGAAGAACATTGGGTGAAGTGTATAAACTTTTAGTTTTATTTATGACTTTGTTTCTAAATAGCTACTTAAACTTAATACAGAGAACTTGATATCTGAACAATTCATTATCAGCAAACTAAGGCAGATGAAATACAACTTTTTTTCCATTTCTAAAATTTTATGATCATATTATGTTACTGAATATTCTTTAAAATTTTATTTAGTCAAAGTAAAAGCACAAAAATCCATATTATAGTATTTTTTTCTCATAAAGATAGGATACATAGATGGAAATAAATGAATGAAATACAACTAGATAATACCAGGATATATGCTATAGTATCGGTCTCTAGATCATTTATTATAATACAAACTGCCACCTGTATAGATCTTTTTTCTCTCCTTTTAAAAAAAGAACTTAAAAACTTTGGACAAATTGGAATGAAGAATTTCATTCCAATTTGTCCATTGGATTTCAACAAATCTTTGTTGATTTCTTTGATTTCAACAAATTTGGTTTACTGTAGATTCTCAAAGTTCTCTGAGAACCTGAACCAAATACATTCCTAAAATAAAACTAATTTAATATACTTAACCTAATATTTATTTTGATGAATAAATAATTTCCTATAGCAATTTAAAAAAAATGATTACCAAATAAAGTTTCATTCTATCAAGTATCAAAGCCTATTTAACCAAAAGTTACCTAAAAGGTTTATTTTGATATTAAAATACCTAAACCCTACCCATCATTTCTTACATTGTAACTGACAGAGACTTAGAGAATTAAAAGAATAAACATTTGCCATTGCTCATTGGTCTGTACGTCAACTGGATGGTTCTACTGAATTTATACAATCTCAGATAATCCGGACTAGGGTCACTTATGTATTTGATGGGTCAACTCTATGCCTATGCTATGATAACTTCATTCATATTCATAATGGTTGGCTGTTTCTTGGCTGTATTAGCTGGTATAGGCTGAGCTAACAGCATTGTCTAATAATCCAGCAAACTAGTATTGGTTTATTCAAATTCGGCAGCAGGTCTGAGAGAGTAATTAGAAACCCAAAAAACTTTTGGGACCTAGGCTGCAAATTGACACACCAAACACTCTCTTCCATTCTATTTTCCAAAGCAAGTCACAAGGGCAACCTAAATTTGAGGGGTGGAAAATAGACTCCACCCCCATACAGCTGCAGCTGCAAAATGACATTGCAAAAATTTTGTATATACAGCACTGATGAATTGAGGCCACTTTTTGAGCAATTGATTATAGAGAATAAAGGGGAAATACATAGCTTGGAAATAGAACCAAATTTATCAAAGATATTAAACTATAATGAAAAATGCAATAAAGTAGTAATGGAAAATTTAAAAATATATTATTATGATATTAAAGCTTGGAACAATAATTTTGTACATATATATTACATATAGAAATATTTAAATATTTAAATATACATATTTAAACATATCTGTATTTATACTTCATGTCATAATAACATAACTCACATTATCATTTAAATTCTAAGGTGTTAAATATTTATTTAAAAGGCACAAAAAACTTATTCCATCTTTAAACAACATTGAAAAGAAGAAAATCCAGGCCTAACTCAGTTTGAGCCTCAGCAAACCTATTCATTTCAAAATGTGGAGATATTAACAAAGCTTTCAAGGTTTAAAAATAATTTTACAACAAGTACAAAACAATTAACTAAGTCTTAATTACATATTTAACAAATTTGTAATAATTATTTTTGAAAGAGGAAGCCACTCTGATAATTTTGGTTTGATGTCAAAGATCTCTTTATAACATAGATATTTATAACATATAATTCAATAATCTTTAAGATTTCTGTTTCATTTTAGAAAATTTACACATTTCTTAAACTCTTCATGCTACTCATGATAACAATTGTTTTTACTTAGAAAATAATAGCTGAAACATTGACCATTCAAAGAGTATTACACATAACAGAATTAAAATAGAAAGGGCTATGGGAATTTTGAGTAAAACTTCTTCAATGAGATAAAAATATAAGAAGATTGTGACCAACATATTTCCTATTATTCACAGGATATTAATTTAAAATATAAAATAATTTAGTTGTTTGAATTGAGCAATTAACTTGTGCCAGGTATTTTACTAACATGATTACATCTAATTATAACAACATTTTGAATACCATTTTTTAGCAAGATTTTATTTTAAAGCAGTTTTGTGTTTAAAGCAAAATGAAGACACTGAGATTATTTATTTACCCTCTGCCCCTACACATGCCTAGGCTCCCTCATTATCAACATTCTCCATTGTAGTGGTTCATTTGTTACAACTATTGAACCTATATAGACACATCATTATTACCCAAAGTCCATAGTTTACATTAGGATTCGCTCCTGGTGTTATATATACTATGGGTTTGGACAAATGTATAATGGCATCTATCTACCATTATAGTATCATACAGAATTTATTTCACTACCCTAAAAATGCTCTGTGCTCCAGTTATTCATCTCTCTCTCTTCCAACTCCTGGCAATCACTAGTCTTTTTAGTCTCTCCATAGTTTTGCCTCTTCCATAACATTATAGAGTTGGAATAACGTTATGTAGCCTCTTCAGATTGGTTTCTTTCCCTGAGAATCGTGCATGTAAGGTCCTTCCATGTCTTTTTCATGGCTTGATAGTTCATTTCTTTTCAGTGCTGAATAGTATTTCATTGTGTGGATGTGCCAGGTTTAACCATTCACTCTTTGGCTTGGGTGAAAATTGATATAAGCACTCCCGTATAGGTTTTTTTTTTTTTGTTTTTTTTTTTTCATTTTTCTCTCCCTCTCTCTCTCTCCCTCTCTCTTTTTCTTGGATTCAGGTTTTGATTCATTTGGGTAAATGCCAAAGAATATGATTGCCAGATCATATGATAGAGTAAGTTTAATTTTATAAGAAGCAGCCAGACTGTCTTCTAAGGTAGTCATGCCATTTTGCATTTTCAGCAGTATTGAATGAGAGTTCCTGTTTCTCCACATATTCAACAGCATGTGGTTTTGTCAGACCTCTGGATTTGACCATTCTATTAGATGTGTAGTGGTATCTTATTGTTGTTTTAATTTGCATTCCACTGGTGACATTAGATGCAAGACATCTTTTTGTATGGTAATTTGCCATTCATATATCTTCTTTAGTTATTATTATCATTTTGAAAATAAAAGATATGAGAAACAAAGAGTTAAGTAGCTGACTACTAACTCAGCTGAAAAGAGTTGGGACTTAAATCCTAGGTAAATCATCTGATTTCAAAGCTCATACTGTTTCTACTATATTATAATGTCCTTTGGTCCATCCCAACTGTAATATTCCACTATTTAGAGATAATATATATTTGAAAGTCCTTATCTGAGTTCTATTAAAGTAATTAAATGGTTCCTTTTTAGTAGTTTTTCTAAGAATACTATATATAAAATATACTTTCTTATTCGATGGTTTTTCATATATGCAAACATTGGTTGTAACACTTTAGCTCCTTCCACTATCCTGTTCACCTAGAAATCCCTTTGCCTCCCTAATTACAGAGATAATATCCCTAAAAAAACAGCAAATACTTTAACTTAATAATTCAGGATCATAGGAAATATCATACATTCAACCAACATTCAGTTATTTAGTAAGTTTTAATGAAGCACTCACTGTTCATGCTTCCTTAACATATAGAGGAGGCAATAAGATCAAATATGGTAGTTAAATTGTGAAAAAAATTAAGCAACGCTGCAAATAAATGCTAACTGACTTCAAGAAAAATGAAGGCAACTATGAACTGACATATTCCTTTTATTCACATAATAGTTAAATTTTTGAATATGAACAAAATCCAAAAGAGGTAAAAATTACAAAATTAGGATGAATTAATTAATACTGTTAGTGTTGGTTTTTTTGTTTTTAAAACGCAGTTTAGGTAATAATAAAAGAAAAAGAAAAAAGCTGAGGCATGGCAAAAAAAGGCATTAGAACTTCATTCATTACTACATCTGGTTGTGGGGAGAAACTAAGATGTAAGTTGAGGTCACAGTATCCTCTTGTGTTGTGATAAGCTTTGGTCAAATTTATTACAGAAAAACAAGCTATATATCTATGTGTATTGAAGTGGAAGACTAAGAATAACCCCTAGATGCACATAGGAATCTCCTATGCTCAAACAAGTAGGTTAATAAAAATATTTTTAAATATTTTTTTCTATGTATGGGAGTCAACACTCATATTCACAGATCCTGCCAAACCTGAAAAATCAGGATCAATTCAATTGTATTCTTTATCTAACATCTCAATCAAGCTTTCTGTTTCAAAAAATTGTAAAAGTTACCCATGTTTTTCTAAGAGGATAAGGAACAAATTATAAAACTGGATAAATTTAGGGACTTGAACTATCTTTGTTGGCTCGACTATTCCTTTTCTTCTTTGAGATTATTCGTTTTTATAAAGGTTACATTCTTCTCTGTTCCTTCATTCCATAAATTTAAATTATGGTGAAAACTTTATTTAAAATAAGAAGCCTACAGTTCATCCAACCAACTTACAAGAAGGTGAAACTGCTTAATTGTGAATGTTGCCTGAGGAAGCCCTTTACTACCAAACATTTAAGTTATAAACTTGCCATTTTCAGTAAAAAGGAAAATTCTATTTTGATCTTTATCTGCCTGAGTCCTATCTCTTCTTCTTGATACTTTAGAACTAGAGAAGATCAATTCTATTTATTGGTCTCCTTCCAAATCTACAGATTTCAAACATGTAAATTATTCACTATTTACTCTGGGTTGTTAGAGATGGAAATTTCTACATAGCCAGAATGTTAGGGAGTATTTAGGGAACTATACCTGTGAAGGTGGGAAGGAAGCAGGAGTAGCCAGAAGAAGTTGAACTGTAACTCAGTACAACATAGGCCTCATCAATATCATGGGCAGTTATGCAGTTGGGATGACCCTTAAGAGATTTCCTGAATTATCTCTTTTTACCCCTGCATCTTTCAGTTATTGGTTACAGGCATACCCTAGGAAGATATCTTAGCTTTCAGAAATTAATTAGTACCCACTGAGCCTGGGTGGCTCAGTCATTAAGTGTCTGCCTTCAGCTCAGGTCATGATCCCAGGGTCCTGGGATTGAGTCCCACACCCAGCTCCCCACTCTGCGGGAAGCCTGCTTCTCCCTCTCGCACTCCCCCTGCTTGTCTTTCCTCTCTCGCTGTGTCTCTCTTTGTCAAACAAATAAATACAATCTTTAAAAAAAAAAAAAGAAAAAAGGGTCACCTGGGTGGCTCAGTGGGTTGAAGCCTCTGCCTTCAGCTCAGGTCATGATCTCACGATCCTGGGATTGAGCCCCGCATTGGGCTCTCTGCTCAGTGGGGAGCCTGCTACCCCCTCCCCCTGCCTGACTCTCTGCCTACTTGTGATCTCTCTCTCTGTCAAATAAATAAATAAATAAATAAATAAATAAATAAATAAATAAATTTTATTTATTTATTTAAAAAATAAAATTTTTTAATTTATTAATTTTAAAATAATATTTAAAAAATAAAAATTAAATTAAAAAAAAGAAAAAAAGAAAGAAAAGGAATTAGTACCTGTGGACTGAAAAAGGAATCACATGGTCAACCACAGCATTTGCTTCATATAATCAGTTTACCCCTTCTGGGAACAGCTAGTTTAGGATCCTGGTTGGTCACTCTTCCTGGGGAAACTCACAAGAGGATCGTTAGCAAGATGAACTATAGTCTCTGCCACTGCAGTTAGGCTGGAAGTTGCAACTGGCTCATAATCTCCCTTCTCTATTTTCCATTCTATATCCCTCACATTTAACTAACAGTTTTAATGGGTTAGAAGGTTTACCTTGTTTGTTTACCTAGGCTCTTATTCCTGAGGGTTCTTTTGCCCTGGTCACCATGCCCTAGGTAGGTGTGACTGCCGCACTTGTTCACTTACATCACAACTGGGCAGATCATTCCAAAAGATGATCCAAGGAATCATAAAGGTGCCAAACATATTCTTACCTGATCCCATTGTATAGCCTCAGTCTTTCCTTCTCATGATGATCAAGTTAAATTTTCCCCATCCGATTGATGTCTACCCTCCTTGCCCATAGGACTCTTGTTAAAATTGGTGGTCCTACATAAACTTTTAAATGGGACCTTGAAATAACCCCTCCATAGTAAACAAGACCTCTAAAACTGCAGAGCCCTGAGATGTAAGGATGGACTGTATTAGTGATCTTGGGCTGCCATAACAAAATACCACAGACTGGGTAGTTTAAACAAAAAAGTTTATTTTCTTACAGTTCTAGGTGGTGGAAAGTCCAAGAATAAGTTTCTGGCATGGCTTTGTTTCTGGTGAGAACTCACTTCCTGGCTTGTAGGTGGCTGCCTTCCTGTTTTGCGCTCACATGGTCTTTCTTCAGTGATGCATGCAAAGAGATGGAAAGCTAGCTCTCTGGTGTCTTTTCTTTTAAAGACACTAATTCTATCATATTGAGGCCCCACCTTAATGACTTTATTTAGTCTTAATTACTTCCTTAGAGGCCCTATCTTCAAATACAACCATACTGAGAATTGGGCTTCGATACATACATTTGGGGGGAACAGCAACATTCAGCCCATAATGTACCCAAAGTTGGTCACTGAGAGTGGTAGTAAGTGTGTTCTTGATTCCATGTGAGATAAAGAGTCCTGTCTGGAAAAAAAAAAAAAAAAAGAGTCCTGTCTATTCCAATGTAACAAAATCTCTGTATATCTTCTGATAGTACTGCTTTCCAAGACTCCATGGACAAAAAAGAGAATAGAATATATGTGGATTCTGATCAAGATGAACTGTTTCCTCTTCCTGAGTAGAAGAAAATATAATCAATTTGCCACTAAGTGTTTGGGTGATCTCCCTGAGGCACTGTACACAATCAGGGTCTCAGTTGCTGGCAAACAGGACGTTTGGTAGTGGAAATAGCTACCAGCTTTGGTAAGGGGACCCACATGTGGGGCCCATGGAAAACCTCCATCCTGAAACCATGGTCACTTTTTTTTATTTGTCCTATGCCAATATTGGAATGGTCACTCAACAAAACTGATCTACATGCTGCTTTCGCTGGGATCTGGTAAGGTATCTCCCTTCAGCCAAGGCAGTCAAAGAAGGTCTGATCCATTAACCGTTAGCAGGCAGTACTTCTGACAGCCAGCAAAAGGGTAGCTCAGTCCTGAAGGGGAAGGGAGTGCTTCTGGTGACACAACATGTCATCCAGAATCATTTGTGAGTATTATTTACATGTAACTTTTTGATTAACCACACCATTCATTCTATAGAAAGCTTTCAAGCTTGGTATAAATTTAAAGATTTTCTAATTTTGATTAATCAAGTTTTCTACTCAAAATGGTAGAATCACTAAAACTTGAGACTAGTACATGTACAGTTTAATATTTTTGAGAAAAAAATTATTTGTACCTTTTCATGATATATGTATGTTCCTCAAAGGACTAGCCAATCGTGTGCCACATCTTAATATCATACATCTTAATTATATGGTGTGCTCTACTTTATATAATTAATACTTTATAAGAGAGTTGTTTATTTGAATCAGCATGTGAATGAATATGTAAATGAAAATGACTTCTAATTATATTCAAACATCATTCAATTGATAAATTCATATATTCTTATTTATTTAAATATATATTTAAATTCACATGGAACACTAAATCCAATAATTGAGTCCATATCATTTTGTTGTTCGTCTAATGCTAAACTCACTTCAATTGCATGGAAATATGAAAACATTTTATTATTTGTTTTTTTCCTTCTGTTCTTTTAATTCTGACTTCCTTCAATTTTTTCCTTTCTTCTTTCCTTTCTTCCTTATTCCCACTCTTTTTTTATTCCTACCTTTTTAAGTTTTAAATGTTCTATAACATTTTGCAAGTATCTGCTCCTGTCTTAACAAATTCCTTAAGTCTTTTCCCATAATAGCTACCTTAAATGAGTTATGATATATTTGTTAAAAGCCTGATGTGGCCTGTATCCAATCTTGTATTAAATTTAGAGGAATAAATTGTCAGTCCCTACTACTCAGATAAGAAAAGCATATAAGTATTGTCTTTAAAAAGAAAACAACAACAACAACAAAAAGAATGGCCTTTGTAATGAAAATTAATTAAAATTGTTATGATAAGCAATAATTGCAAAGATTTTAGGTTCTTTGGACACCTGGAAAGATGCCTGAAGCCTGGACTGTAATTGAGAGCAGGATGTGAGAAACAGTCAGTTTCATCTAATTAAAAACATGGGAAAATTTGCGATTTTTCAGTTGGTTGACTGATTAGTCATTTGGTTGTTTAGCTGGTTGTTTTCTGGCTGAGACACACTGGAAGAAGACAGAGAAGACACACAAAGACTGAGAAAGCAAAGAACAGCAAGATATAGCAACATGGTGGGAGACAAGAGTTGATTTGAGTAAAACACTGAATAAATTTTTAAGAACAGATATGTGTAATATCCAACTTCATATGTAGTTGACAAGCTATAGATCTCATCAATGTATCTACTAAAGCCATCCACAGAGGTTTGTGCCTTTTACAAACATTATTTCAGCAAAAGTATATACATGTGCTATTTAAAAATTTATAGTATCTTATGACACTTTCCTTTAAAATAATAAAAATGCTCTTCTCCCTCTGGGCAATGGAGAATAGAAAAGAAATAATGCATGTGGAATAACTAGAATAACCTTAAATTAAATTAATTCAACAGAGGCAAGAGGTTACCCTTCTAGGTGGGACTCTGATAATGTTACCCCTAGGGAATTTTTAGAAATGATCAGGAAGGTATGTGGCTTTCAGGAATGCATGAATGGAAATTAAGTCAACTTTATGTATATCTTAAAGAGCAGAGTCACTTTCACTGATATATGAGTTATACTGTTAATATTCTTCCTATTCATTTATTAACACATGTGACTAATAATTGCTGAGTACATGTTATTTTCCAGGAAATATAAAAGCCATTGTGCATGCAATGGTAAAGAAGACAGACCAACAGTCTTTGTCTTCAGGAAGCTTATAATTGAAGGTAGACTGCAGGCAATCAGCAAGTAAACAATAAAAAATCAAATTTGTGCTTTGTTATATGTGTTACAAAGGAAATATGCCTGAGTGGCTCAATAGGTTAAGTGTCTGCCTTCAGTTCAAGTCGTGATGCTGGAGTCCTGGGATCAAGCCCTGAATCAGGCTCCCTACTCACCGGGAAGCCTGCTTCTCCTTCTCCCTCTGCTGCTTCCGCTGACTGTGCTCTCTCTATCAAATAAATAAAATCTTAAAAAAAAAAATAAAAGGAAATTTAAAAAGTGGCGTAATTGGTAAGTCAGAGTGATTTCATTTATAAGGGACAAGGAAATGCACTTGAGAAGAAACTGTCTGGAGAGGTAGAGTGATAATATAAAGAAGCAGTCAATATTAAATTATTTGAGGGGCTCCTGGTGGCTCAGTCAAATAAGGCTCAGACTTGGTTTTGGTTCAGGTCATCATCTCAGGGTCTTGGGATCTAGCCCTGCATCAGGCTCCCTGTTCAGTGAGGAGTCAGCTTCCACTCTCCCCACTCCTGCTTTCTCTCTTTCTATCTCTGAAATCAATAAATACTTAAAGATATTTAAAGTATTTGATTTGTAAAATGGTTTTTGAAATTAAAAAAGTAGGTTTGGGAAAAGCAAAACAGGTTTATTTTAAAAATTAAAAATTAATAAATACTTAGAGATATTTAAAGTATTTGATTTGTAAAATGGTTTTGAAATTAAAAAAGTAGGTTTGGGAAAAGCAAAACAGGTTTATTTAAAATAAAAATTAAAAATTAAATAATTTAAAATATTAAAGATTAAAAATATTAAAACAAATATTGATAATATTCTTTTTCCTAGAGAATAACATAAAATCACTTGGGCTAAGAATAAGGAACAGAAAAAAAACAAAAGAATAGGTAATAGTGAGGAAAGACTATTAAGGTGTAGGAGGACCCAACAGACACAATGTCCAAAGCCTTTTTAATGTAAAACAAAATAAAAATTTTTTTTCAATAATTTCTGCTGATTAAGGCTACCACCACTGGGTAATCACTGTCATAAATTTACCACACATTATCATTAGCATTATTTGATTTGAAAAGTTTGGCTGTAGTCTGGATATGTGTTAATTTAATATCTCTAAAACTGACCTGCTACAAAGTAACTTAAAGTGTTAAATACATGTAACATTCTTTAAAATGCAGATGCCATCTCATGATAAAGTCAGTGAAAATCTCATGGTTGAAAATTGAAAAATTTCATTTATTTCATAGGGGATTAACTGCAATAGGAATTGCCCTCCCATCACAAATATAATATTCAGAAAACTGGATTAAACAAAGGAAACAACTATCTTCAGAATGGACAATACGTAGCAGAAGCTGCTGAGCCTTGAGAAGGGAAACTGCCCAGGGACAGTTTGGAGGCAGTAGTGAGAGGACTTGAAACCCAATAGCCGTAGTCGCTCTGAATTGAAAAGCCAAAGATCCTATTTTGATAAAGAATAAAAGCTAGGATATTCTGGGCATATTCCCAGAAAGGAGACAGCTAACCACAGAATGAGCTCTAGAGATTTGAGGAGGAGCCTGCTTGCATTTTAAGTATTATCCTGTGCATAAAACTAAGACTTGAAATTCCCCAAGATCAAAGAAAGAACCACCCATGAATAGTAGGTCAAACTCTTCTCAGAGTGCGTGGGGCTAGGAAGAGTTTCTCTTCCTAGTAGCAAGAAACAAGACACCTCATAAAGACAGGGCATTGAGTAGACACTCACAAATGGCCATGCCCTAGTACTTAGGCTACGTTAGACCTTGGGTAAAGAGTATGGTAGACACATCTGAACATCCTGAAAAGTAAGTCTCTAAAAGATAAAATCGATCTCCACTAATTTATGTTATATGCAAGAACAAAGTCCATACTCTGTGAGTACAACACTCAAAACATAAAATCTATGATGTATAACATCCAAACAAAAGTAGTCAGCAAGCAAAGATGCAGGAAAATATAAAATATAAACAGATAAAAAATTAATAGCAATTACAGAGAAAATGAAATAGGCAGGAGAAGACCTTAAAACTTCTATTATAAATATTATCACAGTGCTCAGGGATGTAAAGGAAAACTTGAACACAACGAGGTGGTAAATAAAAAATAAGAAAAGACATGGATGGAACTTCTATATATGAAAAAGAAAATAACTTATATAAAAAATGAACATGGGGTGCCTGGGTGGCTCAGTCAGTTAAGCATCTGACTCTTGATTTCTGCTCAGGCCTTGATCTCAGGGTTGTGAGATTGAGCTCTACGTCAAGCAAGCTCCATGCTGGGTGTGGAACCTGCTTAAGATTCTCTTTCTACCCCTCTCCTTCCCCCCAAAAAAATGAACAGAAAATATAAACAAAAAAAATAGATATTTCGAAGAAAATGTCAGTGTGTGTGAAGAAATACCAATAGACACTATCTAAAATAAAAAAGCAAGAATGAGAACAAAGAAAATAGATCTATAGTGATCTGGGGATACATACATATAATTGGAATTCCAGAATAAAGATGAGGAGGTGGAGGAAAAACTTTAAAGAAATAATGACCATACATTTTCTATATATAGTGGAAACTATAAAATCCCAAATATAAAAAGGTAAAAAAAAAAAAACTTTAAGTAGAATAGACATAAAATAAACCACAGCAAGTAGAGTCAATGGCTGAAAACAATAAAAAGAATCTACTAAGGCAGTCAGAAACCCAAACTAAAACCAAACAGTATATATGAAGGAAGAAGAGATAAGAAGTACAAACTCAGAATTCTATACTCAGAAAAAAAATATTTTTTCAAAAATGAAGGTAAATAAAAGAGTTTAGAGAAACAAAATCTGGGAGAATTATTTATTAGTTGACCTGCACTACCACAAAGTTTTAAAAAGTCCTTCAAGTAAAAAGAAAGTAATTCCAAATGGAAATTTGTATATACATGATTGAATGAAGAATGTCATGAATGGCAAATATTTGGGTCTCTACAAGATATGGTCTTCCTTATTTTTAGTATCTTTAAAATGTAACTGACTTTTATTGTGGGTTTTATAGCATATATAGAGGTAAAATGGGACCAAAAATAGCATGAAAGGTAAGTAATTTGCCTAAACATAAGTAGCCTGAACCCAAACTATTGAATATACATGTAATTGGAGCCACTAATATAATTTAAATATTTCTGTTATCCACATTAGGAATGAAAAGGCTAATCTTATTTTTACATTATATTTGAAATTTTGTTTAATATTATTACAACATGTAATGAATAAAAAATTCTTAATGATGTATTTTGCATTTATTCTACATCACTGAAGTATGGAGTGCATTTTACACTCAGAGCACATATCTTGGAAATTAACTCAGCAACATTTCCAAGCTCAACAACCACATGTAGCTAGTGACTACCATACCCAAGAGTGCAAATATAAACACACAAATTAAAATAAATACATGTCGTAGTAATGAGAAAAGACTAAATAGCAACCAAAAATGTCATCATGAATATGAATAGCATTGTCAGATAAAAGGAAAATAAAAAGACCAAACTACATATTGTACCAAGAAAGTGATTTTAATATATACAGATACAAATAAAGCAAAACAAAAGTTGGGAAAAAAATATACCAGGCAAATATCAACCAAAAATGTTAGTATCAGTAAACTAGATTTCAGAACAAGACATATTACTAGGGATACAGTGGAACATTTCATAATGACGAAGGACTCAATCCATCCAGAATAGCTAATGAACTAATTTGTCTAAGTATCTAATAACAGAACCTCAAATAAATAATGAAGCAAAACCAATGGAAACTTCTGAAGCTATTGTGCACTTGTAAGATATTTACAAATGTGTGTGGTGCATAGGCATCAAATTTTCTCCATGGAGTTTGTTTCTATTACTACGTTATTTGATCGGAATAGATGAAAGAATAAATGGGAGAATGAGGGGCACCTGGGTGGCTCAGTTGGTTAAGCAGCTGCCTTCGGCCCAGGTCATGATCCCGGAGTCCCGGGATCGAGTCCCACATCGGGCTCCCAGCTCCACGGGGAGTCTGCTTCTCTCTCTGACCTTCACTCCTCTCATCCTCTCACTTTCTCTCTATCAAATAAATAAATAAATAAAAATCTTTAAAAAAAAAAAAAATGGGAGAATGAAAGAAAGTATAATCCAAACATATATTATCATAAACTGTATGTAGCAATTGATTATATGAAAATAAACAATGTCCTCAGGAATTTTTTAAAAAGCCATTCCATAAATAATAAATACTAATAATAAACAATTTAAAAATTATTACAATGAGAAGTGATAAAATGTGAAAACTGAAAATTGTTGATTTATTGAATATACTTACTGAAGTTATAATTAAAATTTATGCAGTGAATATAGAAATGACTCTAAGTATAGATAGTGACATGTGCAGTATATTTGGGATTTATCACCTTTCATTGTCTCAGATATTACAAGCATGATTAATTTAGAGAGTGGAATAAGGACTTCCTCAAATGGCTTCTTAGTTATAGATATATCAGGTACACTATAGTCTTGCATCAGTAACTTAAACGAAAATCATCAAACTTGATAACTTACAAGCAAGGTAGAGCATAAATATATGATTGCAAGTTACTGCACTCTATTTTTTCCTAAGATGATAAGAATTCTTATAAATTATAATTCATTGATTTTGATTTATCAACCCCTTTATTTGTTTATATTGTATAGAAGTGGAGTAACAATTTCACCGACTGCCTAAATGAATCATTTTAAGTTATCTAATAAGTTTATTATTATAATATTCTGAATATTACAATGTAAATACTTATAAAAATTAATTACAAACATTCACCATTGAAATATTTAATATCTGAATAATAAACCTAAAATAGCCAGTATATTTTAATGAAGCACAGACATAAATTGGTTGGTAGAAAATTATATTAGATGACAGAAATACTCGGTGCCAACCTCTAGGATCGGTGCTATAATAAATTATCTCATTACAGTCTCATGATAAACTCTTGAAAGATATTTATCAATGCTCATTTACAATGAGTATACTGATGATAAGAGGATTTAGGTAGCTTACACAAAATCACACTCATTTTTCCTAAGAGTAATTCTTACATATTTCAACTCTACCACGTAATCTTCAGTAAGGGTAAAGAAAGCTCACTCATGTAGTGTCAGTCTCTCTGACACTTTTTATAGGTATACTTAACAAGAAAATATGCTCAGGCAAGAGCAGCTTGGGGTGGGTATGACTTTAAAATACTTAGCAGCAAACTGGAAATGTCTATGACAGAAATCTCTTCAAAAGTTTGATCTTTCTGGGTAATAGTGATAAAAGAAGGGTAGGATTTCCTCTCCTCTTTGATTCCAGAAACAATAGTTTACATAGTAGTATAGATTTTTTTATCTATTATATAGACACTGAATTTATTCATGTAGTATTTGCTATCTTATAAGCACAAAAATATGTATCAAAAAATACAAATTCTTTATGTTTGCTGGGAAAAATATGTGAAAAGAGCCTTTGCCTACTTTGCCTTTGCCTACTAAATGTTTCCACATCATTCTATTCTATGAGATCATCTTGGCTTCAAGTGCACAGGACAGTTTTGTAGCAGAGTAGGGGATACTTCAATGCCTCCCAGTTCAACCTTAAGAAATCTCCAGTACAATTGTCCCACCTTCTTTAAGCGTATGGGGCTAAGTTGCTTTACCCCCAGTGCATGTCTTGTTATGACCGGATGGAGACCCTCCCAAAAGAACCCACAAAAAGGCAGGCCGGATGCAAGAGCACGAGGGTTTATTTCCAGCTAGCTGGGGCTCCCACCGGCACATACGTTGCAGCGCAGTGCCGCAGTGCTAAGGCAAGAAGCCCCACCTCTCTCCTTTGCAGCATTTTTATGCACAAGTGTGCAAGCACATACGTCACTACACACGTCTCTACACACGTATGCGAGTTCCTTATTCCCTATATGGCAATTACGTAAATCTATGCATTTCATTGGTGCATTTGAACAATTCAGGGGCTGGGCGTCACACAGGGAAGCTAAATTCCTGGAATAGTTTTCACGCCCATGCCCTTAGGCCTGTCTTTTTCTGGCTTAAGGTGAAGCCTGTCATGGAGGAGCGGTAATCTACTTAAAAACTGAACTCCACAGTCTGAAACTGGGAATAGTATTGAATATACATATATATCTATTTATTGATATATAGATATATAAGCACGCACATTTTTATAGCACTGATTATATATTTTTCCTATGGCTATATCTATATATCTATATTTCTATATCTATAACATATGTATATGTTTTTCTTGTTAGATATTCATGATCTTTTAATTTATAAGTTGGGCAAAGCAAGAGAGTAACAATAATTAACAATAAAATAGAGCAATTATAACAATATACCATAATAAAAGTCATGTGAATGTGTTCTCCCTCAAATATCTTATTGTACACTATTCACCTTTCTTGTGATGATGTGAGATGCCTACTTGCCTACTTGCCTGCTTTAGATGCCTAAAACGCCTACTTGATGAGAGGAAGTGAGGTGAATGATGTAAACATTGTGACACAGCATTAGTCTACTACTGACCTGCGGACAACGTGTCAGAAGGCGTGTCATCTACTTCCAGACCATGGCTGACTGGGACGGGGATATAGCTGAAAGCGTGGATGAGGGGCGACTACTGTAATTCTGATGACTGAGCTTTATTGTTGCATCTGATAAATCTAGTGAAAATGGATTTTACTGGCAAGTGTAAAGTCTCTTCATTGATAAATGGCTAGAATTGCATGTCCTTTACTCCTCATTCTGAGATCTAGTTCTAAGTTCTTGTAATGAGACATATATTCAAATGTATACATCTGGATTAATTTTTGAAATCATGACAATGTGAAGACTGTAGCTGGTCGCTGCTTTACCTGGGCGAATAAACACTGGACTCTGGAGTCTGAAAAACCATATTTTGAGTCCTGTTTGCCTAGTATAAACTATCCAATCTCTAGCAAGTTAGTTTCCCTTTTAAAGCATGCTTACTCATACTTAAAGGTAACAAATATTATGTCTGATTCATTGGTTTCTCTAAACATTAAAGAATATATATAAAAATCGTGTCTTCTAACAAGGGTTCAAAAAGTAAATTTATAAAAAAAAAAAGTAAATTTATATTCTTTTTTCCTTCCTCACTAGTTTTAAACTACTATATTACAAGTTGCCCTAAACAAAGTATATGCCCCTCGAAGCCAGAAAACTTTAAAACAAAAGTCTTTTATTCCTTTTTAATAATAAACTACACAGAAATGGGTGGGTGATCAATTTAAAATTCTGAATCAGTGTATATGATATAGTTCTTTCTATTGATACCCATTTATGTTTTAAGGATGATGTTTATGTTCATCTTTTGCTAAGAGATCCATCTAAAGATGGAAAAATATTTTCAAATAAATTTACTGACCTTAAGTGAAACATGGTTGCTGACTTACACATAATTTTGTTTGTTATAAAATGTATACACACTATATTGAATATTATCAAATTGTAAAAATATTAGCCAACTTTGACTAGCAAGTTTTTTATTGTATTTACTTAAATTATAATTTAATTACCACACATATTTTCAAGTATAGATGTAGTTAACTGTATCCTGAAGCATTTAAATTGTCCCTGGTAAAATGGTTTCTCTTTGTCAAGATGATCTCTTTGCTAAGACTTATGGGGTTTGGGAATATAGGTGAGGTTTCATGGGGTTAGTTCAGAAGCCTAGGATCAAGAAGGAACTCTTGAGATGTCTTTGGTGCAAATAGGTGGTTTATTAAAGCATGGGGACAGGACCCCTGGGCAGAAAGAGCTGATGCACTGGGGTTTTGAGGGGTGGCTAATTGTATACTATAGGATTGGGGGAGGGAAGGGAAAGGGAGGTTTCAAAAGGATTTTCATGTGTTAAAAAAGACTCACAGGATACTGGAGGCCTTGCCAATGTCAAGTAAATGTTGTTTTTCCCTCTAACATGAAGAGATTTGGGAGCTTCCTAGAGGAACTTTACACTGCTCAGTTCAAGTATTTGTCAATGGGCTGCAGGTTTTAAGGATATTTTACTGTATCTACATTTTTTGATAGAAATGCTTTGTTCTTGTAGATTCCCAAGACATTTGTAAATGAGGGAGACTCCTGTCTTGCAGGATTGTGATCTCTGTAAGTTAACCATTTGTTTTCCCTTTCCATAGCTTTAGGGCAGCCAGGAATGCTTGAGGAATGTCACATATACCCCATCTGGAGTGAGGGGTGGAGGGAGGGTGTGAGGTGTCAGCTTCTGCTTTGTCCTCAGCTTGCCTTCTGTTCCCTCATCAATATCATGCCTAGAACAGGGTTCAAGTTCAAATATGCAAATTTCGTGCTTGAGTAGCCAGCCATAATCTGTGATTCCTCACCTAGAGGTTTTGGGCCCTAGCAGCTAGGTGTTTAGTTCATGCCTGGGCCAAAAAAAAAAAAAA
>CM053604.1:93915949-93980901 GCA_028646535.1 Procyon lotor
TAAGAGACTCCTAGACTCACGAAACAAACTAAGGGTGGCTGGGGGGGTGGGGGAGGTGTGGGTGGGTAGGGATAGGGTGGCTGGGTTGTGGATATTGGGGAGGGTATGTGCTGTTAAGTGCTGTGAAATGTGTAAGCCCGAAGATTCACAGACATGTACCCTGGGGCAAATAATACATTATATGTTAATAAAAATTAATAAAAAAAAATAATAAAAAAAAAACAAACCAAATCATAACCAAAACCTAATAGGTTTGCTGAATATAGTAATAGCTACATGGGATAAGTGAGATGAATTAAATAAAATATGACATGAGATAATAATTAATATTGCTTACCTTTCAATGTAACATTTGAAGACATTATTTATAGAGCCCGTATCATTATTTGAAGAAAATTATCTCATAATTTCTTTTCAAAAGATAACCTAAGATTGAAATTCACAGTAGAGGTGTAAGGTATATTGACTACCTTCCTTTAATTCCACAAGTCCAATTCGTTGCAAATAATAGGTTCTACTGTTGGAAACTCATTTTCTTATTTCATACATGTGAAATGTAATAACACCTAAAACCTGGTTCTGGCATACACAAATCAATATTTTCCACTATAAACGTCATTTTCCTCACAGGTTTTGCTACTTTTGATTTAAGAAGCATCATGGTTCAAAGAACAGGTTTATTCCTTAGAGAAGCAGGTTATTAGCCGCAAAATAATTACCTAGATATGAATCATTGAACAATTGCCCTTTCAAGTTAGCTGTGTGTTAAATAGAGATCTATGCAATACCCCATAAAGAAATACGTATTTACTAGGCACATAACTAAGGTCATTAAAGAGACCCAGCAATGAATTTAAGACGTCAAATGAGCAAAATACTTTACAAGGGGCTGGAATGTTAATGTCTGGATAATGTTATGCAATGTCAACAACAGTTAATTTTGCCTTTCCAAGGAGAGGAAGCATGATCTACACTTTCCTTTAAGGCTCATTGTGAGACTTGCAATGGTTTTAATTCCCTTCTATCTCTTTATGATAAGACATTACACAAAAATAAAGGTAGCAACAATACAAAAATAAAGTTATTTATTTCATTGTGTTAGTGAGCAGATTATCTTGGCCATGGACGCTCATGGAGATGTTAAAACATTTAATGGCCCATATGAAGACTACTTGATAATAAATCAAGATGATTGTTGTTCTGAGGAGGAACATTTCTGTTTCAATTTCCAATGCATCTAATCACATTACTACATGTTTACATGAGTCCTGACAGGCGTTTGTTCATAGTCCCCATAGTTACAAACTTTGTCTTTTGGGAGAAATAGGATGTTGGATAGGAAAGCGGTAAACTCCAGTATTATTCTTACCTGCCTTCAGATCAGCCCAATTCATTAGTGAAAAAAGATCCTGGTTTTTTCCAGTACTGAGGGACTTCTTGGAGCAGAGGATTTTCAGTACTACAACAGGAAAAGTCTCAAAGGAACTGGGTTGAGTTGGTTAACCCAATTTAGCTGATCTTGCTTGCTTGTATTCACTTGGACCGGATGGATAATGTAAGCCTGAGCGAGTTCATCTTTCTGTTCTATTTACCAATTGTAAACTTGTTAGTTCTCAGGGATGTTGTCTATTTCTCCAGGGCCCAGAGACTTTAGCAGTTGAGCGCTTACCGTTTTGCATATCAAGACAAACCTCTGCTTCTACCTCATCCTATCAGATACCTACTCCCCACTTGGATGATAGATTCCTTAATACCTCTAAAATTAAAAGCTTTGTGTTTTTAAGTGAGTTTCTTCTTGAATGAAAGCAATGCATCTGAGGTGGTAATGTGGAATAGTACTCCATATTTAAATAAAGGTTACACATTCCAGCAACAAATAGAGCACTGCTGAGCTAGAAAATCTGCTGTTTTTGCATATGAGTATCTTCAGAGATTAAAATAATAAATAACCTGTAGGACATCTTCCTGTTATGACATATTCCTGCTTCACAACTATTTGCAATCACTTAAAATAAATATAAAGGTAACCCTCAGAACACAGGCTCTGGAGCTAAACTGGATGAATTAAAATTTTGGCTGTCTCTTACCTGCTATATGACTTTGAACAACCTCACGAATTCTCTGTGCCTTAGTTTTCTCAACAGTGGAATAAAGAAAATGACAGTAAAAAATACATACTTCATAAGTTTGGATAAAGGTTAAGTAATATTTGCCGAGTGCTTAGTTAAGTTACCAATACATAAATGCTATATATGTGCAATTATTACTAAGATTGCTTTTCACCATTGGGTGACTTACCTGTTTGGGTCAAATAGAGAAGTACTGAAGAGCAAAGGCTTTGGTGTCTAGTTAACCAGGTTAGAATCATGACTGTACTACTTAATAGCTTGAAAAAGTAATTAGTGTTTCAGTTTCCTTATTTATAAATTGGTACTACTAATAAAACCCAGAACAGAGGATTGGTAGAGCATATGCCTGTGCTAGATTTTATTATTGCTAGAATTATTCTGTGATATGCAGGGGAGTAAAATATCATACCAGCCTCCCTAATTCAAAGAATCTATGTAATGCCTAGGGAGTGGGGTGGGGATGCTATGAAACTCTGCAAATCTATTTGTAATTATTTACTTGCAGAAAAGAAGGGCCTCAGGCAGAAGTTTCAGATGCAAATGAATATAAGGTCCAAGAAGGAAATGCAAGCTAGTCAAATTTATTACAATTAAGGAAATAAGGAGTGATTCAAACTAGAATATTGGGGAATGTATACATAGTCTTTATTTTTTATTATTTTTTTTTTGTATACATAGTCTTAAAGAGGAAAATTACCCAGAGTAGGCTCAGGCTGGCAGGCCCCAGAAGATGGAAAGTTACTGAGAGATAACCAGAAGCCCTGCTTGAGCAAGAGATAATCAGCCACTTCTGCTTCTGTAGACAGGCTTCCCCATCATGAGCTTCCTGTACTGCCCTAACCATTGTTTCTGCCTAAAGCACCTCCCCTCCCGCCCAAATTTAAACCCACCTACCAGCAGTCAGCACAGCCCTTGGAACCTGACCCCTTGCACTGCGCTATAAAAGCTCTGCAACCCTGATGCCCCAGGGCCCAGGATTTCAAGTGTGAGCTCCTCTGGGTCCACTGGCATAATATAAACCCAAGTTCTCCTACTTCTCCGAGTGTCGCTTGGTTTCTCACCAGTCTGACTTATTTTTTCTGTAACAGTCCAAAATAATTAAAATTAAAAATCAGTAGATGGGGGCCCTGGGTAGCTCAGTGGGTTAAGTGTCTGTCTTTGGCTCAGGTCATGATACTAGGATCCTGGGATCTAGTCCCAGGTGGGACTCCCTGCTCCACAAGGAGTCTGCTTCTCCGTCTCCCACTCCTCCTGCTTGTGTTCCTCTCTCACTCTGTCTCTCTCTGTCAAATAAATAAATAAAATCTTAAAAAAAAAACAATAGATTTTTGATCGGTATGAACCAAACCTCTTTTAGGAACTGAATTCAGCCTATTTGCCACCAGTTTGCAGTCTTTGTTTATGGCATACACATATTATTTGTTTCTTGTTTTTTAGATGTTTTCAAACTGCATTTCAGAAAAAAAAATTTTGGTCATTTCAAAATAGTAAACTATCTGCCAAACTTGGCAGTCATATTAAAAATCACCAGAATTAAATTACGTATTCTGGTTTCACAAAATACTTCACTCTTCCTATGTTAAAAAAAAAATGTGTATGGTATATACAGTTGAATCATTTAACTACTTAACATTTGATATAAATGTTAAATAATGTATTTCTTCTGGACCATGGACCACTGAGTTTAAATAAACTAAGTATTATTTAAGAATATTGAGAAATAATTCTGGATGTAGGTTTGTATCTGTTTCCAGAGTTTCCTAGAGGAATGAAATACTATTTTTGTTTTGCAAATATTCTTAGATTAATAAAAATAGAGTTATCAGATATCTTAGCCCCTGGAGTTAATTTTCCTTTTCTTTTTTTTTCTTTCTTTCTTCCTTTTTTTTTCTTTCTTTTTTTTTTTTTTTTCTGAGAGAAAGAGAGAGAGAAAATGCATGTGCACAAGCAGAGGGAAAGAGCAGAGAGAGAGGGAAGAAGAAAGAGAATCCCAAACAGGCTCCATGACCAGTGCAGTGGCCAAGCAAGCAGGGCTGGATCTCACAATCCTGAGATCATAACCTGAGCCAAAATCAAGAGTCTGATGCTTAACTAACTGAGCCACCCAGTCACCCCCACTGTAGTTAATTTAGAATCAACTTTTTGTGTTCTACGTATGTAGTTATCCAAATGATTACCTCTTTCCCTCTCACATCCCTCCAACGGGATATTTTCTTAGTTTCAGGTATCATATTCCACGTTTATGATTTTTGTCATACCTGAACACCAGCTATAGTGGTATTTCACTAACATTTGCCTTTGTATCAGCTATTCTTTTCATATTAAATTCTTCATATATGAATTAAAGCCTTAGCCAAACACGATGGTCTCACTATCTGTGTCTGTCTCCCTTAGAGCCAAATTTAAGTCATTTGGTCTAGCTTTTGGCCCTTGGGATTCTAATATAAGTTTGGTAATGTCTGGTTTCATGTAGCAGGGAACTGTCACAGAAGAGGGTCTGTAGGGCTCTAAGGCCCTTTTGTCCTCTTTCCATAGCGTGTGCTCCCAAGAGCAAATAAACATTTTCAGTATTTGCACCAATGTCAGTGCTGGATGTATCTATTTGCTATTAAACTTCCAGAACAAACAGGTGCACATCTCTACTGATCACATGTATTTGGAAAACTTAGTAGGGAGAAAATGAGGGGAATATTCTTTTTTTTTTTTTTAAGATTTTATTTATTTGACCGAGAGAAACACAGCTAGAGGGAACACAAGCAGAGGGAATGGTAGCGGGAGAAGCAGGCTTCCGGCAGAGCAGGGAATCCGATGCGGGGCTTGATCCCAGGACTCGGATCATGACCTTAGCCCAAGGCAGCCACGTAACGACTGAGCCACCCAGGCGCCCTGAGGGGAATATTCTTAATTAATATCGACATAACAGTTTCTTAATTAGCAAACAGCTAATGAAGGGTTGGCAAGTTCCATCTCCTTTTGGTAGCTTTGTTTCTCCACATTAGATCTTAATAATATACAAATTCATTTCATCAAAGATTTACCCATTTAAATCATTCATTTTTGGTCCTGATAAAAATGAGGAAATAGGCAAAAGAAATAGTTGGGTGTTTTTTCAGAAAAATGCTGAGCATTTTCTGGCAGGTCCTCCAGAATATGATTCCACAGGGGTATACATTTTAGATTGATTTGCTAGTGACCAGGCTATTTTACAACCTTGTAAGGTCAAAGTTAAATTATAGTAAACCTAAACAATGGAGATTTTTCCTGCCCACAGAAAATGCAAATGGTTCCTGTTCATAGATATCAATTTTGCCCAGCAGAGAATATAAATCTCCATAAGTCAAATTCTCATGTGTACTAGGTTTTTTTTTTTTAAAGATTTTATTTATTTGATAGAGAGAAACACAGCAAGAGAGAAAACACAAGCAGAGGGAATGGTAGCGGGAGTAGCAGGCTTCCTGCTGAGCAAGGAGCCCGATATGGGGCTTGATTGCAGGACCCTGGGATCATGACCTGAGCTGAAGGCAGCTGCTTAACAACTGAGCCACCCAGGCACCCCTCATGTGTAGTAGTTTTAACCATTAACTGGTTTCCTCATTATGAGTTGAATAAAATACATGACATACATTCATTATCTATCTTCATTGCTGTATAAAGCTGTTTAGATTAAGGCATGTCTTTTCTTGGTTTTTAAAATTAATCCCATGTAGCAGTAGAGCTATGACTTTACTGACTCTCTGCTTTGTTTGTGTGTTTGTCTGTCTGTTTTGTAATGATTCTGTGTCTGTGTGTGTTTTTCCAATTCACAAACTTTGGTGCTAAGCTATTTTTTATGTGTGGCAGCAGTGATTGGAAATTTGGGGTAATGGGGATTATTAGGTGTTCTTTTCACTGGATGGGGAGATCAAGCTTCTAGTGGATGAGATAAGAGATAATCTAAGTATTTTTGGCTTTTCATTTGTTTGGATGTTTATCTACCTGTGAGTGAAAACCAGTTAAGACTTCCATGCTCCCTGGAAAGGAGAACTACTCTGAAATTTGGTCAGGTGAGTTTTTGTGTTTTCTTTTGACCTATGGCAGAAGTTTACAATAATATACACTATGCACGTGTATGTGATATCTGCAATTCAGAAAAGTATTTACTTCTGCTTGGATGAGTGTAAAGTATTTTCTTACTTCTAATAGATATTAATAAATGAGATTATGTATCCTGACTGGTTTGTGGAGATAAATAAGCACCTATATAAATAAAATATTACATAAATTAAAAGAAAATATAAAAAATGAAATTTTTATGCTCCTTATATGTTAGACTTTTAAGAAGATTTTTTTTTAGATTAACTGCTTTCTCAGATACATTGTAGCACCCAAGTTCTCAGTTAGGGTGAATCTTTGGGCAAATCAGACTGACTTAATAATTTTGATTTAAGAAAGAAAAATAAGAGTTAAACAACTTTTCTATGATATATCACTAATATTTAGTAATTATATTTAAATATTTATTTTACTAATTATTATAGATTAATGATGTAGAACATATGAGGACTATGTGTTATAGATTAATTACATATAATACATTATAAAATACATAATATATATTAATAACTATATATTATGATACATATTATATACCATATTCTAAGTATACATAATGCACCATATTCTAAGTATATATAATACACTAAGTATAAAAATAATAATTGATAATAAGTATATTATACTTAAATACTATTATAGATAATTCTAAGCAAAGCATGTGTTTTAATAATCTATTTGCTGGGTAGCAAATTAATCTAGAATTTTGATGCTTAAAGAAACAAACATTTATTCCATTTAGTATTTCACTATTTTTGTGGATCAAAAATCCAGGCAAAACTTTGCTGGATCCTATGGTTTCATACGTCATAAAAAGCTACAATTAAGAAGTTGGCAAGGGGAATTATGTAAGACAGTGTAATAGGAAGAACCAAGAATTGATCTTTCCACCTAGACAACAGTTATACTGGCAAAAACTGTCAGAAGTTGACTATTTTGAAACTCTGGAGTTTACTTATTCACTGGCAGCTTCCAAGGGAAAACTTGCCTGATAAATTATAGTTAATTTCCATTAATTTCAGCTTTCAGCCATTACCCATTCCATGCTCTCCAGTCCCCTACGGGCAGCCATGCCCATATTCCTACTGTGCTTGCTGTATGCAGGGTGAGCAGTAAAGATCTTGTCCTCCGAATATAGCCAATTATGGCTTTTGATTATTAAGTGCAATTGAGGCTGGTCACCATTTTTTCCGCCCTCTACTGGATGAAAGTTGCTATGAGTACAAAGGAGCTTCATCTGTTTATCTTTTATTTTTTCTCTTTTTCTCCTTTTGGGAGCCAGACATTTAAGGACTAGTATGTTCAGAAGCAACCACATATATGGTGGAATTAAAAAGCAGTGCCACAAGACCAAAAATGTAGTCTCAGAGAAGACTTGAGAAATTCTTAAGATTTCACATTAGGATGATCCAAGCCAGAGAGACACCTTTCATCAACAACCCCCCAAAACAAATAAATGAACAGAGAAAAAACTAGGGTGAGACTCTGATTTCTAGAGCTACCACATTACAATATTTAAATTCCTTGTTTTCAACTAAAAATCGAAGGCATATAATGAAACAGGAAAGTATGGCCCATTCAAAGAACAAAATAAACCAACGGAAACCATCCTTAAGGAAGCCAAGACATTAGACTTACTATACAAGACAACTTTTTTAAAAAAAGTGTTTTAAACATGCTCAAACAGCTAAAGGAAGATATGAACATAGACAGGAAAATTATGTGTGAACAAAATGAGAATATGAATAACTAACTCATTCTATGAAGTCATCATTGCCTTGGTTCCATAGAAATAGAAGTAGAAAATACATGATCTCTGTGACCATCTTCTTTCACATATTCAAGTTTCATCTATGTTTAAAATAAATATTTCATTTCTTTTTATGGCTCAGTAATATCCCATTGCGTATATATTACATCACTTTTGTTATTTCACTCATCAGTTAAAGGACAATTTGGTTGTTTCTATTTTTTGGCTATTGTGAACATGTGACTATGATCATTCATGTGCAAGTTTTTATGTGGACATACATTTGCAGTTACTGGATACATATAAATGAGTGGAATTACTAGGTCACATGGTTTTGAGGGACTCCCAACCTGTTTTTCAAAGTGGCTGTGCCATTTTACATTCCCACTAGCGATGAATGAAGATTTGAAATTCTCAAATTTCATACCAACATAATATTCTATTTATTATTATAGCCATCCTAGTGGGTATGAAGTAGTATCTCATAATGATTATGATTTGTATTTATCTGATTTGAGCATCTTTTCATATTTATTGGCTTTCAAAATATATTCTTAGAAGAAATGTTTATTTAAATCCTTTGTTTAAAAAATTAGGTTGTCTTTTATTATTGAGTTGTAGGAATACTTCATGTATGACGGATACAAGTCCTTTATGAGATACATGCTTCATAATTTTCCCCATTCTGTGAGTCATGTTTTCACTTTCTTGATAGTAGCTTATTATTTTTTATTATTAAAAATACTATTAATTTCTATGAAGTCCATTTTATTATTTTTTTATTTTGTCACTTGTGCTTTTGATGTTATATTTAAGAAAATATCACTTGACCCAAGGTTACAAACATTTTATCCTATGTTTTCCCCTAAGAATCTTACAATTTTTTCAGGTCTTACATTTATGCTTATGCTCCATTTTGAATTAGTTTTCATAAATGCTGTGAGATAGAATTCAAACTTCATTCTTTAGCATTTGATTATTCAATTGTTCCAACACCATTTGTGGAAAATCCTATATTCTCCCATTGAGTTTTATTGACATCTTTGTCAAAAATCAAATCATCATAAATATAAGAGTTTATTTCTGGCCTTTCAATTCTATTCCATTGATCTACTTGTCTGTCTTTATACCAGTTTCACACTAACTTGATTGCTGTAGCTTTATAGTAGTTGTGAAATTGGAAAGTGTGAGACCCCCACTTTTTTCTTTTTCAAGATTTTTTTGCCTATTCTAGTTCATTGTTTTTGCCTATTCTTTTTTTTTTTTTTTTTTGCCTTTGTTTTTGCCTAGTTCATTTCTACATGATTTTTAGGATCAGCATGTCCATTTCTGTGTGTGTGTGAGAAGTCAGCTGGGATTTTGACAGTGGTTGCATTGAATCTGAAGGCCAATTTGGGAACTACTGACATCTTAACAGTATTAAATATTCCTATCATCCATAAACATGGGACGATTTTCCCTTTATTATGCCTTTGAAGTTTTTGTCTGCTAGGTCTGACATCTGGCCTGTTTTGATAAGCAGTGTTTTTTTTTTTTTTTTCCCCTACATATATGACACTTTACTGTTTTGTTTTGTTTTCTAAAGATTTATTTATTTATTTGACAGAGAGAGAGAGACAGCAAGAGAGGGAACACAAGCAGAGGGAGTGAGAGAGGGAGAAGCAGGCTTCCAGCCAAGCAAGGAGCCCGATCTGGGCCTCAATCTCAGGACCCCGGGATCATGACCTGAGCCAAAAGGCAGCCACTGAACTACTGAGCCACCCAGGTGCCCCAGACACTTTACTGTTTTTGTATATCTCAATTTTCACTTGAAAACTGTTTTTTTTAGATAACATATTTTAACATCTCTGGATAATAATTCTTCAGGTTCTCTCCTTCTTTGATTTCTGTGTTAATGTTGCTGTCTTTCTAAACAAACAAACTTGTTTGTTTAGTGATTTGGCTAAAGTAACTCTCTGGAAACCTTATCCTCCACCGTGTAAAGCCTCTGATGTACTTCCTCAGATGTTTCTTATTTTTATATTTAAGCTCTGGAACAGCTAAGCCATTTATTGATCAAAGATTCTTGTCCATCAGCCCCTTCTACCAGTTAGATTTTGGCCTTTTAACATTGGATATGTGATAACTTGGAGTCTGCTATCACAGTTCAGGGCTTTTACTTTTCTCTCTCTCTCTTCCTCTCTTTGTCTCTTCCTTGTTATGGTCTATTAGTAGATTGAATTTTCCTGTCTGATTACTCCAGAGAAGGCTGTCTTGGTTTTTCATACAGACTTATGGATGCAGGGATATGCGTGAATTTATAAGTCCTAGGTGTTACCCCTACCTCAGAGCAGTGTAATGTTCAGCCAGTATTTGGTCAAGTTGTGCTTAAGTCCTTAGCAACAGTGCGTTTTCCACTTTTGCTAATCAATCTGTGGGTGGCTCAGGGAATGTTTTCATGTCTGCCCACACCCTCCTGGCCCCTGTATAGAGACAGCCCTGGGCACATACATAGTTTTCACAAACCCTGGTATTGGCTGGGATCCTAGGAGGACTCTTCCAGGCTTTTTCTCTTAAACTTTGAAATTAACTTTTTAGCTTGTTGTTACTTGTTTTACAGAGCTACCAATGTACTTTCCCCTAGACTCCCACTTCATTTTTTAGTATTAAACTGATTATAAATATCTTTATGTTGAGTTTTATGTTAAGGTAAACCTAGATGTCTCCCAGACTCTTCAAACTAAGTGTATTTACATTTCTACTTAGCCTTTTGCTCAGTCCTGCTTCTTCCTCCTTTTAGACAAGTTGATACAAAATCTAGAGAAAACAGAATCAGATTAAATAAACCTACAAAAGCTATGTAAAAAATAATATTTAAAAAACTTCCTTTTTCATATAATCTATTTCTCTATACCTATATATTGAAAGGGAGAAAGAGATATTGGAAAAAGGAGATAATAAATAAATAAACCTGTATTTATATATCTTGGTATTTAGTAAGTTTCATAGTATTTGTTAAACTGAGCCCTTTCACGGCACCTAGAAAATATATATATCTATATATATATATATATATATCTTTTAGTTCTTACTACTTTGTTGTGATTATTTGTAGAACTTTGACTTATTTGACCATAAACTACTGAAGAACATGTTTTGTTTGTTTTGGTATTCCTGAGCACTTATTAAAGCTCATAGTGATACCATATTGCAAGTTGTTAAATAAATGAATGAATGAAAATATTACCCATGATTACTAGTCATTTGATGCTTTTATTTCCCAAGTATATTTAGTATTTTTATTAAAATATTTTAACAATAAAATTATGGTGGCGCCTGGGTGACTCAGTGGGTTAGAGCCTCTGCCTTCAGCTTAGGTCATGATCTCAGAGTCCTGGGATTGAGCCTTGCATTGGGTTCCTTGCTCAGCAGAGAGCTTACTTCTCCCTCTCTCTCTGCCTGCCTCTCTGCCTGATGAAGTAAAGCCACTTAGTTGAGTGGCTAATGGACTGTTTAGAACTTGTTCTCTTTATTTTTAAAGAGTTATCTCCCCACAAAATAAAAATTCTAGGACTTAAACAGAACTTAAGGTCATGTATTTCAGAAAAATCATATTTGTAACTCATATGCAACCTGATTTTTTAATCAGGTTCAATCTTTTATCTGACTCCTGTTATTAGCTTTTTCAAAATATTATTTCCCACATCTCTCTAGAGAATTAACTTGTCTTAAGTCCTGAATTTAAATTTGAAAAATGTTATTTAATATAATTCCATATTTCCAAGTATGTAAAATTTAAAAAGCATTTGTGGAAGACATATTTCCCTGTCATTTGTTTGTTAAAATGTCTTGCTAAAAACTTCCATTCATAAGTGTTTATAAAAAAAATAATTAACTTAAATAATCAACATTGTAAAGGGTTCTGCTTAGTTTTTTTAAATTTTGCAAGAATATAAAAATTGAAAAATGACAATGCAAAATTTTACCATATGAACAATTATTACAATTTGAGCAAAAGTTATTAAGAATAATTTTATACAGAGAATAAAAGGTGTATATTCTTACCCTGAATTTAACATCAGTTATTACCTTGATATGTTCTTACAATTTCATAATTTTAGCTGACACTGTTGAAGATATTTCTAGTGCATGCTTTATGGTAAAGCAAGAAAATTAATTTGCAGAACTTGTAGCATTCTGTCTATTACTGATGAATAATGCTAAAAAATGTTTATGATTGTGTGTTAAGTTGAAATGATATGGGAGGAGGGGCAAGACGGTGGAGAAGTAGGAGACCCTGTTTGAACTGGTCCCCTAAAGTGAGCTAAATATCTACCAGAACACTCCAAACACCCATGAAATCAGCCTGAGATGCAAGATTATACACTTCTGGATCTCTACGGGGGCAGAGGACAGCAGTGGAGAGGTAAAGTGGCATGGGAATGCTCAGACTGAAATTGAAGAATAAACAGAAGGGGGAGGGAGCCACCAGAAGTGACCCAAGGAAAGTAATAGCCTGATGCATAAGTGCCCTGTGATTGGAGACAAGCATTAACTTGGAGTCTGGTTAAAAACACTCAAAAAGAGTAAAAGATCTTAAGGGGCAACTAGTGGAATTAGGAGGTCACAGGCACAGGCGTAAGCCCATGTTCCCAGGAAGAACACCACTATAGGTGACCACCATTGTCAGAGAGAGACCGGAGGGGGGTCCAGTCCATGGTCCATGAGCCTGCGGCTTTCCACTGCTTGCACCACCACTCAGGCTGGGCGCACTCCTGCAAGCATCTAAAAGAGCCTGGTGTGAGCAGCAGCCGGTGGTCTCTTTAGGACCTCAGCTCTCTCTGGGAGTCTGAGCACTCCCAGCCTGTGGCTGAGAAGACATAGAGTGATCTTGGGACAGAATACCTCTGTGTCCTGCATGACCCGTGGGATCTGAGTGCACCCAGGATGGGCCTGGATCTCGGAGAGCAGTCCCAGCAATGGCAGTACCCAAAGTTTTAGTGGCAAGGGGATTCAGAGATAAGCGGGGGCCTCAGGTGACCACTGGGATGGTCGCTGGGGTGCACAACACCTGTGGGAGGCTGCAGTGTGCAGCAGAGTTTACAGAGAGGGAGACTGTGTGTTCTGGACCACCCAGAGGGGACCAGACTGAGGCTTCTTTCTGAGGTAGGGGTCTGGGTATAGGCAGATTCTTTGCTCAGACCCTCCAAAAAGCCACAAAAAGTTGCAAAAGAACAAAAAACTCCAGAGACAAAAGCCTGAAAAACCAATTTCCACAGAGCCCAGCTCCTTGAGAGCCTTCAGGGAGACTCAACCCAAGCAAGATTGACAGGAAAACAACATGGCAGGCCCCTTCCCCCAGAAGACAAGCCAAAAGCAAGAGGACAATAAACACAGCATCCCAAAAAAACTGTAAAACCCCATTATCAGGGGAAAACAATATATTAAGCCCCAGTATTGCCCTAAAACCTGTGTATTTCATAGATACAAAGTTTTATTTTTTTAATTCATTCTCACAATTCTTGTTTTATTAATTTTTTAAAACTACTTAATGTTTAAAAAAAGAAAAAACTACTTAATGTTACAAATAGAGGCTTAATACAACAATACACCCAGGAAGATCTGAAATAACCTTCCTGCCCCCTTCAAGGATTTATGTCCACTCTTCCATCTTATTCCTCTGTCAGCATTTCTCTGTATTTGTTTTTGCTCTGGCATTATGTAAATCTTATTCTTGGGGTTATTTTAGCTGGGTTCTTTTTTTTCTTGTCATTTACTTTTCTCAGTCTTTTTGTTTGTTCGTGTTTTTTTATATACTTTATGATTCTTATTTTGGGGCTCATTTTGGCTAGGATTTCTCTCTCTCTTTTTTTATTTTTCTTTCTTGTTCTCTCTCTCTCTCTTTTTTTTTCTTTCTTTTTGGTGGTGAATTCTAATTGCTCCCAAACTTTCCAGTGTGCACATTGCCTGGATCATGATTAATATATTCAAGCTATACATCCCCTCAACCACTTCTTATCACAATGACTAGGAGGAGGAACACCCAACAGAAGAAAAACACAGAGACTCTGCCCTCTCCTTCAGAACTATTGGATATGGACATAAACAGTATGTCAGAATTCAGATTAACAATTATCCAGGCAATGGCTAGGTTGGAGAAAAACATTAGTGCCAACATAGAATCTCTAAGGGCATGGGGCACCTGGGTGGCTCAGTGGGTTAAAGCCTCTGCTTTCGGCTCAGGTCATGATCTCAGGGTCCTGGGATCGAGCCCCGGATCGGGCTCGCCACTCAGCGGGGAGCCTGCCTCTCCCTCTCTCTCTGCCTGTCTCTCTGCCTACTTGTGATCTCTATCTCTCTCTCCCTCTCCCTCTCTCTCTCTGTCAAATAAATAAATAAATAAAATATTAAAAAAAAAAAGAATCTCTAAGGGCAGAACTGAGAGCTTATATGGCTGAAGTTAAAAACACTATCAATGAGATCCAATCTAATCTAAATACTCTGACAGCCAGGGTCACCAAGGCAGAAGATCGAATTAGTGATCTAGAGGACAAGCTGATAAAGAAGAAAGATCAGGAGAAGGGCTGGAACAAACTGTTTAGAAGCCATGAGAACAGAATTAGGGAAATGAATAATGCCATGAAACATTCCAATGTTAGAATTATTGAAATCCCTAAGGGGGTGGAGAAAGACAGAAGACTAGAAGATATGGCTGAACAAATTCTAGATGAAAATTTCCCCAATCTAGGGAATGGAACAAATGTTTGTGTCCTAGAGGCATAAAGGATACTCCCAAGAAAAATGAGTCTAGAAAGACACCCAGACACATAATTGTGAGTTTCATGAATTATAATTTTAGACAAGAGGTCCTGAGGGCAACTAGGGGAAAGAGGCTCCTTATGTACAGAGGAAAACCCATCAGAATAATGTCAGACCTGTCCACAGAAACTTGGTAAGCCAGAAACGGCTGGCATGATATATTCAGAGCACTAAATGAGAAGAACGTGCAGCCAAGAATACTTTATCCAGCAAGGCTGACATTCAAAATGGATGGAGAGATAAATAGCTTCCAAGACTGGCAAGGTTTAAAAGAGTATGTGACCACCAAGCCGGCACTACAAGAAATATTAAGGGGTGGCGGGGTGTATAAAAGGAGAAAGAACCCAAGAGTGGCATAGAACGGAAACTTACAGAGAGAATCTATAGAAACAAGGACTTCACAGGCAACATGATGTCAATAAAAACTTATCTTTCAATAATCACTCTCAATGTGAACAGTCTAAATGCTCCCATAAAAAAGGCAAAGGATCACAGACTGGATAAAATGATAGGACCCATCCATATACTGTCTACAACAGATGCATTTGGAACCTAAAGATATATCCAGACTGAAAGAGAAGGAATGGAGAGCCATCTTTTATGCCAGTGGGCCTCAAAAGAAAGTTGGGGTAGCAATTCTTATATCAGATAAATTAGATTTTAAGCTAAAGACTGTAGTCAGAGATACAGAAGGACACTACGTCGTTCTGAAAGGGTCTACCCTCCAAGAAGATCTAACAATTGTAAATATTTATGCCTCTAATATAGGAGCAGCCAACTACATAACCCAACTGTTAATCAAAATGAAGAATCATATTGATATGAATACATCAATTGTAGGGGATCTTAACATGCCACTCTCAGTAACAGACAGATCATCCAAACATGCCACTCTCAGTAACAGACAGATCATCCAGACAGAAAATCAATAAAGAAACAAGAGCTTTGAATGGCACATTGGACTAGACCGACCTCATAAATACATACAGAACATTCCACCCTAAAACAACAGAACACACATTCTTCTCGAGTGCACATGGAACTTTCTCCAGAATAGACCATATACTGGGTCACAAATCAGGACTCAACTGGTGCCAAAAGACTGAATATTCCCTGCATATTGTCAGACCACAATGCTTTGAAACTGGAACTCAAGCACAAGAAAAAGTTTGGAAGGAACTCAAACACTTGGTGGCTAAAAACCAACCTGCTCAAGAATGTTTGGATCAACCAGGAAACCAAAGAAGAACTTAAACAATTCATGGAAAACAATGAGAATGAAGACACATTGGTCTAAAACCTATGGGATATGGCAAATGTGGTCCTAAGGGGGAAATATATAGCCATCCAAGCCTCACTCAAAAAAAAAATTGAAAAATCCCAAATACACCAGCTCTCTTTATACCTTAAAGAACAGGAAAATCAACAACAAATTAAGCCAACCCCATGCACAAGAAGGGAAATAAGGTTACAGCAGAGATCAATGAGTTAGAAACTAGAGATACAGTAGAATACATCAAAGAACCCAGAAGTTGGTTTTAAAAGAATCAATAAGATCAATAAACCACTAGCCAAACTAATCCCCCCAAAAAGAGAGAGGACCCAAATTAATAAAATTATGAATAAAAGGGAAGAGATCATGACTAACACAGAGTAAATAGAAACAGTCATCAAAATTATTGTAAACAGTTAAATGCCAGTAAGTTAAGCGACCTAGAAGAAATGGATGCATTCATGGAAACCTATAAACTTCCAAGACTGAAACAGGAAGAAATTGACAACCTGAATAGACCAATTTCTAGTAACGAGATTGAAGCAGTGATTAAAACTTCCCAAAAAGCAAGAGCCCAGGACCTGACAGATTCCCTGGGGAATTCTACCAAACACTCAAGGAAGAAATAATACCTAATCTCCTGAAACTGTTTCAAAAAATAGAAACAGAAAGAAAACTTCCAGACTCTTTCTATGAAGCCAGCATTACCCTGGTCCCCAAATCAGGCAAAGACCCAATCAAAAAGGAGAGTTTCAGACCAATATCCCTGATGAATATGGATGCCACGATTCTCAACAAGATGCTAGCAAATAGGATCCAATAGCACATTAAAAAGATTATTCACCAGGACCAGGTAGGATTTATCCCTGGAATGCAAGGGTGGTTCAACATTTACAAATCAACCAATGTAATAGAACAAATCAATAAGAGAAGAGGGAAGAACCACATGGTCCTCTCAGTTGATGCAGAAAAAGCATTTGACAAAATACAGCATCAGTTTCTGATTAAAACTCTTCAAAGTATAAGGAGAGAGGGAATATTCCTCAACTTCATAAAATCTATGAAAAGCCTACAGTGAATATCATACTCAGTGGGGAAAAGCTGATAGCCTTCCCTCTGAGCTCAGGAACATGACAAGGATGCCCACTCTCACCACTTTTATTCAACATAGTACTAGAAGTCCTAGCAAGAGCAATCAGCCAACAAAAAGAAATAAAAGGTATTCAGGTTGGCAAAGAAGAAATGAAACTCTCTTTTCGCAGATAGCATGATACTTTATATGGAAAACCCAAAAGACTCCACCCCCAAACTACTAGAACTCATATAGCAATTCAGTAATGTGGCAGGTAACAAAACCAATGCACAGAAATCAGTTGCTTTCTTATATACTAGCAATGAAAATGTGGAAAGGGAAATTAGAGAATTGATCCCATTTACTATAGCACCAAGAACCATAAGATACCTGGGAATAAACCTAACCAAAGAAGTAAAGGATCTGTACTTGAGGAATACAGAACACTCATGAAAGACATTGAAGAAGACAGAAAAAAGTGGAAAAGCATTTCGTGCTCATGAATGGGAAGAATAAACATTGTTAAAATGTCTATACTGCCCAGAGCAATCTATACTTTCATGTCATCCTGGTCAAAATTCCACTGGCATTTTTCAAAGCACTGGAACAAACAATCCTAAAATTTGTATGGAACCAGAAAAGACCCCAAATTGCTAAGGAAATGTTGAAAAAGAAAAATAAGGCCAGGGACATCATGTTGCCTGATTTCAAGCTTTACTACAAAGCTGTGATCACCAAGACAGCATGATACTGGCACAAAAATAGACACATAGACCAGTGGAACAGAGTAGAGAGCCCACATATGGACCTGCAACTCTATGGCCAAATAATCTTCAACAAAGCAGGAAAAAATATACAGTGGAAAAAGGATAGTCTCTTCAATAAACGGTGCTGGAAAATTTGACAGCTATATATAGAAGAATGAAACTTGACCATTTTCTTATATCATACACAAAAAATAAACTTGAAATGGATAAAAAAAACTTCAATGTAAAGCAGGAATTTATCAAAATCCTAGAGGAGAACATAGACAGTAACCTCTTCAACATTGGCCACAACAACTTCTTTCAAGATGTGTCTCCAAAGGCAAAGGAAACAAAAGTGAAAATGAACTTTTGGGACTTCTTCAAGATAAAAAGCTTCTGCACAACAAAGGAAATAGTCAACAAAACAGTCAACCCATGGAATGTGAGAAGATATTCGCAAATGACACTACAGATAAAAGTCTGATATCTAAGATCTATAAAGAACTCCTCAAACTCAACACTCACAAAACGGATAATCACATCAAAAAATGGGCAAAAGACATGAACAGGCACTTCTCCAAAGAAGACATACAAATGAATAACAGACATTTGAAAAAATGTTCATCATCATCATCCATCAGGTGGATTCAAATCAAAACCACACTGAGATACCACCGTATACCAGTTAGAATGGCCAAAATCAACAAGACAGTAAACAACAAATGTTGGAGAGAATGTGGAGAAAGGGGAACCCTCTTACACTAGGTGAGAATGCAAGCTGGTTCAGCCACTTTGGAAAACAATGTGGAGTTTCCTTAAGGAATTAAAAATAGAGCTACCCTATTACCCTGCAATTGCACTTTTGGATATTTGTCCCAAAGATACAGTTGTAGTACAAAGAAGGGTCACATGTACCCCAATATCCATAGCAGCAATAGCCACAACGAACAAACTGGAAAAAGTCAAGATGCCCTTCAATAGAAGAATGGATAAAGAAGATATGGTCCATGCATACAATGGAATATTATACCTCCACCATAAAGGATGAATACCCAACTTTTGTATCCACATGTACAGGACTGGAGGAGATTATGCTGAGTGAAATAAGTCAAGAAAGAGAGTCAATTATCATATGGTTTCACTTACGTGTGGAGCATAAGGAAAAATATGGAGGACATTGGGAGAAGGAAAGGAAGGGTGAATTGGGGGAAATCAGAGGGGGAAATGAAACAGGAAAGACTGTGGACTCTGAGAAACAAACTAAGGGTTTTGGAGGGCGGGGGGGTTATTGAGGACGGCACGTATTGCATGGAGCACTGGGTATGGTGCATGAACAATGATTCTTGGAACACTGAAAAGATAATATAAAATAAAATAAAATAAAAAATAAAATAATATAATAAAATAATATTAAATTAAATTAAAAAATAAAATAAAGATTCACAGACATGTACCCTGGGGCAAATAATACATTATATGTTCATAAAAATAAAAAAAATAAAAAAAATAAAAAATAAATAAAATAAAAAGAGTAATAAAAAAGTTGAAATGATGTGAGGAACTCCATAGTATTAGTGAAAGTAACAGATTGGATTTACTTGGTGATATGTGGTCAGAGGATTACAAACTCCCTGCTTATAAAAAGTACTGAAAGGGGGTGAGGTTGGTCCAAGATGATGTCATAGGAAGATCCTGAACTCACTATGGTGATACTGAATATACCACTGCATATGAAAAAATTCCCTCTCAAAAAGATGTGAAAAATTCCCTTTGAAAAAGATGTGAAACTAACTGAACAGTTCCTCCGCAATTAAGGATAAAAGTGCCACAGTGAAGCAAGTAGGAGAGTTAGAGGTACAGTATCCCAAAACTTGACTCCCAGAGTAGCATCCTATAATTGGGAGGATCTCACTAAGCAGTAGCTACTCTCTAAGGAGCAAGGGATTGTGTGCCCCACAGTAGGTACCCCAGTCCTTATGCATTATTGGTAGAAATGTAAAATGGTGCAGTCACTATACCATTTCTAGTAGTAGGTATTTGTTCAAAGAAAACAAAAGACACTGATTTGAAAGGATATGTGTTCCCATATGTTCATTTCAGCATTATCTACAAAGCCAAATTATGGAAACAACCTAAGTGTCTAAGAATGAAGTGATGAATAAAGAGGTTATGGCATATACACGTATATACATAATGGAATACTACTTAGCCATAAAAAGGAATGAAATCTTGTTTTTGTGACAACATGGATGGACCTTGAGGAAATTGTTCTATGTAAAATAAGTTAAGACAGAGAAAGACAAATACCATACATTCACTTAAATATGAAATGTTTTCTAAAAAACAAAATACACAAATAAAATTGTGTGAGTCACAGATATAGAAAACAGAAGTTGTTGCTAGAAGGGACGGGGGCTATGAGATTGGTGAAATGGGTGAAGCAGTTCAAGAGGTACAAATTCGAGTTATAAAATAAATAAATCATGGGGATGCAATGTAGAGCATAATGACTATAGTCAATAATACTGTAATGCATACTTGAAAGATGCCAAGGGAGTAAATCCTAAAAGTTCTAATCTCACACACACAGACACACATAATCTTGTAACTTTGTATGATGATAGATGGTAACTAGACTTACTGTAGTGATCATTTCACAGCGTATGGAAATATCCAATCATTATGTTGGATAGTTGAAACTAATATGTCAATTATACCTAAAACAAAACAAAATAAAACTTTTGCATATTAAAAAAAATATGACTCAATATAAAAATAAGCAAAAGACTTGACTGAATGGGCATTTCAGAAAATGTATACCCAAAAGGACAATAAACTACTAAACACATTAAAAAAAAATATATATATATAGAGAGAGAGAGAGAGAAAGAGAGAGAGAGAGAGAGAGAGAGGGACAGAGAGTGATGAAAGGAATCACAGGTATATTCTGGAAATACATGCTGTTGACTCTGCATTTTCTAGCAATATTCACATAATATTAGTCAGCAATTAGAGTATAAAAATACAAAAAAGAAGAAATTAAACAAAATGTGACTTCCACAAGGTGCCTGGGTGGCTCATTGAGTTAAAGCCTTTGCCTTTGGCGCAGGTCATGATCTCAGGGTCCTGGGATCGAGCCCCGCATCAGGCCCTCTGCTCAGCAGGGGGCCTGCTTCCCCCACTCTCTCAGCCTGCTTCTCTGCCTGCTTGTGATCTCTCTCTCTTCCTCTCTCTCTGTCAAATAAATGAATAAAATCTTTAAAAAAAATGTGACTTCCATAGTACTTTAATGTGATCAAGAGGAAATATTTTTTTATATTTTATTATATATCTGTTTTTCCTCATACAACTACAAAGATTTGGATTTCAAAATTACTGTCTTATATATTTGATTATTCAATTTTAATTCCCTCTAGTTCTAGAGATGACAAATAGTAGAAAATATGCAAAAATTTACTCAGTTGGTAATACTAATGAATAGCACATAGCACATACAATAAATAGCACAGAGAATCCAATGCCTCAGGCAGAATAAGCTAAATTTTTGTATTTTGGATTCTGCCTTAAGTGCATTGCTTGACTAATTCATGTAATAGCCATAAAGATACTACATAGGTATATAACCAATAGTTTAAAAGTTAATAAACTAAGGCATGACAACTTTAAATTACCATTATTGTAATTTATGTAGTTGTGTTAATAACCTGTGTTCTTAATTACAACACTGTATTCATGCTTAAATTATTTGAAGCTCTGCTGCCATTAGACAAAAACCAATGACATCCTTTTAAATGTTTAAAACAAATGCTAAGTTGCTAAGAATTAAATCTTTCCTTCTAAGTTAGCTGAAGCATTAGTAGTTTAAGGGAGATAAAGTTAAACCTTTACTAGAGGCACATTACATACTTTCTAACTTTTATCATATCAAATCCAAAACCATAGTTTTGAGAACTCGTAGGCAATTTTTGAGATTTTTTTAAATAATACAAAATTATATTCTTGTTGAAAATAATAAATAACAGATTCCTAATTAAAAGAATCTCTCCAAGATGCCTAAAACTCTTTCTACATCAACATGATTTTTGTCATGGTCCCAAGATTCCTTATGAAAATATATGAGAAATTTGGTAGGCAAAGACCTGTGCTAAGTCATTGTTAAAAGTCTGCTCTACAGATTTTCAATTATTTTCTTTCTAAAAAAAATTTGATAAATGAATACCTTAATGTTACTGTGCATGCAGACAAAACAGTGTGAAATCTATTGGCTTTTTTAAATTACTCAAAAAAGATTAAATTGTAAGTCTTTTTCAGTCCCCTGAGAAGCAAATTTTAAAATATTATAAATGCATTTCATAGAGGTGATCCTGGGATGGAGATTCAGACTGTCACACTTCTAACAGCAACGCACATTTTTCAAGGGCTTAAAGAAGTGGTATCTGCTTGGCCATTTACATCACAGCAATGAACCACTACCCTTATACTGTGTAATGTTTCAGGAAGTAGTTTCTTTCTTTTTTTTTTTTTAAATATTTTATTTATTTATATCAGAGAGAGAGAACACAAGCGGGCAAAGAGGCAGGCAGAGGCAGAGGGAGAAGCAGACTCCCTGCTGAGCAAGGCGCCTGATGTGGGACTCGATCCCAGAACACTGGGATCATGACCTGAGTCGAAGGCAGCTGCTTAACCAATTGAGCCACCCAGGCGATCCCAGGAAGTAGTTTCTAATATATTTATTGCACTTCACTTTATTGCCCTCCACAGATACGACATTTTCTCCAAATAGAAGGTTTGTGGCAATCCTGCAAAGAGCAAATCTCTCGATGCCATTTTTCCATCAACACTTGTTCACTTCATGTCTCTGTCACATTTTGGTAATTCTCACAACATTTCAAACTTTTTCATTATGATTACATTTGCTATGATAGTCTGTGATCAGTGATTATGACTAAAAGCCCAGATGATAGTTAGCATTTCTTAGCAATATTTTTTAAATTAAGGTATGCACATTGTTTTTTTTAGACATAATGCTATGGTACCCATAACAGACAATGGTATAGTGTAAACATAACTTTTGCAAGCACTGGAAAACAAAAAATTAATTTGCTTTGCTTAATTGTGATATTTGTATTATTGTGGTGATCAGGAACTAAATTGCAATACCTCTGAGGTATGACTTTATATCTGTCAATATAAGTGTTGAACTAGTACAAAATAGTTTTAATTTAGTAGTGACTCAGACATTAGTCTCTACAGATAATAACAACAGAAAAAATAGTAAGAACTGAAGAATCTTAACTATCCCTATAAAGCACCATGGATTAGTTATAGCAATTGTTTAATCACAATATTTTAATTTTTTTAAGCAAATCCCATGCCACTTTTTCTAAACAAAGTTATGGGATACAAACTGTCAAATTGTCATTATATATATATATATATATATATATATATATATATATGTAGGTGACCCTTGAATAACATGAGTTTCAACTGTCCGATCCCCTTACACATGGATTCTTTTTATAAATAGTGAACAGTATTATAAATGTACTTTCTTATGATTTTCTTCATAAATTTTCTTCTTTCTAGCTTATTTCATTGTGAGAATACAGTATATAATACATGTAACATACAAAAAATATATTAATCAACTGTTTATGGTAAGGCTTCTGGACAGTAGTACACTAATAGTAGTTAAGCTTTGGGGGAGTCAAAGGTTTGTTATACGCAGAACATGTAGTGCCCCTAACCCCATATTTTACATACATACATATATTGTTGAAAAGGCTTTCTGTCTCAAAATTTGTATGAATTAACGTGGAAAAAAAAATCTCTCTCTACAAAAAGTGACATCTGTGTGGTTAGAGAATGCTTTTTGCATCTTATTCTGATAAATTCCAAAACGATTCAATACATTCCTTCCAAAGTGAGCTTTTTATACCTCGCAATCTCTTTGTTTTTTTTTTTTTTTTCAACTACACCTTGCTCAAATATAAGTTGTAACAACTCCTTGGAGTCACCATATAAATGATGAACTCATGCTTGTGGAAAAAGAGATTGTTAACAATATGTATATTATGGTATCTACAATGGCTTAGAATTGCATTTTGTTAATAGGCCTGAAAAGTAGAGAAATATCCATTTATTCTCTCTTGTGACCATCTCTAAGACAAGTGAGAGGCATTAGAGGATAATCTAAATATTTGTGATATTTCTTTTATAGAATGTTAAAAAGAGATATTTCATTTGATAGTAATCATAACTCATCTTAATCCTAAAAAATAAAATAAAGGTAGAGAATTTTGAAATATTCCAGCATGGTAATCATAGATCTCAACATATGATAAAATGCCTGTAAAAAGATCATTGATATGAATCCTTGCTGACTGGGAGGAGTGTAGGAGAGTGACTGAGCATATGGACTCTGAAACTCTAATCTCTGGTTTGACTCATGCATGGATCTGTCAAACAGCTGTGTGACCTAGTTTAAGTACCTCTCTGTAGCTAAATGAAACAGGGATTGTGTTACTACCCATCTTCTAGACTGTTTTTGCAGACTAAATAATCAATTAGAATAATGTTTAAAATCATTAGCTATTTTTCTTCTTACTCATATAAATAAATATATATTTTTGGAGAATTCTGATTCTATAAAAATAGAAAAGAAAGATATAAAAAAAGTCTATTTTCAAAACAAAATATTTCCAGGTAGAGATTAAATACAATCACCAACTCAAAATACCATAAAATTTCATGTCTTTAACACTGTATGTATGTGAATATCTATAACATTACTTTGCAAAAAAATTTCTTAATTCTGTAGGAAAAAATATGAGATGTACTCCATTAGAGGTACCAATTCTTCATCCTACCAATTTCTGTTTTTGAATCATATCATGATAAAAAATAAAGTCAGAAATCTTACTTTATGAAGTCATGAAGTACAGAAACTATACAACCTACACAATGGCAAAGTTAGAAATTTTAAGTGTATATTCTCATCTCATTATTATCTTTGTCATCAGAATAAATCAATTTTGTACCTTTTTCCTTCTTATTATACAACTTGTCATAAGAGAGAGCAATCATAATTATAATAATACACAAATGAATTGAACTTTACAGTACCATGCTGCATAACTTTGGTATATTTCAAGTCTGTACTCGATTTTGTAATTTCATTATACCTTGTCACATTAACAGAGCTGTAAATATTAACTCAAGCACAAGATATCATTGCAGAGATATATCTTTCCTATTTTTTTAATCTTCTTATCTCACATTAGGACTCAAAGTATCATAAATTAAGTTTCTACAAAGATCATGTAAGTGAGTAATTACAGGATGTAATGCATTTTGTAGGTGAAAGGAGCAAATTTTATATATTAAGACATAATATGAATGTCAAAATAAAACATATTTAAAACTAGAAGTAAAGAGAAAAGTTGTAATTATAATAAGAATCTACCATCTTAGAGTATAAGGAAATATTAATGACTATTTTATAAATTCATAAGAATCATAGCAGAAATATAAGTAAATTTTTTACAAAGGATTATGAATTGTGGAAGAGAAAGTCAAAACAAAGGTTTTTAATCCAGTTAAGGAATTTTCAGTTTACTGGATATAATTCAGTGGTCAAATGAATACCATATGTATATGATATTTGGTTCAACATTTTCTCTGCAGTAGACCACTGTAATAATATGTTATCTACATTCTAAAATATTTCCAATGATTTGAATATAGTCTATAACACAAAATTCAGAATAATGAAATTTATTCCTTTTTACTAATGCTAAAGATTCATTTAGCTTAAATTAACACTTTAGTAAATTTCAACAATCTAGTTAGTATATGCCAGAAAAAAGGTGATTAAATCAAAGTAAAAGAATAATTGGCACATATACTTGAACAGCCTAAGTACTTCAAAACTTCAAAATTATACAAAGAAGACAGATGTACATTATGCATTACCATGAAGAGATGTAGTTCCACTGATGTTTGACTAATGAAAAAATCTGTCCAATGTTAAACTCAACTCCGTATCTCAAGATGAGCTCTGAGGTAATCAATTTTCAGAGTAACTCTACCATAGGTTATCTAATTATAAATCTTCATTCTTTGAGCAATGCAAGAATCAAATGGCAAAAGTATTGTCAAGGAATAGGCTATTCTACAATCAATAATAAATAAAATGATATAATTAAATTTATCTGCCACCTTATATATATCACATCTAAAGTAAAGGCAAAAACATTTTCAAAAGAATTTTTAAAGATTGAAATATTCAGTAAGATGTCTCTGATAGTTTCTATTTATTTATCTCTTTATCTATTTTTTTAAAGATTTTATTTATTTATTTGACAGAGAGAGAGATCACAAGCAGGCAGAGAGGCAGGCAGAGAGAGAGGGGGAAGCAGGCTCCCCACTGAGCAGAAAGCCCGATGCGGGGCTCAATCCCAGGACCCTGAGAGCTGAAGGCAGAGGCTTTAACCCACTGAGCCACCCAGGCGCCCCGATCTCTTTATTTATTTATCTATCTATCTATTTATTTATTTGAAAGAGAGAGAGAGCACAAGCGGGGGTGCGGGGAGAAGGGAGAGAGATAGAAATCCCTGCCAAGTGCAGAGCCTGACATGGGATTCAATCCCAGGATCCTGAGATCCTGAGCTGAAGTCAAGGGCCAGACACTCAACTGATTGAGTCACCCAGGTGCCCCAGTTTCAATTTATTTTAAGAGAAATTTAATGAGCATTTTAGAACTCCAACGGTGAAATAGTGCACATATTATATTTAAAAATTTTGTGTTGACCTGCTCGCATAATTTTATTTGTGGCCTCGACACATTCTTTTCCATTTACTTTTATTGAAATACAATATGCATATCATAATTCAGTTTATCTTATTTCTATGTTAATATCTCAGGATTTGCAAAAAAAAATGCTTTTTCTTCTTGGACTTTTAAGGCACTGCTTCTTGCATGCATAACAGTTATATGGAGATGAAATTTTTGTTATTTTTTTCTTCTCTCAATATTTAACAAATACTTTTTGAGTATCCGCTCTGTACCAGTGTACTTTCCACCTGATATTGAAACTACTTTATTTATGGATGTGATTCAGATGTTTATAAATGAGCTTCTGAAATCCTGTTTCTATGGACATAACCATATATCCAAAGAATGGCTTAATGATTTTTTTCACCTTTAGTATTAAGAGATTTATAACAATTAAAAATATAGATAAGTGATGATAGATAGATGATAGAAGTAGATTGATGAATAAAAATGTAGTGATAGAGATGTAGATACACATATAGAGAAATGCAGATATATAATCACATTTAATTCAAATACTTTATTAGTTCACCATTTACTGGTTGAATTTTTATAGTAAAAAGTTTACCAATTTTGTTTTGGTTCAATATCATGTCCTGTGTACTCATATTCCAAAAATATTATCAAAATATGTGCTTTTTAATGCCTATACAATATAACAAATATATAGGAGAAACAAAACAAAATCATAATATGACCTTTATTAGGAATGAAAACAAAGGAAATTTTTTAACACACTTTTTATAAAAGTACATCATACATACAGATACATTCACAAAGCATAAGACTACAATAAATTTTTGCAAAGTGTATATACCTATGTCAACAGCAAATAGAACACTATTGGCATCTCAAAAGAATTTCATCTCCCTACTCACCATCCTTACACATATTTCCTGTCCTTAACCTGCCCACTCACTGGAAACTTCACCCTGATTCTCAAGACCATAGGTTAAGTTTTTCTTGTTTTATAATTTAATATAAAGAGATTCATACAGAACATACCTTTTTGTGTCTGACTTCTGCTGAATGTCATATTTGACAGATTCATTTGTGATATTCATTCTCATTATTGTGGCAAATATTGTCAAATATCTTTATAAGGTAATTATTCCACAACATATGAATCCAGTTGCTCTCCTCCTCTCTCAAACTTGTATTTTCTCCGTCAATTTAATTATTCGGTTGGGTGTAGATTAGTGTCTAATTGTATAGTTAATGTGAATTTCCCTGGTGACTAATGATATGAACCCCTTTTTCTATGCTTATTGGCTGTTTACATCAATTCCTTTTTATAATGTCTTTTCAAGATTTTTAAAAAGTATTTTCATTGTTTTTCTTTATCCTTCCTTTTTACCTACAGATTTGTAAAAGTTCTTTATATCTTCCACATTTTTCTTCATTGGATATACAAAACAGAAATACATCACCCCACCTTACATTTCAAAATTTATATTCTTAGTAGTATCTTGTGATACACTGAAGTTCTCAATTATTTTCCAATCCAAATACGCCATTTTTCTTTTTATATTGTATTTTTGTTCTTTTTCTAAAATGTATGTCTACTCTAATTTGTAATGATTTCCTATATTTTCTTTTTTTTAATAGTACATTATCGGTTTTTGATATTGTTCAGTGATTCATCAGTTTAGTATAACACCTAGTGCTCATCACATCACATGCCCTCCTTAATGCCCATCACCCAGTTACCCCATCCCCCTACCCACCTCCCTTTCCACAACCCTGTTTGTTTCCTGGAGTCAAGAGTCTCATAGGGTTTGTCTCCCTCTCTGATTTCTTCCCATTCAGTTTCCCCGTGCCACCCCTATTGTCCTCTGCACTATTCCTTTGCATTTCACATATGAATGAAACTATATGATAATTGTGTTTCTCTGACTGACTTAAGTATAACTGGAACTCCAGTTCCATCCATGTCAATGTAAATGGTCCTAACTTTTCTACTAACATAACATATCCTGTTTATCTTATATATGTAGCTCTAGAATTCATTGCAAACTCACTGCTGTTCTGATATTGCTTTCACTTAACCAATTCATTTATTAAAATGACTCACATTTCTCCACTGCATATCATGGTCAACTTTGTCATATATCAAATGACTGCACCTGAATGAATCTGCTTCTGATTTTCCAATCTGTTCTATTAACCTACTTCTATGTCCTTCAGCTGATACTACAGTGTCTTAATTACTGTAGATTTATAAGAGTTATTGGTATTTCTGACAGTACATACTCCAGCGATACTTTTCAGGATTCCCATGATGCTTGGCCCTTTGTATTTCCATTAAATTTTAGAGTCAACTTGTCAATTTTCACACTAAAAAATCTTTCTGATATTCAATTGGATTTGCAATGAATCTAGAGATAATCTGAGAAAACACTTTTTTATAAAATCAAGTCATCCAACATATGAACATGTTGTATTCTTCATTTATTTAGATCTATAAATTATCTCAAGAAGGAAGGAAAAATACAGTTTAGAGCAGAAATAAATGATATGGAAACTAGAAAACTAATAGATCAATGAAACTAGGAGCTGATTCTTTGAAAAAAATCAATAAAATCAATAAACCTTTATCCAGACTTATCAAGAAAAAAAGAGAAAAGATTCAAATAAATAACATCACAAATGAGGGAGGAGAAATCACAACCAACTTCACAAAAATATAAACAATTATAAGAGAATATTATGAAAAGCTGTTGGCCAAACAATTGGGAACTCTGGAAGAAAAGGACAAATTCCTAGAAACATAAAATCCATCAAAACCAAAATAGGAAGAAATAGAAAATTTGAATGGACCAACAACCAGCAAAGATTTAAATCAGTAATTAAAAAACTCCTAACAAAAGTCTAGGACCAGGTGCCTGCACAGACCAATTCTAGCAAACATTTATTTATTTTTTTTAAAGATTTTATTTATTTATTTGACAGAGAGAGAGAGAGAGAGAGATCACAAGTAGGCAGAGAGAGGGAGAAGCAGGCTCCCTGCTGAGCAGAGAGCCCAATGTGGGGCTGGATCCCAGGACCCTGAGATCATGACCTGAGCCGAAGGCAGAGGCTTTAACCACTGAGCCACCCAGGCGCCCCTCTAGCAAACATTTAAAGAAGAGTTAAAACCTATTTTTCTCAAGTAATCAAAAAAAAAAAAAAAGAAGGAAGGAAAATTTCCAAGTTCATTCTACAAGGCCCGCATTATCCTGATACCAAAACTGAATAAGGATACCATAAAAAAGGAGAACTACAGGTCAATATCCCTGATAAGCATGGATGCAGAAACCTCAATAAAATCCCAGCAACTAAATTCAACAATACATTAAAAAATTATTCACCACGATCAACTGAAATTTATTCCTGTGTTGCAAGGGTGGCTCAATAGTCACAGATCAATCAAGAAAAGATAAGAACCATATGATCATTTTGGTAGACACGAAGAAAGCATTTGACAAGTATATCCACTCATGATAAAAACCCTTAACAAAGCAGGTTTAAAGGGAGCATATCTCAACACAATCAAAGCCATATATGAAAAACCCACAGCTAGCATCATCCTCAGTGGGGAAAAACTGAGAGCTTTTCCTCTAAGATCAGGAATAAGACAAGAGCGTCAACTTGCACCATTTTTACTCAACATCATACTAGAAGTTTTTAGCCACAGCAATGAGAACACAAAAAGAAATAAAAGGCATTTAAATTGGTAAGAAGTCAAACTTTCATTATTTGATTTAGAATAACCAAAGGACTCTACCAAAAAATTTCTAGAACTGGATATACAAATTCAGTCAAGTCACAATATACAAAATCAACATACAGAAACCTATTACATTTCTGACCAATGATGAAGCAACAGAAAGAGAAATTAGGAAAACAATCCCATTTGCAATTACACCAGAAATAATAAGATACCTAGGAATAAACCTAACCAAAGAGATGAAAGACCTGCACTCTGAAAACTAGAAGATACTGATGAAAGAAATTGAAGATGACCGAAAGAAATGAAAAGGCATTCCATGCTCATGGATTAGAAGAACAAATATTGTTTAAATGTCTATACTGCTCAAAGCAAACTATGCATTTAATGCAATCCCTGTCAAAATACCAACAGCATTTTTCACAGAATGAGAAAAAAACATTATAAAATGTATATGGACCACAAAAGACCCCGAGTAGCTGAAGCAATCTTGAAAAAGAAAAGCCAGATTGGAGGCATCACAATTCCAGACTTCAAGTTTTATTACAAAGCTGTATTAATCAAAACAGTATGGTACTCACACAAAAATAAACACATAGATCAATGGAACAGAAAACTCACAAATAAACCCATAGCTATATGGTTAATTAATCTTCAACAAAGCAGGAATGAATATCCAATGGGAAAAGGACAGACTCTTCAGAAAATGGTTTGGGAAAACTGGACAGAAACATGAAAAAGAAAGTATAGGCCACTTTCTTTCACAATACACAAAAATAAATTCAAAATGGATTAAAAAACTAAACATGAGACCTGAAACCATAAAAATCCTGGAGAACACAGGCAGTAACCTCTTTGCTATCAGCCATAGCAACTTTTTTCTAGATAGGTCTCCTGAGGCAAGGGAAACAAAAGCAAAAATAAACTATTGGGACTCATCAAAATAAAAGGTTTCTGCACAGCACAGAAAACAATGAACAGGGCTCCTGGGTGTCTCAGTGGGTTAAAGCCTCTGCCTTTGGCTCAGGTCATAATCTCAGGGTCTTGGGATCGAGCCGCACATCGGGCTGTCTGCTCAGTGAGGAGGCTACTTCCCCCTCTCTCACTGCCTGCCTCTCTGTCTACTTGTGATCTCTCTCTCTGTCAAATAATTAAATAAAATATTTTAAAAAATCAACAAAACTAAAAGGCAACACAGAATGGGGGAAGATATTAGCAAATGACATATTGAATAAAGGGTTTAATATTCAAAATATATGAGAACTTATAAAACTCAATATGCAATAAACATATTATCCAACTTAAAAATGGGCAGAAGATATAAATAGATATTTCTCCAAAGAAGATACTCAGATGGCCAGCAGACACATGCAAAGGTATTAATCATCACTTAACTCCAAGAAATCTAAATTAAAAGTACAATGAAATATCAATCTCACACCTGTTAGAATGGCTAAAATGAACAACACAAGGAAAAGGTGTAGATAAGGATGTGGAGAAACATCAAGTGTCCCTACATTCATGCACGATTGGTGAGAATGCCAACTGACACAGCCACTGCGGAAAACAGTATGAAGGTTCCTCAGAAAGTTAAAAAAAAAAAAAAAAGAACTACCCCATAATCCAGCAATCGCACTACTGGGCATTTACCCAAAGAATGCAGAACACTAATTCGAAGAGATACAAATCACCTCTATGTTTATGGTATCATTATTTACAATAGTCAAGATATGGAAGCAACCCAAGTGTCCATCAACTGATGAACAGATAAAGAAAGAAGCAGCACACACCCAGATGCTCACACAATGGAATACTACTTAGCATTCTAACCACTGTGGCTAAGAGGTTAGGGACAGAGTCACATGGTTATTGCCCATTCTTCAGGAACTTTGAGTTGAAGAGGATCTCTGAGAAAGGGCTATGACAAGGAAAATCAGGATGCATTCCAATTTGACATTTTATAAAACGCCTAGAAGGGGGAAATTATAAAGACAGCTTGGGGGTTAGCTAATGAGTCTGATATTAACATAAAAGTTTCTGTTAATATTATACCACTCTGTACAAAATCATTTTATTGTCGTTCTTTATTCTTTTAATACCCTGTGGCATCTTTTTCACAGACCATATTTTAACTAATGAAATGTTTTCCTTCTGTCTGAAAAATATTGTTAATTCTTTCTGTATATTAATAGCTCTCATTCATTTACTAGCCTTAGGTACTTGCTACAAACAAATATATTTAACATTAGGAGATTTTATTGATAAGTTAAGGTCCTTAATATCATAGAAGCCAAGAAATTCTCTAGTGCATAATTTAAACATTATTCTAACTTCACTCAGAGTTTTGTTTGTTTGTTTTCCTGAAATCCCTTAATAGTTATCTCCTAGTTCTGTGGCAACTAATGCCTAGATAGTAACAGAGAAACTATTAATGTTCACTAGGGCCAAAAACCAAGGGAAAGAGAGAGCCAGCCAGAACTCTGATGAGGAGACAAATAAAAAGGCAGTTCTCTTCAGAGAAGCAGTGCTATCTGGTCATAGGATACCCAGAGCTAGATTATGGGAATTTACAAGGAGAAGTCAGGTGAATTGATACTCCAAATGGACTCATCGCTCCTCCAGTTTCCTGCTAGGCACCTCCACTTGGCCCAAAGCAATGGAGAGCTACACAATGAGGAAGCCTATAAATATAATCATGGATTTCTTGGCCTCTTTGGAATTAGTGTATGTCATTTATAGTTTCCCATACTATTATTAAGTTTTCTGGCCCAAAGCAATGGAGAGCTACATAATGAGGAAGCCTATAAATATAATCATGGATTTCTTGGCCTCTTTGGAATTAGTGTATGTAATTTATAGTTTTCCATACTATTATTAAGTTTTCTGGTAACAAGTCTGTTCTATTTAAAGAATCCTTTCATAATATATATATTGCATTTCACATTCAAAAATAGTCCATCATCGATTTCTTTATGAAACTGTAGTTTGTTTCTCATCTGGTGGCACAGGCTTGATCTTAGCATTCCTTACAGCTTATTTGTAACTTCATTTTCTGAGGGTTAGAAATCTGGTTTTCATGGTCTATATTTACTTATCAACTATATATATGTTAAAAGGTAAACTGAGGCACGTTAAAAATTTGAAGAGTTTATTTGAGCAAAAAATTGATTCCACTACCAAAGTGGAAGGAAGCGCCACTACCTAGGAGCTCCAAGGATGGTAACTCAGAGAGATTTTATAGAGAAAAGGTGGAAGTGAAGTAAGAAAATTATTGATCAGCTGCAGCTTTAAGCTGTATTTGGCTCTTTATGGTTTTCCTGAGGTTTCAATTTGGTATCCTTGAGTCATTGACAGGCCTAGCTTTTGGCTTGCTTACCCATTCCACCATGGCATTAGAGCCACCTCAGTCTATAGGTCTCTTTGTTTAGTTAATTTAAATCATGTAAAGTAGTTTTAAACTTGCTGAGCCTCAGGGCATCTGGGGGGCTCAGTGAGTTAAAGCCTCTGCCTTAGGCTCAGGTTATGATGTCGGGGTCCTGAAATCAAGCCCGCTTTGGGCTCTCTGCTCAGCAGGGAGCCTGCTTCCCCCTCCCTCTCTGCCTGCCTCTCTGCCTACTTGTGGTCTCTTTCTCTCTCTCTCTCTGTCAAATAAATAAATAAAATCTTTAAAAAAATGAAATAAAATTGCTAAGCCTCGCTTCTGTGAGAAACAAATACACCAATTTGAATCCAATGTTTATAATTTATAATTCTATGCATTTCCTTCTAACCACTACTTTAACTGCACCTCACAAATGTTTATATGTTGAATTTAAGTTTTATTCTGCTCAATATATTTAATTTTCCTTGAAGCTTACTTTTTGATCCACAATTTTTTAAAAAATGTTTAATTTTCAAATATTTGGACCACTTCAGATATCTTTTTGTTATTGGTTTCTAGTTTAATCCATTTATGATCTGAACATAACTTTTAATAATATTGCACTGCTTCATGCCTCTCCCACAACAAGCTTATGTTTCTCTTCCTCAGATTCATAACATAAAGGACATTTTCTTAGCAGTTCCACAATATTTTTTGTATGTCCCATTAAGATTCATGAAGTAAAAGTCTAGAAGACATTGGGGACTCTCCCCTGGAGACTACACTTTCTTTTACCATTGTGCATTCAACTGGTTTCGCCAATTTACTATTTACCCTAGCTGAGTTTTTCTAAATGCTTCTTACTAACAGCACAGGTGAACCAAGGCTTTTGTCTCCCTGACTCTGGTTATGTTACATATCCTTGGGTCAGCCTATGATCATAATGAACTGCTGAGTTCAGAAAACTAAGTTCATATTTTTGTTTGGTTGCATTTTTTGTTGGTTTATTTCTCTCAGTTTGAGATTGAAACCTTTTTCAACTCACTGCATCCTCAGTAGGAACTGGAAGGATGGAATCTTATACCTAAACTTTTTAATAAATTCCTATCTTATTTACCTCAGAATTCCTCTCCATATCTTTTAAGTAAGAGTCCTGACAATATAGTACTTGAAAAAAAATGGTACTTGTTAAGTGTAGAATTTAAAAATAACTTTGACATGAAAAATGATATGAGAATATGGGGTTTGGAATTAATAACAATCAGATAATCCCATCTAATAGGATGAATAGAGAAACTGGAGAACTCGAGAAAAATAAGGCGACAAATAACTGACTGGCATGAGTTGTGAATGAAATGTGAACTAATGTGAACTAAAACTTGTGGCATCAAGCCAGACTACAATTAGGGATTTGGCTAATGAGGAAGGGATCAGTTAAAACAAAGACTTGGTAGGTGAAAACAAACAACCGATATTGGCATAAATTAATTTTTGGTCAATACAACTATTACAGAATATTTCAGTAAATATTAGTACCTGGGAAAAAGTCGTGTTCACAACTTTGAAGCTTATCATGAAAGATACGGCCTTGAAGGGATCATTAAATGTATAAAATTCTCAAAATTCAGCTTATAATTTTCATTATTACGCTTAATTCATATAGTAACTCTAGTTAATATTATTATCATTTCACAAACTACTGAGGTACAGTTAGGTAACTGATCTGAAGTAATCTTGCCACAGCATTTGTATCCTGCACTAGCTGATTCTGAAGATTTCTTTTGGGTATACAGTTAATGTTTTTTAGTTTGTTTAGATTCATTAGACTAGTGTGATAAATCTGTATCAAGGGTGTTTCCAGTAAATGTTGTAGATCAAAATAGACTCTGGACAAATGACAACTAACTAGTATTTTATTAGTTATTGCACTCAAGTCTTCTGCTATAAGAACTAATAAAATGGCCTACATAAAATACGGTTGCTAAGAAAAATAACTTCACTAAAGAATGGCTCCAAAGTCTGCCCATCCATGACTATTTAGAAAGATTATATTAGTAAAGGCTCTATAATGTTTTGTGAAGTATTATCATGTCTAAGGATTTTGTTGATATTGATATAATTGACCAAAAATCCCATTTAAGTTTGTGTATCACATAATGACTTGACATACATATATTGACATACTGACATACTTTTATTACAAAATATGTTAACAGTAAGTTAAGATCCATCTAATCACATAGTTACTAGTTTTTGTTTTTTGGTTTTTTTCCCTTGTAATGGGAATTTTAGGATCTTCTCTCTTAGCAACTCTCAAACATACCACAGGCCAGTGTGAATAATCAAATCTCAGAAAAATAATGAAAGAGGAGGAAAAACTTAAACTCTGTGTGTGTGCTCTAACAGAGATTATATCCACGAAAAGATGATATCAAGGACTAGAAGTTGTAGTAGTTTTTGGAGAGATTAGTTAATGATTTTAAGGATTATTTTTTGGCTTTATATGAAGATTTCAACCTATCTATGTTACTCTGAGTCATTAAGTTCAACCAATACTTTTTCTGTCTCAATATAATTGTTCCTCTGGAATCATGATGCTGTCACAAAGTGAAAATCAATATTTACCACTGAGTTGTGGCTTATAATAGCAACAGTTATTATAAGTTGCAGTCTATTAATAATATAGTAGCTTTCATATAAAAAATGCTAAGCAAATAATACTTAGCAAAAATTCAGAACAAACTTCATACCAAAGAAAACCAAGACCAGAGATTATTAGATCTGAGTACATGACAGTATCCTGAAGCAGAATGCTTTTTTGTTTTTTTTGTTTTGTTTTGTTTTTTGTTTTTTTGTGGCAGAGTGGTCTTACTAGAGAATGTCTGAGTCTGAGGCAAGAGGACAAAGTTCAGGTAGATGAACAGTATGCGGGAAAGAAAATCATCAGTAAGCTATATTCTGCTGCATAGAAGAGTTTGTTGAATTATAATATTAGGGGCAGAGGGAAAGAAAGATGTAGATATTCTGGATGAAACTTGAAAGATACCAACTGAGTAGGTATCTAAAGACAGATCTTACCATAAATAATGAATAAATAGAAGTTTGGCTACAAAAATATTGTTAGTGGATTTGGAGTATAATTTTGCAGGATAAACTGAACTGAGGTTGAGTTATAGCAGAATAGATACAAGCAAATCAAAATAATAGTAATGATTCCACTGATACCAAATATAGGAGTTAAGATCTATAGTTAGGCTACATGAAGTTATCCCCACAGATGGAATTATGTTCCCTTAAAATTCATATATTGAAGCCCTAACCTCCAATGTGACTGTATTTGGAAGTGGTCTTATGTTAAGTAATTAAAGTTAGATGAAGTAATGGCAGCAGAGCCTTCATGATGGAATTGGTGGCTTTATATAAAAAAAAAAAAAGATGAGAGAGAGAAAACTCTTTCTCTCATGAAGGTGGTGATCACCCACAAACCAGGAACAGGGCTCTCACAAGAAGAGAATTGGCTGACACTTTGATCACATGTGAGGAGTAAATGTCTGCATTTGAGCCATCTGATTGAACTTAATGACTCAGAGTAACTGCTACAACTTTTAGTCCTTTTTTTTTTTTTTTAACTTTTAGTCCTTGATATCATCTTTTCATGGATATCATCTCGGTTAGAGCACACACACAGAGTTTAAGTTTTTCCCCCCTTTTCATTCTTTTTCTAAGATTTGATTATTAACACTACCCTGTGGTATGTTTGAAAGTTGTTGAGAGAAGATCCTAAAATTCCCATTACAAGGAATGTAAATATAGTTAACCTAAGTCTGAATATTTTAATTTTATTTTTAAAAATATTTTATTTATTTATTTGACAGAGAGAGAGATCACAAGTAGGCAGACAGGCAGGCAGAGAGAGAGGGGAAAGCAGGCTCCCCACCCAGCAGAGAGCCCAATAAGGGGCTGGATCCCAGGACCCTGAGATCATGACCTGAGCCAGAGGCAGAGGCTTTAACCCACTGAGCCACCCAGGCGACCCTGAATATTTTCTCTTCTATCTTCCCTTTTAAAAAGGAAAGAGAAGATTGGGAGCACTTTGCTTTAAAACTACTCTTCCAAGGCATTGGTGGTTACCACCCTACTTTTCTTTTCCACAGTACGTTTCTTATTCTTTGTATTTTCTTATAAGTAGAAGGTAGTTATAAGAGAGAGCTCAAATTCTGGGATTTTTTTCTGTACTCTGCCAATTCACTTTATAAATTGGTGAAAAAATTTTTGATTCTTTTTGGAATCATGATGAAATTTTATCTAGTTCATTATCTGATCTCACTTATTTATTTATTTATTTTAATTCCCTAACATTTACTGATATCACTTATAATGATGACTTAGCTTACAAATGAAAAAAATGTGATCTTACTTATATTGTTTTCTCAAATCTTTTTGGTGCACATATAAAACATCAGTTTTGTCTGTGTAATTTAATCTTAGATCAAAATATTTATTTTTATCACTTAAAAGATAATGATAGAAATTTTTAAGCATTGAAAAAAGTGACGATGATCTTTGAATCACCTAGTTAATACAATGGTTGAATAAATGACAGTGAAAATAAAATTCTGTAAGTATATTGGAAAACTAAATTTGAAAAATCTTGTATTTTCTGGTACCTTGCTTCTTTGTTTTTTTTTTTTTTAATTTTTTTTCACTTGATAATGTTTCTGGACCTACTGAATGATTATAGGCATCAATGATTGTCCTGTAAAAAAGCTTCTACATTTGGGAAAATATTTATTATTTTAGTGTTTTTAATGTTGTAGAAATTATATAATAAACATGTATTTTTAGTGTATCCTTAAATCTTACTACCTTACTTACATTATGCTTCATTTTGGACAATTTTTTTTATGAATGTTTTGCTGTGTCTGTGTACAAAGCTAAAAGATTATATCTGGTATTCTTTTATCACAAAACTTTGTTCTTCTTGGATTTTGTTTATATTTTTATCACCTGGATGAAAAACATACTTAGGTTCAAGGAGGGCAGAGCCATCTCATCTCTTTATTTCTCATTTCCCCCAAATCAGTTTTTTCTATCGTGCTTTTTTGTATGTTCTTAAAATGTGTTTATGGCAGCTACAGCTGGATTCACACCATATTGACTGAACATTGTCATTAAAATGAACTTCTAGTACTAGATGAACTCGTGGCCCTTGCATAGCATGTTTTCTTCCCATTAGATATGTACAGTCACTATGGATGGCTCCACTGAAACTACTTTAGTATCTGAATATGATGCCTGACAAGAGAGTCCTGTGTATCAGTAAACTAGAACAGTCTACCTTGAACAGGCTGATATTTTATTTATGCTGCACCCTCTTAGCTTCTCTAGGGAGAGTCTTTCTCAGTTCAGTTTTCCAATTATTCCATTGATTTTGGCAGGACCAATGTACTGGCCTAAAAATAGATCAAGTGTAGGACTTAATTTTTTAAGATCTTTGCACCAATTCAGAGTTGAAAACTTTTATTTATTGGACACAAAACCAAGTAATACTGCAGAAGCATGCTATGGTGCAGCGATATTTAGATATTGGGTGTACAGAGTCACCCCCGAGGCTTATTAAAGCATTTCCTATCTCCAGAGATTGTGATTCAGACTGTTGTGGTAAGGTTGAGAGATACATATTTTATCATGGATTCACAGAGGATTTTGATGCAGATTGCTGGATCAGTACTTAACAGAAAGCTAGAACACTGGAGTAAGTATGATGATGTTGGTTAGACAAACTCAGATTTAATTTAAGCTAAAGAATGTCTAAATTGTAAGATTGCTGTGAGTTTTGAAAATCTGGCATAATTATTCAATAAATGTTATTTTCCTTCCATTTTGTTTAATCCAAGACAGATACTAAATTTAGAATGCTTAAAGAGGAGTTTCTTCCATTTAAATTAAATAAATCTGTGGACTCTACTAAAAGGCTCCTGTGATATACTTTAACAACACAGACTTTTTGAAGAAAAGAGATTTTACCTAAAACTATATATATTCTTCAACATAGCACACACAATATTTATGCTGAAACTTCCAGCTTCTTAATTTGTGCCAATTCATTGAATTTTTATTTTTAAATATCTCATCCTACAGATCCGTTTACACAAGATTTAAGCATTTTAATTTTCTTGTCATCTTTGAGGAAATATATCAAATAATCCCCAAAATTTAGAACACACACAGAACAGGGGCAGCTACTTTTTAACTGGAATACATTTGACTTGCTATGTAGGGCAAATTAAGCCATCTTTTCAACAACTCAATTTGTGAGGACACAATAGTAACCAGAAATGATATAGTCACAAAAAGAGGGGAAAATAATGGTAAGAAGAAAGAATGATATAATATCTAAAGCCTTCTGAAAAATCCTTACCAGTTTGAAGATTTATATCCTCCTAATTTTTTTATGATTAAAGTTTTTTGTCTGGTATAGAGAATTATCAACCTAAGTACATACCTAGCAATCAAAACTAAAATTTCTTACAGAGGAAATCTGTACAATTTCATCCTGAGAAAAAGTATTTATACTCCCAAAGACAAAATAACCTTGAAGATTAAAGTAAGAAAAGTTTCAAAACACACTTGCACATTTTCTAATGAAATGACAAAGTTGTTTCCATTCTAGAAAGCATTTTTGACAATGTTCCATATCTGAGGTTAATGACAATATCTTAAGGGCATGAGTCTTGGAGGAGAGTAGAGTTGGTTCAGGAAATTGAAGGAAAAAGAGAGGGAAAAATATATATGGATGGGCGGACATAGTACAAGGCAGTAAAGAATAAAAATGAAAACAGGTAATCAGGAATATGAATTACTCTAAAACTCAAATAAGAAGCATATCAACACAAAAACAAGTTGTAAAAATGTGTAAATGCATGTGACTAATTTTTCAGGTAATGTCCAAATAAACATTCAAATAATCATAACAAAAAGATGTGTCAAAGATCTCTGTGCCAGACAATGGTAATTCAGTTTCCTCTTACATGAAAATATTATTTACCAGGTCCCTAAGTAATCACTGTTGGATTTAGCACAAAATACGAAGGTACAAAGTGATTTGTATACTCCAAATTTATAAATGAGCAACAATAGTGGGCTGAAGTGCTTCTCCTTTCTTATTCCTCTTATTAATGAATAATTCTCCACACTCAATCTAAAAAAGGAAATTGCTGTGCTTAGCTTTTTAGCCAGTTGACAAGTTGACATCCTTATAATGTACTTTATGATTAGCCATAATCAAAATCACAATGAAGAACAGACTGAACTAAAAAGAGGGGAAAAATCTTATAATATTAGCTAGCAATAAAATATTTTATTAATTTTATTTCTAGAGTTTTTCTGGTATGCTGTCACTTATCAAGCAATAATTTGAGGTCTATTTGCATAAACGAAGATTAAGTTATTCTAGGGACCACTTCAGTTAACTATACAGTTTAAGAATTTATTTATTTATTTATTTTTTGGCTAATGGCAATTATTTTCTTATTTATTTATTTTATTTTTTTCCCCAAAAATGTTTATTTTATTTTTTCAGTGCTACAAGATTTATTGTTCATGCACCACACCCAGTGCTCCATGCAATAGGTGCCCTCCTCAATACCCACCACCAGGCTCGCAAGGAAGATGGAAATCATAGAACTATGACAGTGAGTTTGAAAATAAGCGAGCGCTCAAATTTTCTAAAATGGTGGTAATATAAATTTGGCAGCAATTTGATGCAAGCTATTAAACAGAATAGAAAACAAGGAGAGTTTTGAGTAGAATGATTGTGTAATGGCATAATTTTTGAAATAGATCATTGGTCACTTATGGGAGGACCTAGGTTTGGAGGCTAATGAAAAACTGAGGACTTATCCAAATATGCAAAAGATCTGTGCTAGATGCAATGATAGTTACAATCCATCCATAATCTCACCTTCATGCTTTCTAATAACATGATTCCTATGAAGGATTATAGATCAATAGAATGGATAACCTAGGGGCGCCTGGGTGGCTCAGTTGTTAAGTGTCTGCCTTTGGCTCAGGTCAGATCCCAGGGTCCTGGGATGGAGCCCCGTATCGGGCTCTCTGCTCGGCAAGGGGCCTGCTTCTCTCGCTACCATTCCCTCTGCTTGTGTTCCCTCTCTCGCTGTGTTTCTCTCTGTCAAATAAATAAAATCTTAGAAAAAAAAAAAGAATGGATAACCTAGAAGCAATGGATAAATCCCTAGGAAAATACAATTTACCAAGACCCAATCACTAAGAAATAATAAATTATGTTATTTATAATTATATATTTTTGTTATATATATTTAATAAATATATTTATATTATTTACATTTATATTAAATTGTTATTATTTCTGTAGCATTCATTGTAATGTGTCCTCTTTCATTCCTGATTTTAGTTACTTGAGGATTGTTTCTTAATGTAGCTAATGTTCATTAACTAAAAAAAAACAAAACAAAAACTCTTCTTCTCTAACTGTTATCCCATAATCTCTCATTACCCATGGCAACCAAAGTCATCTTGTTAACTCTGCTTTCTGTGCTCTTTTCAGAATAGAAGCCAAAACTTTCAGAATTGTCTTTAAGGCTATATCTTTCCCCAAAACCTTTTTGGTCAGTCTAACCTTATCTTCTACTTCCCTCTTCCTTGCTCAGTATTCTTTAGACACTCCAGATTGCTTACCTTATCTCAAACACATCACTCAAGGCTCCTTCTTAAGGTCTTTATATTGGTTGCTTTTCCTGCTTGTGAAACTTGCCCTAAATACATACCTTCCTAATTCCTTTACTTCCTTCAAATGTGCTCAAAAAGAAACACCTCAGTAGGCTGCATCATAGACAAGGGACTCCAAAATTAGAAAATCCAAACCTTTTATGATTAGGAGCAGGTCTACACAGACTTTCCCCTGGATGGAGACATTATTATATTAGGCAGTAAGCAAATTTGCCACTACTCTGGAGGGAGACAATATATCTTCTAAAGCTGTTCATTTTTCAAGCATCCTTGAAAAGGCAGTCTGAAACAAAGTCACTGAGTACCTCTGTTCTCAAGACGTGAATAAATGTCAAACATAAGGAAAATATCTAATAATTAATATAAATTAATTAATAGTAATTAATATAAAGGAGTAATCCACATTAATGTAAGAAATAAGTAAAGATTTTAAAAGAAGATCTGGAGAAGAAATATCACTATAAATGAACAACAACTATTTAAAATGTATAATAGCATTAGCTAAAAGAAAAAGAAATATTAACAATAAGAAATGTTTTGCACTTATCAAAATGACAAAAACTAAATATTTGACAATAATGTAGTTTAGTAAAGAGTCATGCAACCAAAATAATTATACCAGTGGTTGGTTGTTTGTAGGAGTATAAATCAATACAATAAAAAAACCAAAACTTAAAATACTTAGTAAATTTAAAATTGAGCATTTTTTTATTTCTATGTATCTACCTATGAAATTTCCCAGATCTAAGCATGAGACATGTAACTGTATGCTCATAACTAGAAAAAGAATTAAAAACCACTCTAATATACATAAAGAAGAATAAATGATATATTAATGCATTATTTAGTCAGCTTGGGCTGTCATAACAAAATACCATAGATTGGGTGGCTTAAATGACAAAAATTTATTTCCTCACAGTTCTGGAGAATGGAAATTCAAGATTAAGGTTTTGTCTGATTCAGTTGCTGATGAAGTCTCTCTTCCTGACTTGCAGATGTCTGCCTTGTCCCTATGCCCTCATATACATTCCTTAATAAACTCACATGGAAGGAAAATGGTCTTGTCCTCCTTTTCTTATAAGACTGTTGGTCCTATCCTGGGTCTCATCTTATGATCTCATTTAACTTTCATTATCTCCTAAAGTCTTAATACAATCAAGTTCCAAATACACTCAAATTAGTGTTTAGGGATTTAACATATGAATTTGGAGGGCATTTCTGTCCATAGCATATACTGTACAGCAATAAAAATGAATGAAATAGTACTACATGTGTAAAGGTAGATACAGCTCACATACACAGTTTTGAGAGAAATAAGCAAGTTTCAGAATAGTTCGTATATTACCATTAAGATTTAGTTAAAAACAGGGGCATCTGGGTGGCTCAGTCAGTTAAGCATCTGACTCCTGATTTCAGCTCAGGTCATGATCTCAGGGTCATGAAGACTGAGCCCCAGGTCGGGCTCCATGCTGGGCATGGAGCCTGCTTAGGATTTTCTCTCTCCCAAGGGCCTGTGTGGCTCAGTTGGTTAAGCTACTGCCTTTGGCTGAGGTAATGATCCTGGAGTCCTAGGACTGGACTCCCTGCTCAGCAAGGAGTCTGCTTCTCCCTCTGACCCTACCCCTCTCTCATGAGGTCTCTCTCTCTCACATTCTCACTCTCAAATATGTAAGTAAAATCTTAAAAACAAAAACAAAAACAATTCTCTCTCTCTCTCTCCCTCTGCCTCTCCACCTCCGGCAAGTGCTTAAGTGCTTTCTCTTTCTTTCTCTCTAAAAAAAAAAAAAGATTTGGTTAAAAAACACATAAAAAAGTTACATGTATGGTTAAAGACTATACATATGTATAATAAGCACCAAGTTTAGGATAATGCTTATCTGTGTGTGGAAAGAGGGAATTCTATCTGAGAAGATAATGGGACTTCAGGTGTACTTCAGTATTCGGTTAGTATACCAACATTAATTATATATTTTGTATATCTTGAATTATAAAGATAAATCTGGACAGCACTGAAGTAAATATAAAAACATCTATACAGGAAAATACATTTTACTTCCTGTAATCCAAAATAACCAAGTCTTTTTTTTTTTTTTTTTTAAGATTTTTTATTTATTTGACAGAGAGAAACACAGCAAGAGAGGGAACACAAGCAGAGGGAGTGGTAGCAGGAGAAGCAGGCTTCCCGCAGAGCAAGGAGCCCGATGCGGGGCTCGATCCCAGGACGCTGGGATCATGACCTGAGCCGAAGGCAGACGCCCAACAACTGAGCCACCCAGGGGCCCCTAAAATAACCAAGTCTTATTATCTTGTTCCCTTGACTAAAGAACATAGCAGATCTCTCCTTCTCCCTTTTTTTTTTTTTTTTTGCAAGTAAATAAAGTGTCTCTTTGTCATTTCTGATTGCCTAAGAACATTGAAAAAAGATGAAGATAGTCATCCAAGGGTTACTCTCAGTTAAGGATGGACATCAACTGATTCCATGGAAGTAGACTGTGGTGTCCTCAAGTGTGGAGAGGGTTGCCTCGTAGGGTTAGAAAACTGGCCAACCACATTTTATCCTGGGCACAAGATCACTAAGCCAGTGCAGATGTTTCCAATAGGCTTCATACATTAGCCAGAGTCTGAACTTCAACTAATTTCGTCAGTTTTGATCACAGACATTTTGCTAATGATCAAGTGAGCAGAAACAGTCCTTGAATATTTACTTAAATTAAGCTTTCTTTCTTTTTATTTATTTTTTTTGAAGATTTTATTTATTTATTTGTGAGAGAGAAAGAGAGTGTAAGAGAGAGAATGAATTTGGAAATGACAGACAGAGAGTAGGAGAAGCAGAGTCCCTGCTGAGCAGGGAGCCTACTCGGGGCTCAATCCCGGGGACTCCCAGATCATGACCTGAGCTGAAGGCAGACGCTTAACTGATTGAGCCAGACAGGCGCCCCAAGCTTTCTTTCATCTTAATTTGGAGGGCTTCAGGATTAATTTTACTTCAAAAATAATACAGTGTATTTTTTTTCTCACATACAAGTTCATGGACAAAAATTCAAAATATAACAGCATTATCATTTACTCAAAATAACCAAAATATAACCTGTGATTTCTGATATATCCATAGCTATTTTCCATGACCTCCTACTTCATATCTTCTGGATAAATCATTTGATACTATGTTTATATATTATTTTAGGTGACTATATGTCATCAACTAAAAAATATTTTGATGACTATGTGTTTTTGAATTATACATTGAAAAGTAATTTAGAAAATAAAGACCTTTTGGAACACTTGTTATGTGTCTACACCAGAGATACTGCCAGCACATATATACGCAGCAATTCATTTTATATGTTTACAAGTCTTGATTTATCATGTTAGTTTGGGCTGAGTATCTGCTACCACTCCTTCTCATTTCACTTCTGCTTTATATTTCAAGGGCATCATTGTGCCTTATAAAGTTCTAAAGGCATCACTGAATTATCGTTCTAAATAATCTCTTCTCTTTAAAATAACTTATTCGTAAATACCAAAATGAAAATGTGCCCTTTGTAAAATGTAACTGATTATATTAAAAAAGGACAAAAATTAATTCTTCATCCTCTAGCTATAAAAATATGACTAAAGCACTAAGAAATGTTTTATTAACCTCCATTAATTTAGTAGTTCTCTTCTTGGTAATGAGTAAAAATGCAATCCTGTGGAAATTTGTGTTAAAAGAGATGTGTGAGAAAGTGTATATCTGTATGTGTAATTATACATACAAATTAGAGTTCTGAATAATAGTATCATTACTTTAAGAGATGACTAAGAAAATAAATGGTGCCTGTTTTCTACTTATCAACTTCTGAATGTCCTAGGCATTTACAAAGACACATCACTAATTTTAGAGTTAAGCTGAACAATCTTTTCAAATTACCATGAACTTTAAAAATCTGTATAAGGAATTCTTTTCTATTTAATCAAACTGATAGACCCCAAGATCTCTTGGGACATGGTATGAGAAACAACAATTCAAAAAATAACTATGAAAAAGTATGTGATTTCTTAAAAGAAGTAGATTAATTAATTAGTAATTAAAGATTTTGGATACTAGCCATTTATCTGATATATCATTTGCAAATATCTTCTCTCATTCTGTTGGTTGTCTTTTGGTTTTGTTGACTGTCTCCTTTGCTGTGCAAAAGCTTTTTATCTTGGTGAAGTCTCAATAGTTCATCTTTGCTTTTGTTTCCCCTGCCTCCAGAGACTTGTCTAGTAGAAGTTGCTGAAGCCAAGGTCAAAGAAATTGTTGCCTGTGTTCTCCTTTAAGATTTTGATAGACTCTTGTCTCACATTTAAGTCCTTCACCCATTTTGAATTTGTTTTTGTGTGTGGTGTAAGGAAGTGGTCCAGTTTCATTCTTCTTCATGCTGCTCTCCAGTTTTCCGAACATAATTTGTTGAAAAGGCTGGTTGTTTTTTTGTTTTTTTTTTTTTTCCATTGAATATTCTCTTCTACTTTGTCAAGGATTAGTTGATCATAGAGTAGAGGGTCCATTTCTGGGTTCTCTATTCTGTTCCATTGATCTATGTGTCTGTTTTTGTCCTAGTACCATACTGTCTTGATGATTGCCACTTTGTAATACAGCTTGAAGTTCAGAACTGTGATGCCTCCAACTTTGGTTTTCTTTTTCAACATTCCTCTGGCTATTTGGGGTCTTTTCTAGTTTCACACGAATTTTAGGACTGTTTGTTATAGCTCTGTGAAAAACACTGGTGTTATTTTGAAAAGGATTGCATTGAATGTATAGATTGTTTTAGGTAGTATAGATATTTTAACAATATTTGTTCTTCCAATCCATGGCATGGAATGCTTTTTCATTTCTTTTGAAAATAAATTCCTCAATTTATTTCATAAGGATTCTGTAGTTTTCAGAGTGCAGAGAAGACATACCAATGGCTAATAGATACATAAAAAAATACTCAACATCCTTCATCATCAGGGAAATATAAATCAAAACCACAATGAGATATCACCTCATACCAGTCAGAGTGGTTAAAATTAACTACCCAGGAAACAACAGATGCTGGCAAGGATGCAGAGAAAAGGGAACACTCTTACAATTTTTGGTGGGAATGTATACTGGTACAGCCACTCCAGAGAATAGTATGGCGGTTCCTCAAAAAGTTTAAAATGGAACTACCCTATGACCCAGCAATTGCACTATGAGGTATTTATTCAAAAGATTTAAAAAAAAGTGATTTGAAGGAGCCTGTGCGCCTTCAACATTTATAGCAGCAATGACCACAATAGCCAAAATATGGAAAGAACCCAAATATTTATCAGTTAATTAGTGGATAAAAAAGATGTGGTCTATACACATAGTGGAATATTACTCAACCATCAAAAAGAATAATATTTTGCCAGATGCAACAACATGGACGGAACTAGAGTATATTATGCTAAGCAAAATAAGTTAGGAAAAGACAAATACCATATGATTTCACTTATATGTGGAATTTAAGAAATAAAACATATGAACATAGGGGAAAGGAAGGAAAGATTAAATAAGATAAAAACAGAGAGGGAGGCAAACCATAAGAGACTCCTAACTCTAGGGAACAAACTGAGGGTTTCTAGAAGAGAGGTGAGTGGGGGAAGGGGTAAATAACTGATGGACAATAAGGACACTTGATGTAATGAGCACTGAGTGTTATGTGCAACTGATGAATCACTAAATTCTACCCCTGAAACTAATAATACACTATATGTTAACTAACTTGAATTTATTTATTTTTTAAAGAATTTATTTATTTATTTGACAGAGATGATGGAAAGCCAGAGAAGGAATACAAGCAAAGGGAGTGGGAAAGGGAGAAGCAGGCTTCCCACTGAGCAGGAAGCCCTATGGGGGCTTGATCCAGTATCCTGGGATCATGACCTGAGCTGTAGGCAGGCGCTTAATGACTGAGCCACCCAGTCACCCCGTTAACTAACTTGAATTTAAATAAAATATATTAACAAAAGAAATACTTCATTAGTCCTTATGAATAACATATAAAAACATCACACGCAGACACAAACATATAAGTCTAATACAAACCATAAGGCTTTGGTGTTTTTTCCAGTGACTTCCTTTCATTTATGATTTTGCTAAGTGCCTTTTTATAATTCATAGCTAAAGTATTTTTAAAGATATATTGTTGTGAATCTCAAAACTTAATCCATTAAAAATTTGTAAAGCTTATAGGATATATAATAAGCTTTTAAAGCTTTATATGTATACTAACATCTAATTGTAAATAGTAGTCCTTGATATCTTGAAATAACACTTTTCCTAAAATGAATAAAAACAATTTATACAATTTCTCTAATCAGTATGTCTCTAAATACTATTTTTTTTCCTGCTTTGTCATGAATGGACTATTTATCCTGAAGCTCATCAGATATAGAGTGGGGCCATATAATTTATTGTTAGTATTCCACCATTTTGCAGTTGAAAGGAGCTACAAAATACTAATTCATCAAATTTATATTCTTTAAAAAAAAAGAAATAGCCTAACATAGTTAAAGACAAATTTTAAAACTGAATACTCTCAATTAAAAATAAGATAAAATATAAGATTATCAGAATAATTACTCATCATATACATTGCATATATTTATGGTGAAACTATATCAAACAGGTAGGAGCTATTTTGAGAGTGCAACAGGATATTAATGATTACATCAAATAACTGTTGTGAACTATAATGCTATCATGAACCATCCGACCTACAAATTTTAGTTTTTTATCCATATCTACCTCTCATAGTTTATCACTATCACTGGTATTTTTTTTAAGAATCATTTTTTTAATTGACCTATTTTACTATTTTCATAAAATTGGAAGGATATTTCCTACACATGTTATAGTTAGTACCTTTAGAATTATTGGTCTCTTTATTTGACTCTCTCTAGACATAAATTTTTAGGTGACAAATACTGTCTCTATGGGGAATGATGAAACTGGTGAACTCAGATACAACTCTGTCTAATAAAGACATTCCCAATTCTATTTTGCCCTTAAAATACACAAATACTTAATCTCAAATATTTTCTTATGTAGTTTTGTCTTTTGTTTTCACTGCTCTACTTCTATAATAGTAGATAAACTCACCAAATGTTTCCTTTTTCATGTTCGTTTGAGTGCTTTCCCAAACTCAGATGCTATGTAATTATAGGCTTTCTCATTTTCATCTTATTTCAGAATATTTTTAAAAAATAAATTTCAGTGTTTAAAAAACATTAGTTTGGTACTTCAACTGTGGAGACAAAAATAATTTTGAATTTATCAAGACGACATGTATCTAAATTACTATAATATTGTCACTTTTTTTTAGTTGCAATAGTGTATATGTATACAACATAACCAATTCTAGGTGCATTTATTTGTTTTAAGTTTCTTAATATGATAGGGGCATTACTTTTATTATACAGTGTGTGCCACCAAAACTGTCTTACTATTTGAAGCATCTGATAACACTGAAATAATTTAACTGTGAAGTTCTCTACCAATAGGTTCAACACATTATCAGATGTCCTTGCATAATCTGTACATTCACAAAATACTGGGGAATGATAATGAACAAAACTAACTTAGGAGAGTAATCCTTTGACTTAAATAATAAAGTCATCTTTCTTTCATCTCCAAATGACAGAATCAGAAATAAAGAATCTATATACTAAACGCATACATCTCAAAATCAGCATTTTGAGCCCCCAAACAATACTTACTTCTAAGAAATTATCATCTCAGCAACTTTCACTCTTTCATATTTTCAACACTTAACTCCTATATCATTATGTTTGATATTTTCCTTGCATCTTCATATTACTGCTTCTTTCAAGACCACTAATAACTCCTGAAAATTCAAAAACTGACTTTAATAGAAACTCCTTTTGAGTGCTCCAATGTAGGTAGAGCAGCTTCTGTAATTCTTGGGACAAAAACTTGCTTTTATGATCTAAGATAAATATAGGTCCAGAAAATAGCCACATTTTATTCCAGTGGGTTAGAAAATTTAGCTATCTTATGTCTTGAGATACTAGAGTGGTACCAAGAGTAGGTACCACTCCAGTTTGAGAACTGGACAGTTGACTATGGCCATATTTCTATGGGCCCACAGTATCTGTAAGACAGAAAACTACACAAAATAATTGTTACATGACAAAAGGATCCATATAATAATAATATGTAGTCCTGACCTGGTGATTAAAAATACAAGGAGCCAGTGTTTTAAGGCTCTTCTCTTTCAGTAAATTTCTCATTTTGAAGAGGCTAGTGAGATTACCAAATGCCAAGCAGAATTCCATGAGGGATTAAGACTTTATTAGGATCCTGCAGCCATTCATCATTACTTTTTATCCATATATTTTTTGGACTCCTTGTTTCTTCTTTCAAAAATAAATTACTTTCGAAGCAATCTTAATCAAGTCAGAGTGGTAACTTGACTAACCTCTACATATAGGCCAGACTTTAATATGCCTGATTCATTTGATTGTGATTTGAAAGTTTTGATCTCAGAATAGATATGCATTACAGAGTTGGTTAGACTTGTCTTCAATGGCAGAATCATCTATTTCTTTCTGTTACTGGAAAATGGTTAATATTATGTAATTTAAAGTCATCCTTGTTTTAAATCCCTGTCATCCTTTTAACTGTGTATCTTTAAGTAATCTGGCCCTGAGATTCTCTCACACTAAGGGTTTAATTTTCTCTTCCTCAACTATAGCTAACATCTTCAGCTCTTTTTTTAAAATAAAATTTTAAATAATGTATAAATACATATAGAACATTCATAAATTGTAAATGTACAGACCAATGAATTTCACAAAGTATAATAAGCTTCCAGATTAAAAACAGAAAATCAGTAGCAATGCAAAAGTCCTCCTGTCTTCATCTCCTAGATATGTTTGCCTCAAATGTTATCAATCACTTTTCTGACACTTAACATGAAAATACTTTTCCTTATTATGAATATTATATAAATAGATACATGTATACTCTTCCCTGTTCATGGAGGTAATAAAGTGGCTTCTACCCAGGAATAGAGTAATTGTAGTTAATAAAGGAGCAGTGAATGCAAATATAAATCAACCCACAAACATGAGAGCCCCCTACATAATAGCATTATGACTGACCTAATTAAATGTAAAAGATTTAGCCATAAAGTAGAGGATATTTGCTACTACAGTTAGTAACTTATTATATAAATGAGGTAAAAGGAGGTGAAATTAATTAAATTAAATTAATAAAATTATTATTTAATAGTCTAATTCATTAGATAATATTATATAAATTAAGCTTATCAACATTTATTTTCATGTTTCCCTTTCAAATAAGCCATTCGTAATTAGGGTAGTAACATGTATTAACATTTCCAAATGCATTACAGAAGTTAGAAAGGAACTATGTAACTCTATGTTACACAGAGTTTTTCAAAAGGTTTTTATAAGATCTTTAGGTATTAAAAAATAATTCCAGATAATCAAATTTTGGAAATTATAAAGCAAAAATTGCAGTATTGACATTGTAAGTGACTTTTAAAGGGCAGAAAACTTCATATCCCTCTTAGATAAAGTCTATAGTTGACATTACAAAACATCAAGAAAATGACCAGGTTAACCTTGGTTCTCAAGGTCTCTTTGTTTGTTTGTTTTTATTTTCTCTTCTACTTTTATATTATCCTTGTAGTTCAAACAATGAGTTTCAGAGCAACACAATAGTGTACATATCCTCAATTTAATACATTTAGAAGTCATTACTAATAGTTTTTTTTCTTGTTCTGAAAATGTTGAAATAACCCCAAAAGCTATGGGGTTATAAAGATCATTTACTTGTCTATGTCTCAATTTATCTGATTATAAGGTGAGAACAATGTGTCCCATCTATTTTGGTCTTTGGGATTTTAAGACTTAATGAGTGCAAAAAGTTTCTAAGGACTTTACAAGAAAGTACGCATATAAATAGTATTAATGACATGTCTGCTAGATAGCAATGTGAAATGTGTGAAACATTATTTCCAAATACCAAAAAAGTCAAAACATACACTTTTATCAGCTCTTAGCACTAACCTCTAAGAAGATCAAAGACCCTTCTTTTTACGTAATAATCTCTGGAAGCCATTTAGCTCACAAGTTTTAAAAGAATATGCCCAAATGATGAAAAAAGCTTTGTAGCATTAAAAAATATATAAAAGTTTAATATAGACTTACAGAAATAATGTCAGATAACATGATAAAGAATCTTTAAAATAAACAACTAACCCTTTTTGAAACAAGATGAAAATGGAATAGATATGTCTTATATCTACAGAAAATAGTGTCATTTTAGAAGTGGGGAATGTAGCTAAAGAAATACCCAAATGGTCTTTTGTTGTGTCTTCTTTAGGAAGGAGTATTATTTTCAAAATGGAAAGGAAAATATAGAGCATATCACAGGTGAAGAAGACATATTGCCCTGAATGAATTCAAAACCATAGGTCCAAGGAAGTTAGAGAAACCATTAGCAGTTACCCCCAAACAAGCTTAGATACTTTTTAAACAATAATGGGAAAAGGAAGACTTTTTAGAAAACCAAATGGGCAAATTCTCCATTTTTTTTTTTTAATTAATACTCTTATTTTGTTCTAGATAGAATACCAGGTGGTGGTTTTTTATTTCTTCAAAGAGAATTCAACTCTAAGAAGTCATTGCCCTATTTGGAATTGGAACATATACTAGAATCCTCCTGTCTCAACATAGTTATTTTACAGATTATAAAATCAAAATTCAGGAATTTTAGTGATTTTCTACAGTCTTTCATAAATGATACTACATTATTGTATTTGAATATTGAGCAAACCATGTTGCCTTCCAGTGCCTCGGTTTCTCCATACATAAAATGGGATTAAACAAGGATGATGCTTAAAATACCCAGGCCGAACTTCAAACTTTATGCATTCTTGTAGATGTTTTTAAATTCTCCTTAGACCGGAAACAAAACTAAGCCTGTGTAAATATGACTTAAGATTCATATATCTGTTTATTTTGTCACTTGTATTTTTATATACACATTGAGAAAACCATATGGTGGGTGTGGAGTTTATTCTGTAGCCTACTTGCTTTTTTTATGTCTTTCTGCATGGAAACATGAATCCTTCCATGCTATGCTTTTTGACCCTAGAGCAATAACCCCAAGGACTTCTTGTCCTTCCATCCCATGCTTATTTTACTAAGATTTCCTCTTCCTCTAAAATCTGCCTGGAGTCTCATCCTAATTCTCTTTGCCTGCACTTCTGTTCCTTGTTTTATTCCGCTGGTGCTCTTGACAGTATTCTGTAAGACAGTCTACCAAAGAAATTGCAAGTAGCTGCCATTGATACTTACTTAAATAGGGGACTGATAGCAATGTTTGCTGATTTTCTTTCTTTTTTTAAAAAAGATTTTATTTATTTACTTGACAGAGAGAGATAGATCATGAGTAGGCAGAGAAGCAGGCAGAAAGAGAGAGAGGGAAGTAGGTTCCCTGCTGAGTAGAGAGCTTGATGCAGGGCTGGATCCCAGGACCCTGAGATCATGACCTGAACCGAAGGTAGAGGCTTTAACCCACTGAGCCACTCAGGCACCCCTGTTGATTTTCTTACTGATTTCCTGAAATCTTTTACCAACTGATCTTGTAGCTCTTACAGTGATGGAAGGGAGCTCGAGGGAGATACACTAAATTAGTGATTTTTTAACCATAGAATCAACAGATGATCTTTTATAAAATAACTTTGAACAGGCCACTGCCTATCAATTAAATCAGAATCTCTGGAGGTGGGTCTCTGGCATCCATCTTATGAGTTTCCCATAAAATTCCAAAATGCAGTCAAGATTGAGAACTACTGTTTAGAGCAAATGTCCCTTAAGATATTCAGCTCCTTCCAGGCAGGAAGGGTTAGAAATAGAAATGATCTAGGGCTTGGTAGAGATGATTGTTAGTTAAGAGAGACACAAGGCCATATGAGAGGAAAACAAAGCCATCTGGTTTGAGTCTATCAGTAGCTCAGGTCATATACAAGCAATATTAGCAGATTTACAAAGCACTGAATTGAAAAGAAAGACAATTTCTCTTCAGCAAGCAAAACAAAAAGAATGACCTCTTACTTCTAACCTCTTAACTTCCAAGTTGGCGGGAAATCTCAGAAATAAATCATAAAATAAAAAATCAAACTAATGAGATATAGCACACTTCTTGAAGAATACAGGTAGTCTTTAAGAATTATGACAAGGCAATGCACTTTTGGGATTAGAATATCTCATTATAAAATAAAATTGCTAGTGTGGCTTTTAAAATTTTATTTAGTTGCTATTAAATTAGAATTTTCTGTTTATAAATAAATATTCGATATTGATATTTGAAAGCATTGCCTAAAATGATGTTAGCAATATTAATAAAATGCTTTAATATTTCTCCATGTCACAGTCTTAGAGTTGGGTATTTTATGTCTGTCAATTTTCTTCTACTCTTTCACTCAAAAACACTTTGCACTAGTTTGCTATAAGAAATAAAACCTAAATAGGTATGGTGATAGGTATTCTTACAACCACAAAAAATAAAACTGTTAAGCAAATTTAATTGCTCTCGATTTCCCAGCCTCCCACAGAACTCAATATTTTGTATTGAAGAATGTAAGTGAATGATTACACATGCATGTGTTAAGGATGGTGAAACAGCTTGTCAATTGCAATATGCCATAAACATTATGTCAGTTTTAAGCTAAAAAAGATGCTGAATAAAGATTTGTTTAGGAATATGTAGATGTTTGTATACTAAATAGTCTAAAATGATTTTGTGGGTTTTTGTGTTAATATTTGGAATTTTTCATAAGTACAAGTAAAAAATAAGAATTTTTTTCTTTGAAGACTACAGCACATGTATATGCATAAGCACAGAATAATCCAAAGAATAGAAATCTAAGGAAGCACATGTTATACTTATTTATATTTAAATTATATTTAAAAATTTTCAGAAATGTTTATTCTAAATGTACTTATTATGGAGAATTACATAAAAATGAAATTCTTAAATAATTACCATACAAGTGTCCTATATTTTCATAAATTAAATATCTATGAAAAATAATACACACAATAAATAACATATAAAACAACACTCAAATATACATAATGTATCAATCATAAGCACTAACCTCAGGGATTATGTATCATTCACCTTCTCCCCTAAAAAGAAGGATACACATAATAAGTTATTTTGGTAATTGTTCAAATAACTGTACGTAGATATCTGGAAAGATACAATTTATGTATTGTGAAAAAATAGTATGTCTGTACTATTATTTTTTGACTCACTACCTTTAGCTCTTGCAAAATTTTCACAATTTTAAGCACAGGAGTCAGAAAGATGGGCATACACTACTATCTCTATGATGTTGGGATGATTAAATAATTGTACTGAAGGTGAACCCTTTTTTTTTTAGAAGTTTTTATTTATTTATTTGAGAGATGGTGAGAGAGATGTGCACGGACAGGGGAAGAAAGAGAAGCAGGGGGATCCATCCCAGGACCCAGAGATCAGGACCTGAGCCAAAGACAGCTACTTAACCAACTGAGCCACCCAGACACCCCAAAGGTAAACCCTCTTTGACTACAAGCTGTGAAACCCTTTAAGAGAAAAGCAGTTTGTGGGGCAAAATAATTTATACTCTATTTTTTATGCAATGTTTTTAGAAATTATGCTTTTTTTTATTTTTTAACCACTAAAGTGAAGTATTGGAGCTGTTAGTAGTATTAACTTTAACTCCTGAGAAAACAATTCTTATGTAAATAAGCCCATGTTACATGAATCTTAACACAAAGTTTGACAATTCCAATAAACATTTTTTATAAAATTCACTTGATTGTAAAGATTGAGCTAGGGCATTTTGAAACAAGAAATCATTATGAAAATATTAACCTATATAGATGTATACTTTAATATTTTACAATTTAGGGGTGCCTGGGTGGCTCAGTGGGTTAAGCCTCTGCCTTCGGGTCAGGTCATGGTCTCAGGGACCTGGGATTGATTCCTGCATCCGGCTCTCTGCTCAGCAGGGAGCCTGCTCCCCCTCCCCCATCTGCCTGCCTCTCTGCTTACTTGTGATCTCTCTCTCTCTCTCTGTCAAATAAATAAAATCTTTAAAAAAAAAAAAAGAAATGATGTTCACGGACCTGACAAGAAGCAAACTGTAGCTACAAATATCCCTCAGAAGATAAATTTATATATGTGTTCTACATAAAAGTGTTTTTAAAAGCTTACTTAAGTATCAGTTATCTTAGGGTGTTTGCTTGTTTGTTTGGGGTTTGTTTTGCAGATTACAAAGTCTATTGTTGTTGTTTTTCCAACTAATGTCTTCTCATTTCCTTATCAGCTGGTTTTATTTTGCTCACTGGAATGATCTCCTGTAAGCAGATCCATTGAAGTTCTTCAGCTGGCTCTACCTACAGGAACCGTTTTGTTCAAAAATTTCATTCCTTCTCATGTACGTGAATATAATTCATTCAAATTCACATAACTATTTCTTCTTTGGAACCAGAGCCAGGAAATAAAACTTTATTATTAAATATTTATTTATTTATTTTGAGAAAGAGAGAGCGAGTAGGAGTAGGAGCAGAGGGAGAGAATCTCCAAGCAGACTCCCCCTGAACTAGAAGCCCCACGCAAGGCTCTGTCATGACCCATGAGATCACAACCTGAGTTGAAACCAAAAGCAAGAGGCCCAACTGACTGAGCCACCCAGAAGTCCCACTTTAATTTGTTATTATAACAATGTTTAAATTTTGTCAAATCAAGGCACATATCTGCCATGTTTCCCAGCCAATTCTATTCCATTGCCCAGTGCAAGGAGGAGAGTTTGAGCTCACAATAGTAATTGTCCAATTACTTAAATTTTATGTCTATCAAAATCATAGCTATTAGGATCAGTTTGGATGTTAATCTAATTGTTAATCAATTATTAACATCTAAGTGATTAAACATTCACTAATTTTTTAAAAAATATTTTATTTATTTATTTGACACAGAGAGAGATCACAAGTAGGCAGAGAGGCAGGCAGAGAGAGAGGGGGAAGCAGGCTCCTTGCTGAGCAGAGAGGCTGATGTGGGGCTCGATCCCAGGACCCTGAGATCATGACCTGAGCCGAAGGCAGTGGCTTTAACCCACTGAGCTACCCAGGTGCCCCAACATTCACTAATTTTTAATTTATTCACATAGGTTACATTTATGTCAAAAGTTCTTCAATGATAAAAATTTGTCATTTCCATTGCTCTAAACTTGTACTTTCTAATATGGTAGCTATTAAGTTTGTGCAGCTATTTAAACTATAATTAGTTAAAATTAAATAAAATTAAATACAATGAAAATTTCTCTCTTGTAGCCACATGATATAGCCACAATTCAAGTGTTTACCTCCATGTTACAAGCGGCTACTATTTGGAGCAGAACAGAAACAGAATATTTCCATTATTGTAAAGGGTTCTAATGGGCAGAACTACTCTAGAGAGTAACAATCCCTTTTAAGTGTTCCCAGCTTCTCCAAAGTGAATGTTAATTATGCTGCACAACCTATATTTTAAGCCCACCTAGTTGAAACATAACAGGTGAAAAATTTATCAATGGATTTTTGTGTGATGACTTAAAAAACCAATAAGCAAAGTTGATTTTGTTTCATTTATTTGAAAGATCTTATTGTGCGACTACTTAACTGCTCATCATGCTCATCATTCCTGAGTAGTTTTTTGTTCTTTTTAGAAGACCTTCAATAAATATAATTTATTCATTCAAATATGATAAGAGAATTAATCACCTTCATTGAAAGAAAAATGGCTACTAAAATGGAATACATGAACCCCATTTGATGGAAATTTCATTTTATAAAATTCACAATCCCCATTCCCACAAAGTTCTTTTAGTAGGAGTTGTTGGCAGGACTACGAAAAAAGTTTAATTAGAACCATATGTTATGAAGTATTTGTTAAAATATGTTTCTCTGTGCAAAGAAACATCTTTGGAAACACCTGTCCATGTTGAACTTAAACCTTTATTGGTTTCTTTATAGACATCGCCTTATTTCACGGTAGTTTTTATTGAAGCTTATAGAGTTGCAAGAAATTATAAATCATATACATCTTAAAACTGATAATTTGATGTTATTCAGTGATCTCATCTTCATTGCTTTATATTGTCACCTATTTTAATTCCCCAGCTAATCTTAAGCAGCTGGAAATTTTTAAATTATCTCTTTTGCTATGAATTTTTGAAATATATAAAGCATTAGATAGTGCTCAGTATAAAATATTGCTGTCTGAAAACAAGAGGGCAAGATTTGTGAGAAAATAAGCTTTTAAAACACTTCATTTTTAGTTATACAATGTGGAGACTGGAGCAAATGAGTAATAAAAGGCAAAACAATTGAGTCTCCCAGGGTGCTAAATTAAGAATTTATAGTCTGAATGATGTCTCTGTAACCTCATTCAATTTTCTATTATTGCAGATCTTAAACAATTATAAACACAGATGACATAGCAATTTTCACTTATAAATCTGCAAGGGTGATATATATAACATGCAAAATTCATTTTGATAGTAATGTTAATTGGTCTAATGTTCTGAAAACAAAGAAGAATAAGGATATTTAAAGAAAGTAACATTTTGAGCAAATGCGATTGGCTGGAAGAGTCAATATGATATATTTTTATTTTAAAACAGATGGGCATTTACTATTTCAAAATGGTTAGTAACTGCAGATGATATTCACATTAATAAATATTACAAATTATCTGAGGAATAGGTGACATTCTCGGTGTTAAAAATAAATAACTATAAAACAAAAGGGATTTGAATTTAATATTTTTGTAATGATACATAATAAAAACTGCTCCATTAAAAAATACTAGTCATTGACATATGGGTAACTCAATGTTTTCCCAACTGAAAAAACTCCATTGTTGCTATCCTTTTCAAAGAATCTGCCTTGGGGTGCCTGGGTGGCTCAGTTGTTGGGTGTCTGCCTTGGGCTCAGGTCTTGATCCCAGGGTCCTGGGTTCGAGCCCTGCTTCAGGCTCCCGGCTCGGCAGGAAGCCTGCTTCTCCTGCTACCATTCCCTCTGCTTGTGTTCCCTCTCTCACTGTGTTTCTCTGTCAAATAAATGAAATCTTAAAAAAAAAAAAGGGAATCTGCCTTGAAATTATACCAGAATAATGGGTTGAAACAATATGTCGAAGTCATATAGAACAGTAATGATTACAGAGGTAGATTATCTATTCTATGAATTACATATTTTTTTATCCAACCCAATAAGTAAAATTAACTAACTGATAAACTACATCAGTTTTTTGGCTCAAGAAAGAAGGGAAATTTTGAAGAAATAATTAGTTCTTTAAGATAGATTCATCTACCAATCTTTAGTTGCTTTTTTAAGTTCTTTTTTTTTTTAAGATTTTATTTATTTATTTGACAGAGAGAGATCACAAGTAGGCAGAGAGGCAAGCAGAGAGAGAGAGGGGGAAGCAGGCTCCCTGCTGAGCAGATCCAGGCTCCATCCCAGGACCCTGAGATCATGACCTGAGCTGAAGGCAGAGGTTTTAACCCACTGAGCCACCCAGGCGCCCCTTTAAGTTCTGATTATATCCAAAAGTAAGGTCCCTTTTGCTTTATGATGAAACTCTATTTGAGCAAATTTCAAGCATTGTAGGTGTTAAAATATATCCTGCTATCTAATATGGCATATTAGATTCTTCAAATGGAAAACATTAAAACAAAAGATATTATTGTTTTCTTAGTATATCCCACTAAGAGATGAATTTTGGTTAAAGCGATAATAAAATTATGGATATTTTCAGTGCATTTTTATGGTATTCCTTAGATAATAATAATGACACTGTAGCTTAGATGTTTGTTTGTTTCCAAAGTGGATATGTATGGCCAGCACACATTTCTGAGGATATCAATGAGATATAAAGTGAAATCTTTAATTTGTATCTAATCTGTAATTAGAAGATATAGAAATGCCTAAGTTTAAAAAAAAAAAAAGGTATGTTATGGTCATCAAATTGGAATTGAATTGAAATAACTAAAATGTTTCTGTATAATATTGCATCATCTTAAAGCTATAATTCAACTCATTTTTCTAACTTCAAATAAAGAGACTAGATTAAAACTTAGACTCTATACTATTATAGATTTTTCTGTATAGGTGTACTGCATTAGATGTATCTTAATTTTAAAAGTAATAATTCCGCGACTATAGACTTTTTTTTTAAAGATTTTATTTATTTATTTGACAAAGAGAGATCACAAGTAGGTAGAAAGAGGGGAAAGCAAGCTCCCCGCTGAGCAGAGAGCCCAATCCCATGGTCTCAGGACTTTGAGACCATGACCTGAGCTGAAGGCAGAAATTTTAACTCACTGAGCCACCCAGGCACCCCAGGGACTATAGACATCTTAAGGGTGGTATATATATATATAATGTATACGGGTGGTATGTATACACATATGTATATGTATATGTGGCATACGTATATGCATGTATATATACATACATATGCATGTGGGTGGTATGTATACATATGTATATATGCATGTATAAATGTATATTGATGTATAATTTATATTTATGTAAAATATAAACATAAAATATGGAATTAAAAATAAAATCAGCCATGTTTATATTTTTATTTAGTAAATCACTTATTGCTATATACAAATAGGCAATCGATGTTAGTGAATCAATGAATTTAATTGTCTTTTAAATCACATTAATTAATAAGCTAACTGTAAATTGTCATTTATAAAATATGAAGAGTGCATGAAAGTTATGTGAGATATATTCCTTCACCAGAAAAAAATTATTTTAATAATGAAATAACTTTTTTTTTAAGATTTTATTTATTTATTTGACAGAGAGAGACACAGCTAAAGAAGGAGTACAAGCAGGGGGAATGAAAGAGGTAGAAGCAAGCTTCCCCGCCAAGCAGGCAGCCTGATGTGGGACTCAATCCCAGGACCCTGGATCATGACCTCAGCCAAAGGCAGCCTTTTAATGACTGAGCCACCCAGAAGCTCCAATAATTAAATAACTTTTAAAATGCAGGCAAGCCTGGTGGTGGATATTGAGGAGGGGCACGTCTTGCATGGAGCATTGGGTGTGATGCATGAGCAATTAATCTTATAACCACTAAAAAAATAAAATAAACATATTTGGGGAAAATAAAATAAAATAAAATAAAATAAATTGCAGACAAAATACTAGTAAATTGAATAGTAGGTCTAGATATAAAATGCTTCATCGTTTTAGTATCCAATTCAATTTAAACATAAGTCATTACTATATCTAAAGAGACAAAAGACTAAAAAGCATTTAAAAATTAGCCTGGAAGTTACTATTTGGAAATACAGACTCTTAGCGTTCTCAGGGGAGATGTTTTTAGCCTGGGACCTTCGCCTTCTAAAAACACGCTATTAAATTTTAGTTCACAGAACAGAAACCCCCACACTGATTTTAAAAGCCTGCAAAGACAGATAAGGCAAGGTCAGCGTTGCAACTCTTTAGTCCTAATGTATTTATAGCATTTTCTATAATATTTTTAAATTAACTTGGATAATTGAATGTTTTCCTATCACAAAGACAGAATCCAAGGTATGTGTGTAGGAGAGAGAGTGAAGTGGGATAATGCATTAAAACATGTTATGCTTAATATATTTAATCTTATTTTTATGTACATCAATATTGAAAAATCTTTTAACATCCTATGCTTTAAAAATCCAATAATTAAAAACTCTCTTTCAAATTGAGTGCAAATGCAACATTTAGGTAAACAAGTTTTTAAATGTAACAAGTGTAGAATTTATATTCTAACTCCTAGTTTATTAGGAAGATAGCATATTAAATTATATTGCCTTTCTATACACCAACAGCAAGACAGAAGAAAGAGAAATTAAGGAGTTGATCCCATTTATAATTGCACCCAAAACCATAAGATACCTAGGAATAAATCTAACCAAAGAGGCAAAGAATCTGTACTCAGAAAACTATAAAGTACTCATGAAAGAAATTGAGGAAGACACAAAGAAATGGAAAAATGTTCCATGCTCATGGGTTGGGAGAACAAATATTGTGAAAATGTCCATGCTATGTAGAACAATCTACATATGTAATGCAATCCCTGTCAAAATACCATCAATTCTTTTCAAAGAAATGGAACAAATAATCTTAAAATTTCTATGAAACCAGAAAAGACCCTGAATAGCCAGAGAAATGTAGAAAAAGAAAACTAAAGTTGGTGGCATCACAATTCCAGACTTCAAGCTCTATTACAAAGCTGTAATCATCAAGACAGTATGGTACTGGCCCAAAATATACAATGGAACAGAATAAAGAGCCCATAAATGGACCCTCAACTCTATGGTCAACTAATCTTTGACAAACCAGGAAGGAATGTCCAATAGAAAAAAAGACAGTGTCTTCAAAATGGTGTTGGGAAAATTGGACAGCCATATGTAGAAAAATGAAACTGGACCATTTCCTTACACCACATACAAAAATAGACTCTAAATGTATGAAAGACCTAAATGTGAGAAAGAAATCCATCAAAATCCTTGAAGATAACAAAGGCAGCAACCTCTTTGACCTCAGCCCCAGCAACTTCTTCCTTTCTACATCCCCAAAGGTAAGGGAAGCAAAGGCAAAAATGAACTATTGGGACTTCATCAAGATAAAAAACTTTTGCACAGCAAAGGAAACAGTCAACAAAACCAAAAGACAATTGACGGAATAGGAGATGATATTTGCAAATGACATATCAGATAGAGGGCTAGTATCCAAAATCTATAAAGAACTTCTCAAACTTAACACCCAAAGAACAAATAACCCAATCAAGAAATGGGCAGAAGACATGAACAGACATTTCTGCAAAGAAGACATCCAAATGGCCAACAGACATGAAAAAGTGCTCAACATCACTTGGCATCAGGGAAATAGAAATCAAAACCACAGTGAGATATCACCTCACACCAGTCAGAATGACTAAAATTAGTAAGTCAGGAAACAACAGATGTTGGAAAGGATGGGGAGAAAGGGGAACCCTCCTACACTGTTGGTGGGAATGCAAGCTGGTACAGCTATTCTGGAAATCAGTATGGATGTTCTTCAAAAAGTTGAAAATAGAGCTACTCTATGGGCCAGCAATTGCACTACTGGGTATTTACTCTAAAGATATAAATGTAGTGATCCGTAGGGGCACATGCACCTGAATGTTTATAGCAGCAATGTCCACAATAACTAAACTATAGAAAGAAACTAGATGTCCATCAACAGATATATAGAAAAAGATGTGGTAATGGAATATTATGCAGCCATCAAAAAAACCCACAATATCTTGCCATTTGCAACAATGTGGATGGAACTAGAGGGTATTATGCTAAGCAAAATAAGTCAATCAGAGAAAGACAATTATTATATGATCTCTCTGATATGAGGAATTTGATAGGCAGGGTGGGGGGCTGTGGAGGTAGGGAGGGAAAAAATGAAACAAGATGGGAGATAAACCAATATAGACTCTTAATCTCAGGAAGCAAACTGAGGGTTACTGGGAGTACAGGAGGAACTATAGGGTGACTGGTTTATGGACATTGGGGAGGGTATGTGCTATAGTGAGTGCTGTGAATTGTATAAGACTGATGATTCACGGACCTGTATCCCTGAAGCAAATAATACATTGTATGTTAATTTTAAAAAAATTATAAGTATTTCATGATATTTTTTTAATTTTTATTAACATATAATGTACTATTTGCCCCAGGGTACATGTCTGTGAATTGTCAGGCTTATACTCCCAAGACTGCTAGAACTCATCCAAGGATTCAGTCAAGTGTCAGGATATAAAATTAATGCACAGAAATCAGTTGCATTTCTATATACCAACAGCAAAACAGAAGAAAGAGAAATTAAAGAGTCTACTCCATTTACCATTGCACCCAAAACCATAAGATACCTAGGAATAAATCTAACCAAAAAGGCAAAGAATCTGTACTTAGAAAACTACAAAGTGCTCATGAAAGAAATTGAGGAAAACACCAAAAAATGGGAAAATGTTCCATGCTCATGGATTGGAAGAACAAATATTGTGAAAATGTCTATTCTGCCTAAAGCAATCTATACATTTAATGCAATCCCTATCAAAATACCATCAATTTTTTTCAAAGAAATGGAACAAATAATCCTAAAATTTATATGGAACCAGAAAAGACCACGAATAGCCAGAGGAATGTTGAAAAAGAAAACCAAAGTCGGCGGCATCACCATTCCTGACTTCAAACTCTATTACAAAGCTATAATAATTCAGACAGTGTGGTACTGGCACAAAAATAGACATATAGATCAA
>CM053604.1:93990051-94012764 GCA_028646535.1 Procyon lotor
GATCTGTCTGTTACTGAGAGTGGCATGTTTGCCCTACAATTAATGTATTCATATCAACATAGCTCTTTATTTTGATTAACAGTTGCCTTATGTAGTTGGCTGCTCCTATATTGGGGGCATAAATATTTACAATTGTTAGATCTTTTTGGAGGATAGATTCTTTAAGAATGATATAGTGTCCTTATGTATCTCTGACTATAGTCTTTATCTTAAAATTTAATTTATCTGATATGAGAATCGCTACCCCAGTTTTCTTTTGAGGCCCATTGGCATGAAAGATGTTTCTCCATTCCTTCACTTTCAGTGTAGATGCATCTTTAGTTTCCAAATGTGTCTGTTGTAGACAGCATATGGATGGGTCCTGTCATTTTATCCAGTCTGTGATCCTGTGACTTTTTATGGGAGCATTTAGGCTGTTCATGTTGAAAGTGATTATTGAAAGATAAGTTTCTATCGACATCATGTTGCCTGTGAAGTTCTTGTTTCTATAGATTGTAAGTTTCTGTTCTGTGTCACTCATGGGTTCTTCTTTTATAAAACTCCCTTTAGTATTTCTTGTAGTGCCAGCTTGGTGGTCACATACTCTTTTAAACCTTGCCAGTCTTGGAAGCTCTTTATCTCTCCATCTATTTTGAATGTCAGCCCTGCTGGATAAAGTATTCTTGGCTGCATGTTCTTCTCATTTAGTGCCCTGAATATATTATGCCAGCCCTTTCTGGCTTGCCAGGTTTCTGTGGAGAGGTCTGATGTTATTCTGATGGGTCTTCCTCTGTACATAAGGAGTCTCTTTCCCCTAGCTGCCTTTAGGACCTCTTGTCTAAAATTATAATTCACGAATCTCACAATTATATGTCTGGGTGTCTTTCTAGACTCCTCGATCATGGGGGGTGTCCTTTCTGCCTCTAGGACATGAACACTTGTTCCATTTCCAGATTGGGGAAATTTTCATCCAGAATTTGTTCAACCACATCTTCTAGTCTTCTGTTTTTCTCCACCTCCTCCACAATTCCAATAATTCTGACGTTGGAACGTTTCATGGCATCATTTATTTCCCTAATTCTGTTCTCATGGCTTCTAAGCAGTTTGTTCCATCCTCCTCCTGATTTTTCTTCTCTATCAGCTTGTCTTCTAGATTACTGATTCTATCTTCTGCCTTGGTGATCCTGGCTCTGAGAGTATTTAGATTAGATTGGATATCATTGATAGCATTTTTAACTTCAGCCATATCAGCTCTCAGTTCTGCCCTTAGAGATTCTATGTTGTCACTGTTTTCTTCCAACCTAGCCATTGCCTGGATAATTGTTACCCTGAATTCCCTTTCAGACATACTGTTTATGTCCATATCCAATAGTTCTGAGGGAGAGGGAGTAGTCTCTGGATTTTTCCCCTGTTGGGTGTTCCTTCTCCTACTCATTCTGATGAGAAGTTGAGGGGATGTATAGCTGAATATATCAACTGAGATGCAGGCAAGATGCATCCTTGAGCAATTGCATTCAGAGCAGTCAGAATTCACCACCAAAAAGAAAGAAAAAAGATAAAAAAAGATAGAGAGAAAGAGAAAAAAAGAAATCCCAGACAAAATGAGCCCCCAAAATAGGATTTATAAGGTATATAAACAAACACGTACAAACATAAAGACCAACAAAAGTAAATGACAAGAAAAGAATCTAGTCAGAATGAACCCCAACAATAAGATTTATATAATACCAGAACAAAAACAAATAAACAGAAAACACTGACAGAGGGTTAACTGGGAGGGTGGTTATAAATCCTCAATGAGGGCGAGGAATGTTATTTGATCTTCCTGGGTGTGTCATCGTATTAAGCCTCTAGTTGTAATGTTAAGTAGTTTAAAAAAAATTGAAAGACCAAGAATAGTGAGAACAAATCAAAAGAAAGAAAGAAAGAAAGAAAGAAAGAAAGAAAGAAAGAAAGAAAGAAAGAAAGAAAAAGAAAAAACTTGTGTCTATGAAATACACATGTTTTAGGGCATTATCAGGAGCTTAATATATTGTTTTCCCCTGATTTGGGGGTTTTACAATTTTATGGGAAACCTGTGGTTATTGTTCTCCTGCTTTTGGCTTATCTTCTGGGGGAGGGGACTGCCGTGTTGTTTTCCAGTCTGTCTTGCTTGAATTGAGTTGCCCTTCCAGCTATCACGGGGCTGGGCTCTGTGGAAATCGTTTTCTCAGGCTTTTGCTCTCTGCAGGTTTTGTTCTTTTGAGGCTTTTTGCAGCTTTTCGGATGGTCCAGGCAAAGAATCTGCCTGTACCCAGAACTCTGCCTCCAAGAGAGGCCTCAGTCGGCTCCCCTCTCGGTGGTCCAGAACACACAGACTCACCCTCTGCAAACTCCGATGCATACCGCAGCCTCCCACAGGTGGTGCACACTCCCAGCCACTGTCCCAGTGATCCTGCAAGGCTCCTGCTGCCGCTGCACCCCTGTGCCACTAAAGCCACAAGCGATAGTGGTCTTGGAAACTCGCTTCTGGTGGCTGCCATTTCTGGGACTGCTCTCTGGGCTCCCAGTCCACAGCAGGTTGCGCTTAGATTCCTGCCGAAGATCAGGCTGTGTTCTCTGAGGTCCTGGCTGGGAGTGCTCAAACCCTGCGGCAGGAGGTGGATGGCCGAGGTCCTAGAGACCGCCAGCTAGGGCTCACACCAGGTTCTCTTAGGCGCTTGGGGTTGTGCAGCAAGCCCACGCAGTCATGCTGGCAGAGGAAAGGCGCAGGTTCATGAACCACACCAGGCTCTAAGGTGCTTGCAGGAGTGCACCCAGCCCACAAAGTGGTACAAGCAGAGGAAAGCTGCAGGCTCATGGACCACGGACTGGATCCCCTGCCGGTCTCTCTTTGATGCAGGTGGTCACCCATGGTGGTGTCTTTCCTGGGACTGTGGGCTTAGGCCATGACAATGACCAGCCAATTCCACAGGTTGCTCCTTAAGATATTTTTCTCTTTATGAGTGTTTTTAACCAGACTCTAAGTTAATGCTGGTTCCCAACCACAGGGCACTTTCGTTTGCGGTATTACTTTCCTTGGGTTGTTTCTGGTGGCTCCTTCCTCCTTTTGTTTATCCTCCAATATAGGTCTGAGTGTTCCCACTCTGCTTTATCTCTCCACTGCTGCCTTCTGCTCCTTTAGAGATCCAGAAGTGAATAATCTTACTTCTCAGGCTGATTTCATGGGTGTTCAGAGTGTTCTGGTAGACGTCCAGCTCACTTAGGAGACCGGTTGAAACAGGATCTCCTACTTCTTTGCCATCTTGCCCCTCCATGACTTGGAAAAAGAGGGGAGGAAATCTGCGGGACCTATTTTCTGCGTCTGATTCTTCCTAGTAATTCTACCAGTTACTCTATATCCTTTCCAGAAATTCCAAAGAGAGTTGGTTTCAACAGCATGTAACCAAAGAGACTGATACCATTTCAGATTCTGCACCTCTGAAGGCATCTTCTGTTCCCCGCCCTTGGCCAGAGCTGATGGGGCGAGGCCAGGGTTGAGCTGGTGGACTCCCAAGTCCTCACTCCCTGGCACCATAAACCTAGTTCAGTGGAGAGTTAGGGGGAATGGGCACTGACTAGGGCTGGTGTTTACTTGATTTTAATTATCTCAAAAGGAGACAGAAGGGTTTGAGAGAGTTGACCAGGGATATGAGTGGAAATGAGCTCTAAAATCCTCTTTTTCATTTCTTTTTTTGGCTAGGTTCACACCCGGCATTAGCAACATCAGGGAATTGTTGTCTTTTAATAGGTATATTTAAACCATTTATATTTAAAATGATTATTGATATATTTAAACCAATCACATTTAAAGTGATTATTGATATACAGTAACAACCAAGATCAATAATAACCAGGTTTATATTTATATTCTGTTCATTGACAGAGGCCCTTTTTCTGTGTTCTGTTTTTAAAGTGTGCATTTTATGTGATTCCATTTTATTTTCTTCCCCAAGATATCAATTATACCTTTTTTTAATTGCAATTTTACTAGAGGTTTTTAAATACCCTATACTTGCTTTAAAATGACACTACTCAGCCTCACGTGTAATAGGTACCTAGTAGTAGAGTAGTCCAAATCCCTCCCTCCTTTCCTTTATGATAAATACTTTCACTCTTTTTACTTAACCGTATGTTATGATCATGTAATACACTGTTATAATTCTTACTTTCAGTTATCTTCTAAGTCAATTAAAGATAAGAAAGCAAAATAACTTTCATCTATTCTTTCTTCATTGCTTTTTCTTCTTTCACGCAGATCCATACTTATGGCCTATATCATTTTTCTTCTGCCTGAAAAAAAATCTTTGAATATTTCTTGTAGCTCCTCCTGTTGATAAATTTCCTCAGATTTTGTTTTGTTTTATATTCAGTGTATTTTTTTTTTTTTTACTCTTAGCTTTTGAAGCATAATTTCACTGGCATAAAATTTTAGGTTTTTCCTTTCTTTTTCTTTCAGCACTTTAAATATTTCACACCATTGTCTTCTCACTTGCCTTGTTTCTCAAGAAATATTTGTGCTGATTTTTTTGGTTCAAATGTCTTTGACTTTTAAAAAAATCTGTCTTTTTTTTTTCTTTGCTTTTTTGGAGTTTGAATACAATATACCTTTGATTTTTTTTATAGTCTGATTTGATATGCTTAAGTGTAAGGGTATTTCTGTGGTTGGGAGTGGTTGTTGTTATTTATACTGCTGGGGGTTCTTTGAGCTTTCTGGAGATTTTATACTTTCCTTCATATTGGAAATTTCATAGCCATAATGCTTCAAATATTTCTCATACTTCATTCTTTCTTTTTGTTTCAATTATGTGTATGGTATAGCTTTTTAAATTCTCTCTTAATTCTTAGACGTTCTCTTCTATTTTTTCATTTAAATCTGGAAAGTTTTTGTTGGTATATCTTTCAAGCTCACTGATTCTTTCCTAAATCCAATATACTAATGAGATCATCAAGATAGTCTTCATTTTTATTACAATATTTTTATTTGTAACATTTTCCTTTAATTCTTTCTTAAAATTTCTACCTCTCAACATATATTACCCATTTTTTTTTCTTATTTTCTGCTTTACCCATTAAAGTCATTATATTCTTAATCATATTGATTTTTAAGTTGTCTATCTGGTAATTCCAGCATCTGTGCTATGTCATAGTTTGGTCTTCATACTTACTTTGTTTCTTCAAACTATTATTTTTCCCCTAGCCTTTGGTATGTCCTGTGATTTTTGTTAGGAACCAAACATGTTGCTTCCAATAATAAGACTGAGGTAAAATAGTTCTCTAGGGTGACAATTTATGTTCATTAGAGTAGGAATTGGGCTTTGTTTTCCATTTGTTGCAGTTTAAATGCAAGAAGATTTAAGTTTCTTGATGGTTCTTGTTTTTGGCACTCTTCTTGACTTTGAGCTTCCTTAGTACTCCTCCTTGGAGAGAGTCTGTGTCTTTTAGTTTTTTCAGCTGTAATCCACAATTGTTATATTTGGATCCTGTTGATGTGGTGTTAATATGTTGAGGAAGAGGTTACTATAACCTTTCAATTTATCTCAGTCCTTTAGTGAGCTTGTGTCTCTGGCCTCTGACTTCCATGATATCTCTTATAGTTGTTTTTCCTTCTATGTGAGATGGAAAGTCTAGAGGGGGCTACATGCGAATAATGATCTTTTATCAAGGCTCTGGAACAAAATTCTGATAAAGTCTTTCCCAGAATAGTAGACCTTTGTTAGGGAGAATGCTTGTGGTGTGGTGTTATAATTAACAAGAATTACTCTTCTCCCTCTTCTAGACCCATGTGGGGATCTTTCTTTCTTACATCTTCACCAGTAAAACCCAACGGGATTCTTGAACATAAATCCCATGAAAGTATGGAATCACCTAAAGACTGCAGCCCCAAGAAGTTTCCTATTTTCACCTAAGTTCATACTTAGCCTCTAACAATCAAAGCCACATTGTAGTCGTCCCTGTCAGTTTGGGCTCCATTGGCTTGTGCTCCAGGTAAGGAAATCTTGACTGCCACTCCAGGTTCACTTGTTTCATCAGATCTCAGGGAATGTTTGTCCTAGGAATTCGATTCTCTAATGGGTCCCAGAAATTACTGATTTTTAATTTGTTCAACTTTTATTTTTCTACCTATAGGGAATTGAATGATGTATTTAAAGCTCTTTGCATATTGGAGCTGAAAATAAAAGTTGTGCATTGTTTTTTGGAGCCATATTAGGATATCTAAAATATATCTTAAGGATGAATTTTTTCGTGGTATCCTGTCAAGAAGTTTTGAGAAGCAAGATATAGATATATTCTTTTTCCAAGGTGATTTCGAATACCTTATTCTTATGAGGTAACTTTCAATCTCAACTTCTTAGTTATTCAGTAGTTTACAGATATCCTTAGTCTTACCACAATGAAGCCTCTCTCTGCTCAAAAGTTTGAATTTGCCTGTGTGGTTTTCCCCTATAGCACACTGCTCTCAAAAAACAAAACAATCAAACAAAACCATAATTCTAAGTAATAATTTGTATTTATGGTAAAAACTTGAATTTGCTTTGAAAATGAAAGCCAGTATTCAGTAAGAAGCTATTTAGAGATAGAAGCCACCCTGTTGAACTACAACTGAAATATTTTATGGAAAATGCTTTTTTGAAGTGTGGGGGAAGTAACATAAAATTATTAGCCATCCAACAGTTTAGGAAGATATTTCTGCAAACTGGAAAAATCATATGCCAAAAACATGCATTTGTAAGTTAATTAAAATAGTGTCTTATTTGATAGTTTCCATCAAATATCATTATTGTCTTTATTTGTAATAGGGCTCATGCAGGGACAACAGTAGTATTGTCATGCTTATGTTTTTAATCAAAAATACATCTTAAGTTCTACTGCTTTCTTCATTCAATTGTCCAATGTGCATTGAAAGGTTAAATTTAACATTTCATTTCTGGTTTATCTTAGGCCATTTACTTTGACTCTTATAATTATTATTTAAAGAATCCTGGTGTAGTGTTCTATTTATTGATGGTACTTTTAGCTTTCTAAAAGCTCTGCCTATGAGGAACAGGAAGACTGGAATTGACAATAAATTATCTACCACTTATAAAATGATTTTTAATCTCCATTATATATATAGTTCACATTAGGAATAGAAGAAATTTGTGCCTGAAACAGATGAAAAAATAAACCTTTTCCCCCAAAAGTGTTCATTTTTCACAGAATCATTAGGTTGTCCACTGCCTAGACAATGATATTCTGGAAATCTTTTTTTTTTTTTTTCAAACATTCCATTTCAAACCTTGCTACAATACACAGCTTATTTTTCCACACCCACACATCTACTAACATTAGTTTTCTGAAGTGTGAAACAGGACTTCCCGGTGGTGTCTTCACATTTTACGTAACTGTTGATGAAGCCACCGCTGACATGGGAATGTCACTGCAAAATCCTGAGACTTTTTGGAGAAGAGAAAAGCGTTATCCAATTATTTGCTCAAAATATAGCACTGGCAAGTAACTGAGAAGACAATCTCAACCTACCTGTCAGCTCTTCAAAATCTGTGGCCTACCAGTCTGAGGCAACTTCCTTGTTCAAAGACTTTATTAAACAGTTTAAAAACTACGAATTATAGAGTTTTTGCTCATTTAGGAGACAAGAAGGAAATATCTACTCAGCAAAAAAAAAAAAGGAAAAAAAGGAGAGATGATTTAAATTGGTCGACTTCACAGTCTAAATTCAGTAGACAGTTGCAGATGTGTGTGTTTTGTGGGGTAGTTCTCAAATTTTTGTGGTCTGAATTATTTTGCAAGCATATCTGTAACAGCTTTAGAGAGCTGCAGTTCTCTGAATAGTTCAGGACAAAAAATTGCTTTAGGTTGAATTTCTCTGATCATTGATGGGAGCTGATGTTTCTTTGGCCTGATTTATTCTTCATTTACATCCTTACAGTCGATTGCAAACTCCCTGTTTCTATTTCCAGTTCTATACAGTTAATTTTAAATCCTCTATATTGCCAGTTAAAATGGTTTATGTCAGATCTTGATTTTAAAAGCATACTTTTAGTCTGAGTTATACAAATGGGGAAGGAAAGGAAACCCTTTACATGAAATTATAATTTTGAACAGAGACAAAATTGCCATTGTTTTAGTTTATTTAAAACATTAAATGATTGTGATGAAGTTCAGATAGCCGAATGGGTTATTGTTATATTCTTTTTCTGTTAATATAGAGAAATATTAAGTTGTCTATCTGGTAATTCCAGCATCTGTGCTATGTCATAGTTTGGTCTTCATACTTACTTTGTTTCTTCAAACTATTATTTTTCCCCTAGCCTTTGGTATGTCCTGTGATTTTTGTTAGGAACCAAACATGTTGCTTCCAATAATAAGACTGAGGTAAAATAGTTCTCTAGGGTGACAATTGTCAGATCTTGATTTTAAAAGCATACTTTTACTCTGAGTTATACAAATGGGGAAGGAAAGGATGTGGATGTGGAATTATAGCAATGATCATTAACTATGTTGAGCTATATTTGTTTGGAGTTCTTTAATCCTTTTACTTTTCATAATGTATGGCATTGCTTCTGATTTTTTTAAAGATTTATTTATTCATTTTTAGAAGCAGGAAGGGACAGAGGCAGAAGGAAAGAGAATCTCAAGCAGACTCCTGCTGAGCATGACACAAGGCTATATCCTGTGACTCTGAGATCATGACCCAGCTAAAATCAAGAGTTGGGCCCTCAACCGACAGAGCAACCCAGGTGCCTCTCTCATTGCTTCTTAATCTTACTTTCTCTTAAACACTTATTCAAATGCTTAACATTTGTGTTATATTATAAGTATTTTTTTTTTTTTTTAAGATTTTATTTATTTGACAGCGAGAAACACAGTGGGAGAAGGAACACAAGGAGAGGGAATGGTAGTGGGAGGACCAGGCTTCCTACTGACCAAGGAGCCCGATGCAGGGCTCGATCCCAGGACCCTGGGATCATGACCTGGGCCGAAGGCAGATGCTTAACAACTGAGCCACCCAGGTGCCCCTATTATAAGTATTTTTAGGATGGGTTTATATTACAGGTATTTTTACCGTGTAGCACTGGCTACCCTGAAAAGAGTTTATACTTCTTATCCTCTTTGATACTTAGGTGTGGCCAATGGGTTGTAATAATAAAATGATCTGTAGTTGCTTCTGTAAATCTTCTTTAAAAGTGAAAGACTCCTGTCTATTCTTATTTCTATCTTTTAACTTCCTGCTATCTGGAATGCAGGAAATATGGCATGATCTGGAACAGCCATTTGGAACTATGAGATGACCCTAAGAATGGGACTAGCATAGGACCAAGTAACATAGTAGAAGTAGTCTTACTTCCTGAGAATTTCACAGGGCAAAGCCTCCATTTTCTGCCTTAAAATATTTATGTCAGAAAATAATAAACTTCTATTTTGGTTAAAAAATCTAATATTGTAAGTATCTGTTACAGCCAAACTGGGCAGAAAAAAACATTCCATGCTTATGCCAATTTTCCACCCAAATGGAGATTGCTACTCTACTAAATCAAAATAGAATAGTACTAACCATGTGTTTTTTAGCAGGAGAGTTTTCACTAACTATCCTTGGGTTGGTATATACCTTTCTTCATGGCCCAGATATAATTACTCTGAGTCAATGTACCACAAATTCAGGGCAGTAATGGTAGTAGTGGACTAGAAAGATAGATTTTTTTTTTTTAAATCTGGACAGTTATTTATCAGAATAGAACTGCTATCATCTCTCTTCCCCAGTGGCCCTTTGCCATCCTGGCTCTTGTCCATTATAACTAGGCCTGACTTTTACTGGCCTATTTTTTATTCCAAGGTGTCTGAATCATGAGTAATGCTTGCCTTGTCATTATTATGTATCAATTAATTTTCTTACTTCGATTTGTAGACTTTGGCTGAGAGTGGATATAAAACCCTCCTCTAGTCTGTTCATAGCAAACACTATTCCAATCTGCTATAATATTTAAATTAAAAAGTAGATTGTACTCACTCTTTCTTAATGGAGATATTCGTAGTATTTTATAGAAAACTACAGAGGAAATAGCAACAAAGGATGAGTGCCTTTTCTCTCTCTCAGAGTTTAGATCATCAGTAATAGAACTTCAGGAAATAAGCAGTACGGTATTTCTTGCCAATCCATTTTCCCTTGCATAAGCACATTTTATATGTACACATGACCTTTATAATGACCAGGTCATTATAATTTAATATAGAGCATAGAATATAATTTATTGATTAATATCTGGTTTATCATTATGACATATTTTCCTGAGAGGAACATTTTCTTAATGGAAAGATACATATCTTTGATCTGTCTTACCTTGGGTTTACAAATGTAAAGTGAAGTAAAATATTTTGGTACATTTTCAAGGTATATTATTTTGAATTTCACACTTAAGGTAAAAATCTTTTTAGTCTAGCATTACAGGGGTAGTTGAATAACTCATTTTATCTTGGCATAGACTAAGGTAACTTTTAAGGTAGTAGATTAAAAAAAAGAGAATGTTAACCTCCTAAATACCCAATAAGCAAACTTAAACCAACCATAAATATCCATCATGCTAATTAAACACACCATGTACAATCAGGTATATTTGTTAGGGTGATATCAAATCAAAGATTTCTTATTTAAAATAGTCAAAATTATTCTTTTAATATGCAAAACTGTTAAAAATTGGCTATATGAAATTGAATAATCATAATCACAATTGAGCTTGTAGGTGACATTTATAAATCCCCAGACATCTATAAACATTCTATGTAGATTTCTAGTAAAATAATTTAAAAATTATACCTGGATGTGAAAATTACCTTAACATCATAAAATGATTCATTCCATTGTGACATTTAGGAAATACAATATTATAATAGCTTGTATGTTTTTCTTGATATTACTTTAAAGGATATACACTACTCATGAGTATTGCTTAATTGGATGCCATTTTAGTTATGCTATAGTATTTTTCTTTACTATGAGACATCTATGTCCATAAAGGATATTGTGTTTAAAAGACTTCTAAAATCTTGTTTAAACAGCTTGTTTAAATAGATATATGGGTTGTATTATGATTATTGTAATTTATATTCCTTGAAACACCACTCCAACTCATAATTTGATCATGGATGTAGATTCAGGTATTTGGCATTACTGTCCTTATTTTGGGTATGCTAAAATTCATACCGGGTTATGCAGTTTTAAAGGTTCTACCGAAAGGATGCAGAGCAGCAAATCTAAGGTACAGAAACATGTTCCATTGGGGGGAAAAAGTTACATTTGGAGACAGCTACTTGACTTACTCAGAGAAATATCAACTATCTGAGTAATGATTGACCATAAATCTGGAGAAATCCTGTACCATAAGCTGTTCCATTGCCTATTCACTCATTCAATCATATGAATAATGCAATCCATTAGAAAGTACAAATGGCTCAAAGTGTTTGTTTTTGGAAGAATTGGGTAAAAAAATTAGCAATTTTCATGGCTAAGAATTTTTTAGTTTTAACTGAATATGTTATGATTATTGAGAATATTTCAGGGACTCCAGCAACATTTTCATGTACGGAAGAAACTGATTCTAAATGTGTATAGCAACTAAAAAAAAATCTAACATTTTTCTGCTTTAAATATGTACTTTTGGAGCTTGTTGCTCTGATAAAGCCCTTTCTCATAAAAATAAAATGGAGAAAAATATCACAGCTACTTATAGATTCAGCAAACTTAAATTGGAAGTGCACTCCTTTTTATGGTACATTTGCAGAGCTCAAGTGAAATTTAGACTTTATCTGTGATATTTAAATTTAATGTTACCAAAATGTTCTATTATTTATCAATATTTTTTAAGTCCAGTGGAATCCTGTTATTTTGCCACTCTTTCCTTCTTATTATACATGTTACACCTGGGTGATTTCTCTGTCCCAAGCAATTTTTTTTCTTTTTCCTGAATTTCATCGACATATGAAACTATCTAACATTTCCATTTTCCCCTACTTTCTCCCTGCCAAATACTACATTTCCTAGTATTCCAATCTCAAGGAATTGGTTTTCTTTTTAAAGATTTTATTTATTTATTTATTTGACAGAGAGATCACAAGTAGACAGAGAAGCAGGCAGAGAGAGAGGGGGAAGCAGGCTCCCCACGAGCGGAGAGCCTGACACGGGGCTCGATCCCAGGACCCTGAGATCATGACCAGAGCGGAAGGCAGAGACTTTAACCCACTGAGCCACCCAGGCACCCCTTGAATTTCAAGGGATTGTGTCACAATTTGTATGGTCATGAAAGTCAGTCACCAGAAAATAGATGGTAATTCTCTTTCTCAAATTCTGTGTGTGAACATCACTTTCTAATCTACTTCTGTAAAGCCTGTGCTCCTAGTCAGTCACATTCCCATAAATGACTACACTAACTTTAGAGATAAGATTGTTATAATAATTGCCTAGATGTTCTCCTAGAATTGAGTGTGTATTCCATATAATCCATTGTTCAATTTTTATAAATTAATAAGACATAAATACTACACTATTTGTTTTAGTTACTTGCTTTTGCCTGTAAAAGGAAAACAAAATATCTAGTCACCTTGATATTGTCTAAGGAGACATCAAATTCTGCTTCTACTGGCTTTTCAGCATCACCTCTTATTGAAGTTCTCAGATATCACCATCAGGTATCAGAAAAGAAGAGTCTCTGAAATGCTTTCCATATTACAACTGCCACTCCCTGCCATCAGCAGTCTCCAGACCACCTTTCTTTACAGATAAAACCTACTTTTTTTTAGGAGTAATTTCATATAACCTTCTCTGTGAAGTTTTTCATGGATCTCAGAGATATAATTCATCACTCCTCTTTATTTTTTTTCTGTGCAACTAAACCATTTGTCTACTTCTGTAATAGCTCTAGAATTTAATATTGCATTTAGAGTTTATGTGTCAGTTTATCTCTAATAGACTGAAAGTTCACTGGGTAATTTAGTTCTTCTTCATACTATTTAACACAAGTCCAACATAAAATATAGTGAAATCAAGATTCTAATTTTATGAAAATTTATTTATTTGAGAGAGAGAGAGAGCATGTGCACACGTGAGCTGGCAGGGATGAGGAGAGAGAATCTCAAGCCAGCTGCCTGCTAAGCACAGAGCCCTACATGGGGCACAATCCCAGGACCCAGAAATCATGACCTGACCTGAAATCAAGAGTTGGACACTTAACCTACTGAGTCACTCAGGTGTCCCAAGATTCCAATTTTTTTTAAGGATTTTATTTATTTATTTGACACAGAGAGGGAGAGTGAGTGAGCACAAGCAGGGGATCAGGAAAGGGAGAAGCAGGCTACCCTCTGAGTAGGCAGATTGATGCAGGGCTTCATCCCAAGACCTTGAGATCAAAACCTGAACCAAAGGCAGATGTTTAACCAACTGAGCCACCCTGGTATTGCAAGATTTCAATTTTATATGTAAAAACTAAAATATTATATCCCCAGGGTTACATCATGAGTATGGGAGAGGAAATTTGAGTGCACGTCTGCTGATGAAATAGTTTCATTTCAGTTTTTCAAATAAAAGGTGTTATTTAAGTGGGGAAATCTACACTGTTAGGACTACATAAGAATTTGGGTTGTGTTTGGCTCTGTCATTAGAAGATATGGGAATCCCAGGAACTAATTTAACTTACATGGAATTTAGTTTTCTGAGAGTAGGACACAGTGCCTTCTAAGTTCATATTTAGCTCTCAAACCCTCAGAAAACCCTTGTTTTCTGGTTATGGATTATAATAATCAAAATGACTTTATACTTTTTACTTAGTAAAGACTGAGATATAACAGTGAAATGCAAGCTTTGATCAGGAATTTCCCAAAAATCTTTCTTCCTATATGCTCAACCTTAATCTTTTTTTCTTCTTTAAATACCAACACATGTGCCCAGTGACTTTATTCAGTTTATTGGCTATTCAAGATACTTCAAACTCCATTTTTCCATAGAAGCAATTGTTTGTAATTAAAAAATTTTTATCTGTACTTGGAAGAAAATGTTAATATATCTGAAGTGTGAAAACAATATTATACTTTGCCCTGGCATCATTATGATTAGATGTTTATTTTACCTCATGTATGGGGGAAAATATTCAGATATTGGCCAACACAAATGCCTAGTAACCACATCTACTTTACATCCTTAAAAAAAGCCTAGACAAATTGTCCAATTGGTTCACCTATAGTTTTCAGAATAAATGAAGTCTTGACCTTTTTTTTTCCATTTCTTTTTTTTTTCCCTTGAAATTACTGACTTAATAATAAAAAACCCAACACATCATTCCTTGTTTTCTACAGTGCTACCTGAAGGAAAAGCCTAGTAGCTAGAATTCAAAGACATATTCACAGGAAGAATTCTCAGGCACTTAACTTATCAAATAATCTTTTTCTCTTCCTCCTTCTCTTCCTTTTTCTTCCTTCTTCCTTCCTTCTTTCTTCTTTTTCACTAGCAAGATTTGTTCTTGTTCTCAGTTGCAACTGGAATTTCTCAGAACAAAATTCTCTATTTTAACTCGTCTGGGCTATTCTGTTTCATGATCAGAGATTTCCTCTTACTTCTCTGAAGATACTCTCTTATTAATTAGTTTTATCATTTCTTCTGTTATAATTTTTGCTTGTTTTATTCAAAATCCATTATTTTTCTTCTTATTTTTGGTTTGCCCTTGATGTTAGAGTTTCTTCAGATGCCTGTCAATCTTTTCTTCCTATCTATAGTTAAGTTGGAGAAATTGAATTGCTAATTGAAACTGCTGTGTGTTGGCTTAGATTGCTGAGCACTCAGCAGGAAGGTGTGCAGCTGACTGGAGGTAGGGAGCCCTATGTTGGCATATGGAGGCCTATTCTCTTGTGCCTGTCTCTTTTAAGGACACTCCTGTTAAAAAAAGGAATGTATCGGTTTACACCACAGTATAAAGAGATGGTAGTTCTGTCAGCACAGTGCCTTCTGGGGTCTTATCCAAAGAGCCATGCTAAGGTGTTTTTCGACTGAGAGCCTCCTGTTTGTATCATGTGTTCCCAATACCAATACCAAGCTTATTGGAACTTTCAAAGTTAATTGGCTATAAGGTGGCTTTCTATTATCTTTAAGATAACAGAATTTGAAATCCACGTTATCTGGATAAAAATTAACTTAACTACCCAGATTAATTTTCCGAAGGATTTGAAGATATGACAAGTTAAGAAGAACCAAATAGTAAAGAGTAAAAAGCAAAAATATATAATGCTTTTATAGAAGTCCTGAGACTCTAGAAAACTTGGCATTAAAAATCGTCTAGTATTACATCATGGTTATTATATGCTGGGCAATCTTCTAACTTATATACTTGAAGTTTTTCATTTAATCCTCACCCTGTTGGGACTTTATCTGGAGACTGACTCTACAGACTGTTGTTAGTGAGCTCCTTACCACTCTAGCTTTCAGTTGAGTTCAGTTTTAAGAACAGAAAGAAGAAAGAGAGATCTCGGGATTTATTCTCCCTGGTCTCGCTATAGGATCTTCTCAAGCTGCTACTTCCTCAACCAAAAGCCACAGCTCTTTTGAAGTCATCCCTCTCCATGCAAACTTCTCCTTCCTTCAGAAGGCCAGTAGCCAGTACCTCTTTATGCTTTTTAGTCCTAAGAGGGGTGACACCATCTACTATTCCTTGGAGGCTCCTTGTAAATGTAAAAAAATGTAAAAAATGTGCTCATTTTTTAAAAGTCTTTTGATTAAATTTTCCTATAATTACCTTACCTGAACATACTGTCAATATTTTTTAATTAGGAACATCCAACACACTGACTGATACCTCTACATGTCTCTGAGAAAAACATGAATATAGTGAAATGTTCTTCCCTATTGAGGAAAAAAACAGATGATAAATAATAGCTAACCTTGGTTGATCACTTACTAGATGATCGGAAAAAATCTGAACACTTTTCATGCACTAAGTCATTAATTTCTGACTAATGAATGCATATCCTGTTGTTGTTACTTCTATTTAATACATGAGGGATCTGGGGAACTTGCCCCAGTTCACACAGCTAGTACATAGTAAAGCAAGGATTGAAGCCAAGGATGGTTGACTCCAGCATATGCACTCAACAGGTACTCAAATGGCATTTGTTAATAGGAAATGGCTAACAGGAGGGGTGCATGGGTGGCTCAGATGGTTAAGCATCTGCCTTCTGTTCAGGTCATGATCTCCAGGTCCTGGGATCAAGCCCCAGGTCAGGCTCCCAGCCTGAGTCAGGGGAGTCTGCTTCTCTCTCTCACTCTGCCTCTCTCCCTACTTGTGTGCTCTCTCTGTCTAATGAATAAATAAAAAAGGAAATCTTAAAAAAAAAGAAAAAGAAAAAAGAAATAGTTAACAGGAGAGGGAAATTTTACTACAGGTAGCTCTACCTGTCATAACAGCTATAACTTTGTTCTAGTGTTGCCAGAACTGATTTATTAGAAGAAGCTGGATATATGGATTTTTCTATATAACCTCCCCTACTTTTTAAGTTTAGACTTAAGCTCCTCCAAAAACAAACACAAACAAAAATGAAAAAAAGAAAAAAAAACACACAAAAACTCACTTTTTGTGGGCTAAACAAAACTTTCTACTTGCTAAAAATGGTCCTTGACCAGTATTTTATAACCCTTCAAAAGATTTAAGTTGAAAATCAAATTAATATGTATGTAACAGTAACTACTTGTGCTTTTTCATTAATAAAATTTAATTTTATTAAATTAATAATTTAATAATTAATTAATAATTAAAGGTAAAGTAACCTTCAACAAAACTGTCTTCAGAATAGCTTCTATAGAAGTGTTTCGTAAATTGAAGGTTTTCTGATTCTAGGACCCAGCTCACTAACACCGTGATAGCATAGTCTTATATTTTCTAATTAGTGATCTCCTTGATCCCCAGTTTATTTTTAATTTGTTATGAATGAGTTTTTGTATAGGAATAAAATAATTGCTTTTGGATTTGGACAGATCTAGTTACAGATACCAGTTCGCACCTTATTAACTATTAACTCAGGAGCTCAGTTTCCTCATCTGCAAAAATTAAAATGACAATATCTAATTTGTAGTTTTGCTAAGTTTTAAGTGAGATTATGTGTACATAGCACCCAGCAAATAACTAAAGCTCTAGAGTAGGAATATCTGGTTAAAATCCTAAACAAACATTAAGTAGCTGTTTTGTACAAATTAACCTCTGTGTCTCCCACTACCCTCCCCTATTTTTAGTGGTTCTCAAGCTTGAGTGTACATTTAGTATCCTGGAAGGTTGTTAATATACAGGTTTCTGTGCCTCAGTTCCAGAGTTTATGGTTTAATTCCAGGAGAGTCCCAGTAGTTTGCATTTCTAACATACTTCCAATTAGTTGATCCTCTTGGTGTGGGGAAGCATGCTTTGAGAAACACTGCTTTATATAATGTTGCTAATTCTGTTTTTCAAAGGATTGTTAATGAGCCTTGAAAGATGTAATGTCTATAAAGCATTTATCATCAAGTATCCAAGAATGTAAAGTTCAAGAAAGGCTGGCTAGTTGCTATCATTATCCTTATTACTCTAAACTATTTGTTTCCTGATTTTCTTTCAAAAATAAACTTGAGAATTTGTCTACAGAATTCTTTTTGGTAATGTAATTTCTTCCTTGAAATGAAGATGTTATTTTTCCATTTCTAAGAATGATACTTCTTCATAAAAGAAGGGTGAATTTTATATATTAAGACCTTCTCATCCACATATTTATGTATATAAATATAGTAATTAGCTATTACTACAATAATGCTTCATAACTCGGAGGTCAAAGCAACACACATGTATTTTTTTACTTTGTTCTGTGAAGCATCAGGAGCATCTCTGTCTTAGGATGTGCTTAGCAGTTGGGTTGGCTTCAAGTTTCAGGTCAGGCTCTGGTTCACACTACTGGTCCATTCTGAGGTTCACACTGAAGGAACAACAGCTACAGGAGAGCATGCTCCTCTCATGATGCCTACAGAAATACAAAAGGCAAGTCAGAGCAGCTGTTCACATGTAAACACCTTATTCATGGCACATTCACTGATATTCCATTAACCAAAGCAAGTCATTTAGCTATGCCCAACATTAATGGTGTCAGGGATACTCTCAGTCACTCTAATGGGTGGTACAACAAAGTCACTTAGCAAAGGAAAAAAAAGTTCTGAATACATGAAGAAAGTGATGAATTGAGAACAACAATGCAGTCTGTTAAAAGGGAGAGTGTTTAAAGTATTCTAAACATGAATACACATGTTTTCATATATTGATATTACTTCCTTTCAGAAATAAAATGTTCAGATTATTTTTTTCTGGAAAAGGACTTTGGGAAAGTGTGAAAAATTTGTGCACATTGGTAATACAAAGGAGACTAGCTTCAACTGAAAAGTAACAACACTTTACCCATTTTTAGTAATTCCTATAAGACTGAGGAGGCCTCCTTACACTGATCATTTTGGTAATGAAGATGATGGTGATGATGATGTTGTGGTTTATGTAGAATTAGGATTCAAATAAATAGAAGAGAATAATATTTTACATTTTGATGTGCAGCCATAATTTCATGTAATATTTTACATGCATCTGTGGAATTTTCTTTGAGTCTGTTGGATAAGATATATTGGACTTCATCGATAAAGAGAATGTTAAGAGAACCAAAAGGCAAGCCTCAAACTGGGAGAAAATATTTGCAAATCACACATCTAACAAAGGACCAGAATCTAGCATATAGAAAAAACTCTTAAAATTCACCAGTTAGAAAACAAATAATAGAATTTTAAAAAGAGACATTATAAACAGGTGCTTTAGCTTAGAATTACAAATGACAGACACATTTAATCATTGGTGTAATGAAGATTAAATCTATAATGAAATATCATGGCATTCCTATTAGAATATCTAAAATTGAAACATCTGATCACATCAGATGTTGGTGGGGATTTGGAGCAACTGGAACTCTCATCTACTGCTCCTAGGAATGTAAATGGGACAACCATTTTAAAGACAATTTGGCAGTTTCCTAAAATGCTAATCAAACACCTACTATTTCACCTTGTCATTCCTCTACCAAGAAATGTGGAAGCAAATTTTCATGGAAACTTGCACATGAATTTTCATAGTCATTTTATGTGCAATAGCCAAAAACTGGAAACTTGTTTATAATAAGTAAATTGATAAACTGTGATATGTTTATATAATGGAATACTAGTTAACAATAAAAATGAATTGACTTTTGATACATGTAGCAGCATGAATACATTTCAAAATAATTATTCTGAGTGAAAAATACTACATGAAAAAAAGTACTTACTGTACATGATTATATTCATATAAAGTCCTAGAAAATCCAAATTAATATATAGTGACAGAAAGCAGATGATAGGTTGCCAAGGCTAGAAAAGGGTAGAAATATAGGAGGAAGAGATTACCAGAAGTCTTAAGGAAACTTTTGGGTATGTTGTATATGTCTATTATCATGATTGTTTTGGTAGTTTCACAGGTACATGCATATGTCAAAACTTATCAAATTATAGATTTAAATATATGCTACTTATTAAATGCTAAATGTACTTCAATAAAGCTGTTACTTTTTTTAATTTTTTAAATATTTTATTTAATATTTTTATTATTTTTATTTATTTGAAAGAGAGAGTGAGAACGAGCCAGGTGAGGGGTAGAAGGAGAAGCAGACCCCCTTCTGAACAGGGAGCCCAGTGCGGGGCTTGATCCTGGGACTCTCGAATCATCACATGAGATGAAGGCAGAAGCTTAACTGGCTGAGCCACCCAGAAGCCTTTTTAAGTAAAATAAAAGGAAAATAAAATCAGTGGGCATGATTGATGCTGATTCTAACCTTCTGATTTCAAAATTCATTCCATGGTATTTTAGTACGAACTCTATTTAATCAGTAATAAAGTTTTATTCTTTGTGTTCTGTACTTGTGGTCTATAAAGTTAGAGGGCAAATATCTTTTGATTTATTAAAATATCACCTTTTCTTTCTACTATACTAGTTTAAACTGTGGTTAATATAGTGGTTTTTGATAGGTCTGATAAGGAAAAGAGTCATTTTTTTTTCAGTGAACATTCAAATTTACAGTGCATCTTTCTATCACTATTATCATATTTGAGGAATTAGTAAAACTCTAAACTAGTTGTAATTAGTGATAATCAATAAAAAACAAAATGACATATTCTTTAATCAGTTTACTATAAAATAGTTTTTGTAGGGGCGCCTGGGTGGCTCAGTGAGTTAAAGCCTCTGCCTTCAGCTCAGGTCATGATCTCAGGGTCCTGGGATCAAGCCCCGCATCGGGCTCTCTGCTCGGCAGGGAGCCTGCTTCCCCTTCTCTCTCCTCCTGCCTCTCGGTCTGCCTCTTGGCCTGCTTGTGATCTCTCTCTCTCTCTCTCTGTCAAACAAATAAATAAAATCTTTAAAAAATAATAATAATAATAAAATAGTTTTTGTAGTACAAATATGAAATTCTTATTTATTTATTTCCATTACATTCCAAAAAATTACTAGCAGATAAATTCAAAGGAGACATAAAAATATAATATGAAGAACATGTAGATATAGAGAAAATAATAATTGTATTAAAAATGTATCTTGCTGAAGTAGAACCCTATTGTTATGTTAAAATGTGGTAGTGTGTACACCCATTAGCCCAGAAAACCACCTGAAGATATAGAATTATTTTTCTACTCATAATATTTTGTACCTTCATTTAATTTTACTGTAAAGATTTATTTACATAATCAAACCCCAAGCTGTGTCCAAGAGTAACAATTCAGTTTTATTTGTTTCAACTTTTACTTCTAAATGTTATACAGCTGTAACTATTTGTTGATTAATTTGCATGAATGACATACTTTAAGTAATGTTTGAACACTTGTATATCCTGAAGGGAGTCAGAATTATACAGCTAGGAAGAGCTGTAGAGTTAAAATTCTGATGTCAAGTGCCTGTTATTTTATTCTAGTTCTTTGAGCACTGTTAATCCATGTATGATATATTTGACAAATGTCAATTAACAAGAATGTTCAATTAACCAAAAGACCTAATTTTCTGATTATTTTTGGATAAATGGGTGCTTACTAATTTCTACAATAATTGCCATAAATGCAACTGTTATTATTTATATACCCATGCCTAATGAAAATGAAAGATCTCTGACCCGGAATTCTCTGTTTTGATGAATAAGGTACTTTTTCCTGATATGTGTATCTTGAAAGTTAAAATACAGAGTTCTAACAAGAATTTTCAACATAGATTTTTAGAGTATAATGTCTTCATTAATTAGTAATGCTTTACAATTTAAAATATATTAAGCTACATGCTTGCATATTGTCTAGATTATTAAGCTGTTGTCTTTCAAGAGGGAGAAGCTGCCCTTCATTTGTAAGAAGACAATAGTTCAGGCCTCTTGGTTCTTTCATCATTCCCAGGACCAGCATAATCATGCCAATGTCACAAAGCCAGCTTGCAAAGCCCCCTACTCAGTGTTCTGAGGGCCTGCTCTGCAGTCTCTTCCAGGGTCTGATAATCAAGCATATTCTCTTTGTTCCTACTGACCTTCTAGCAGTTGTTTCCTCTAGTTATTATCACTTTGGTAATCTAGTTTGTATGTTTTTGGGCTTTAAGTTCTGCAACACTTATGTAACTAATTTCCTCTATAAATTTCTCTTTGTTGAAATGCTTTATGATTTTCTTTGTTTTAACTAGAGATGCTATGTAGATGGATATACTTCTCTATGATTAAAAAATCCTCATTAGAAATGAAATCTGGCCATTTGCAATGACGTGGATGGAACTGGCGGGTATGATGCTAAGTGAAGTAAGTCAGTCAGAGAACGAAAAGTATCACATGATCTCTCTGATATGAAGAACTTGAGAGGCAAGGCGGGGGTTTGTTGGGGGGTGGGGGAGAGAAATGAAACAGGAAGGGATGGGGAGGGAGACAAACCATAAGAGACTCCTAGACTCACGAAATGAACTAAGGGTGGCTGGGAGGCAGGGCGGTAGGGATGGGGTGGCTGGATTGTGGACATTGGGGAGGGAATGTGCTATGTTAAGTGCTGTGAAATGTGTAAGCCTGACGATTCACAGACATGTACCCTGGGGCAAATAATACATTATATGTTAATTAAAAAAAAAAAAAAGCCAGAAAACAACTGCATTTCATCTAGTAATTAGAACAATGTATCTGATGGCAAATAAAAAATCTTTTAAATTTAAAAAAAAAATCCTCTTTAGAAATAAATTTGTTTTATATTCTGTAGTGGAATTAGCACTAAAAATCATATGAAGCATGAAACTAGGAAAATATCTATTGTGGGGATTAAAATGAATTTAATTATAAATATTATTTGTAAAGAAACTTAGTATCAATTTAATTAGTGATCGTCCAAATGAAGCTCACCATTACTGTTATACTCTTTTATGAATCTTTAGTCATGGTAAGAAGTAAGGGATTTGTGAGCCATCAGTTTTCTTTTTCAGACTTCATCTTCCACTCCTTCATTTTTGACTTATAGACTGAATTTGCCATATTTGATAACTCCTTTCTCCTGGTCAACCTTTATTCAGTTGACTTCCAAGATAACACACATATACCTTTACTTTGGCTACCTCTTCCTGTTTTCTCTTTTCTGGTTTCTCCTCATCTAACGAAACTTCT
>CM053604.1:94013264-94039371 GCA_028646535.1 Procyon lotor
TATTAATAGCAATAGTAATAACAGTATCTTGGTGCTCATGAATAAATATTTCATACTTTCCACTCTACCTTCCAGATTAAGATCCAAAAAATAAAATAAAATGATTTGGAATTTTTTAAAACTCAAAAATTTCCTTTTTACAATTTTTTGAACAATTCTATTGAAAAACTTTTTTTCTAGACAAACAGAAAATTTTTGGAGTGTTATATTTATTGGGTAATTATAATGTCAGTGAAACTAAATATTCATAGAACAAACTCACAATGGTTTTCAAAATGCTATAAAATGAATATTTTTAAATGAATATTATTATATGGAGTAGTATTGGAATTAAGGGCAGATTCATAATTTTTAAATAAAGATAATTCATAAAGCTTTGAAGTAAAAATATTCTCTCAACATGTTGTTTCTTTAATTTCTTAGAGACATTAAACACAGGAAATATTTCCCTATCCTTTTACCTAATACAATAATGTGAAAACTATTGACACTTCCCTTTAGAGTCAGAGCCACTAGAGATAATTAGGTGTTCTGATGACTATGAGAATCATATCTAGAGTATCATGCATCTCTATTTCCCTGAAACAATTCTGACTTCTACCTGATAGTGAGAGATACAATTTTATTTATTTATTTATTTTTATTTTATTAACATATAATATATTATTTGCCAGGGGTACAGGTCTGTGAATAAACAGGCTTACCCATTTCACAGCACTTACCATAGCACATACCCTCTTCAATGTCCAGAACCCGGCCACCCTATCGCTACCTCCCTATCCCCCAGCAACCCTCAGTTTGTTTCGTGAGTTTAAGAGTCTCTCATGGTTTGAATGAAACTTCCTCTTGCTCCCTAAATTGTACCACTTTAGCTGGCGAATTATACAGTAACTCAATTCTGACATAGCTAAAGTATGAAGTCTTGCCAGATATTATCATTTTACATATATATTTAATTTTATATAAATTATATATAAATGTAATATAGTGGTATATATAATTATATATTTTTATATCTTTATAAGTTAAAATTTTATATATAATTTTATAATTTTTATACATTTATATATAATTAGGATGTATATTTGGATTTTTTTGCTATTTATCTTTAAATATTCACAATTTATTTGAACACCCTAAGAACTCATGTAAGCTCATATTAGGCAGATCAATCAAACAACACCAATTTTGACCTAGGTCCACTATTGACAGACAATCATATACTCTGAACAAGAAATCAAGTATGGTTTCTTACTGATCACTAAGATGCAAATTCCAATGTTTGCTGTTGTCTTTCTTTTTAGCCATTTATGATCATAAAGTTATAGTGTATATTTGAAAATTATTTCCAAAATAATAGTATAATAACACTCTACTCTTGTTTATCTATTGACCAGAAACATAAATTTAAACCATATTCCTTTAAGATGATTTGGCTAAAATATAAATTTATTAAAAGTAGTCTTTCTTCTATGCTATTTCTTCTCAGTTTACCTACCCAAATGTGCAAATTTACATGCTGCTTTGTTCTTTCCTAGATAATGATGATGGAAAATTTTATTTCTTCCAAGATATTGTTCAAGGTAGGTTTTAAGTGAAAATAAGAAAAGCAGAAGGGAATACAACTGACTCTAAAACATGTGGGTTAGGGATACTGACCCCCATGCAGTTGAAAACACATGAATAACTTTTGACCTCCCAAAACCTACACACTAATAACCTATTATTGATTGGAAGTCTTACCAATAAAATAAAGAGTTGATTAACACACACTTTGTATGTTTTATGTATTATACAGTGTATTCTTATAATAAAGTAAGCTGGAGAAAATACAATTCTATTCAGAAAATCATAAGGAAAATACATTTAAAGTACTTATGGTATTTATTTAAAAACTGTATATAAAAGGGCCTGCACAGTTGAAACCCATTTTAGTCAATGATCAACTATAGTTGACACCCTTGAGTATGAAATTGGAGAAAACTGGGTTCATGAGCCACTTTTGCCTCTCTGATACCTGAACAAACCTAACGTTGAAGAATTCTGTGAAATAAAAGAAATAGCATCTGTAATATATTTTAGCGCAATAATATATAATTCTATAGGCTTTGAATTCAAACACAACTGGCTTCAAATCCTTGGTTCTTGTTCCACCAAACATGTGTCAATTCTATATGTCTGGATTCTCTCTTTATCTGTTATATATATATATAGTTATATATATATATAGTTATATATACACACACACACACTGTTATATATATATAGTTATATATATATCCGTTATATATATATATATAACAGATATCTGTTTTATATATATATATACACACACACACACAATACAACTATACAATATATATTATATATAATATATAAAAATATATATTATATTATATTTCTGTTATTTTCACTTCTATCTATATCTATTTTCTTTCCCAGAGGAATGTCTCAAATATGATAGGAGGAAGATGTTCCCCGTAGATGGTATTATCAAAGGACAGTGATACTAGAGAAGTGTTTCAATTACCAGGAGACTTATCGGTATCATTTATTAATTCTGTCATTGTGACTATTATTATTTTCAAGTGTCTTCTTCCTATTCAATAGTATACATTTTGGGCATAAAACATAGTCAATAATCAGATATATTTTCTTCATGCATTTCTCAGAAACAGTTATAAAATTCCTTTTTAAAATGAAATGGGAAAATAGATATTTACTTACTCAGAGAGAGATCAAAGTCTATCTAGAACCTTGAATCATTTATTCCCAAAGATTAAAAAGTAACATCCATTTAATAGTTACTTCATTTATTCCAATAAACTTTATATAAAGCATAAAGGAAATTAAAGGATACTCCTCTCCATGTGTTATAGTAGAAATTTTCTAATTGAATAAACATTTTCTTTTTTACTATGACTTATGCTGTTCATTATTTCTTTTTTTTTTTTAGATTTTTATTTATTTATTTGATGGAGAGAGAGAGATCACAAGTAGGCAGAGAGGCAGGCAGAGAGAGAGGGGGAAGCAGGCTCCCTACTGAGCAGAGAGCCTGATGTGGGGCTAGATCCCAGGACACTGAGATCATGACCTGAGCCAAAGGCATTGGCTTTAAACTATTGAGCCACCCAGGTGTCACGCTGTTCATTATTTCTATGATCAGTTCGCCACTTTCTATATCTTCTTTGTGGATTTGCATAGCTCACTTAGAAAACTTCAAGAGCTAAAAGTTTACTGGCACACAGTGGATGAGAAGGTATTCACAGTGACAAAAAAAATTCTACCCTGCAGCAACTTTGCCCAAACTTGGTCCCTTAGACATTTAATGGCAGGATGTTCTGAACATTCTCAATAGGCATCACTGACTTTTCAAGATATGATCCTGTTATACATAAACAATGAATCTTGGAACACCACATCAAAAACTAATGATGTACTACTGTATGGTGACTAACATAACACAATTAAAAAAAAAGAAAGATGTGATCCTTGGTTACAACCCAGGCTGAATGGCTTTGGAATAATGACATACATATGGGGAAGAAGGATGGGCCCAGAGATTAATGATTAGTTCCATTCCTCATCGGTTTGTAGGCATTTCTCATGTGAAGATGGTAAAGGGCGGCAAATGCGTGAACCCTAAAACATGGGAAAAGATGTTAGGAACTTTGAAAAAATATCTTTGTGACGTTTTCATTTGTGATTTTGTGCTAAGGTCAAGTAAGCAACTTTTTAATTTCTAAATTTTTTCTCAAGTAAGCAACTTTTAAAACACTCCTCCATCTACAAACTCACACATGCTAATACCTTATGAAAAAAAATAGGCTGTATATTCAGTCAGCCTGGATCATACCTTTTCCTACACATTCCCTGACACCAGAGAAGATGATGAGCAGTACTAAGGCAAATACTGACTTACAATATAGCTACAAATGAAGAAAGAGCATCAACACCCTTCTGAATAGATGGAGTGAAATCAACACCCTCCTAAAGAAATGATGGGATATGGGATTTAACCCTATAATTCAGAGTGAGTTCTAAAAGGAGAATGAGGCACACATCTTGATACCACACACAGTATATACAAAAGACAGACTATCAAAAATAGTTCAATTCAATGCACAAACATAAATTTAATAGAATCTAAGAAAAAAATGCTCTGGCTGTTGGTCATAAAGTATTTTCACTTATTATCTAATAAATCCTTGGTAAGTCATTCTAAATGTGATTCATTCAGTTAGTAAATATCTATTTTAAAAATATTCCCCTTTTGAAAAACTTAACAATCATAACAATAACTAACTTAGCCAGGTGTTATGCTAAGTACTTCATATGCATTAATACATATAATTTCCTGTAAGCTTAAGAAGAAGATATAGTACACTGGAATTTATAGATGAATAACTTCCCTGCCAGAAGACTGAAAAGTAAGACATAGAGAGAATAAATTACTTTATGATGTTCTCAAATGACATAGCTAGAAATCCAAATGGACAGAGAAAATGAATGAAGACAATGTACTTAATTTATTCTCTGCTTGTTTTCTTTTTACTTCTGTGATAAATAAAACAAGACATTAATGAAAACAAAAAGTTAAATGTGGATCTTGATTGTTAATCATATTTTATTCAATAGAGCTATTAAAGTTATTTGACAAATCAACCTAGACATAAGGATAATTTTTTCATAACTCAAGGATCAGTTAGTTCAATATATATACAAAAGCAGAAGAGGAAAGTCTATACTGAGTTTTATAACTAAATTATCTCAAATTTAACATCTTTGTATAGTTAGTTACTTATAGACAACCTACAATAAAATCCAACTAGACACACTAGGGGAAATTAGGTTTCTATCAGCTGAAATAGTACTTGCCTCCATTGATTAGTCATTCTACAGACCTCCACATAGATGAATAGAATCAAAAATTCTCCTAACATTTTGACTTGTGCTGGCCAAATGAATAATTATCAGGTTAGAAATGTGTTTGACTTAATCAAAGCAAATGCCAAGAAAAGTGTACCTCAAAAATCTTCACTGTATTATCAGTTCTAGTATTGGTTTTAAGGGAAATTTTACCCTCTTGGGTGGAACTGGTTTCCAGAATTCTGCCAGAATTCTTTAAAATTCCCTGTAGTGCCTCAGTTTTGTTGAAGAATTGGCTAGATGCAAGGCACATTTTAGATAAAAGCTACTTCCTAGGGTGAAAACTGTCACTCTCTTCTAATAAAATGTACTAACATCCATGATGAATAGATAATGTTTGAGAATGAATGACATCATTTTTTGAGAGTGGCAAATTGAAATTATACCATGATCAGAGAGTTTACAAAAATTAACAATTGCTACTCTGCCACATTCCAGCTTCCCTTTATTCTGCAAAATAAAACATCCAAAATTATCATACTGAAAGTTTGGGTGTCATTAAAACTACTACAGGTGTATTTTGTTTTATAGTTCTTGCTTTTATTGCATTTTACAGATATTGTGCTTTTTACAAATTGAAGATTGATGAGAGACCTGTAGCATGTCTATCAACAGATTTTTCTAACAGCATTTGTTCATCTTGTGTCTCTGTGTGATATTTCAGTAATTCTCCCAATATTTCAATTTTTTCACTGTTATTATATTTGTTATCGGGATCTGTGATCCGTGTATTTTGATGTTACTATTGTAATTATTTTGGGGTGTCAAAAGCTACACCCATAATAGATAGCGAACTTGGGACACCTGGGTGGGTCAGTAGGTTAAGTGTCTGTCTTAAGCTCAGGCCATGATCCTGGAGTCCTGGGATGGAGTCCCACATCAGGTTCCCTGCTCAGCAGGGAGTCTGCCTCTCTGCCCCTCCCCAGTCTCTCTCTAGCTCACTCTTTCTCTCAAATAAATAAATAAAATCTTAAAAAAAAAGAGAGAGATAGCAGACTTAATTGATAAATGTGTATGTTCTTACTGCTCCACCAACTGGCGTTGCTCTGTTTCTCTCCGTCTCCTCAGGCCTCCTTATTCCCTGAGACACAACAATAGTGAAGTTAGGCCAATTAGTAACCATACGATGGCCTTAAAGTGTTCAAGCGAAAGGAACAGTTGCACATCTCTTATTTTAAATCAAAATCTAGAATCATTTTGATTAAGGCAGGTTCAAGGCTGAAATAAGCTGAAAGCTAAGCCTCTGGTGCCAAACAGCCAAGTTGTGAATTCAAATAAAAGTTCTTAAAAAAAATAAAAGTACTACTCCAGTGAACATACAAATGATAAGAAAATGAAACAGCTTTATTACTGATTTGAAGAGATTTTCAGTGGTCTGGATAGAAGATCAAGCCAGCCGCAACATTCCCTGAAGTCAAAGCCCAATTCAGAGCAAGGCCCTAACTCTCTTCAATTTATGAAGGTTGAGAAGTGAGGAAGGTGCAGGAGAAAAGCTTGAAACTAGCAGAGGTTGGTTATGCCGCTTAAAGAAAAAGGCCATCTCCTAACATCAAAGTGCAAGGTGAAGCAACAAGTGCTGATGTCAAAACTGCAGCAAGCTATCCAGAACCAGCTAAGGTCATTAGTGAAAGTGGCTACACTAAACTACAGATTTTCAGTGTAGAGGAAACATCCTTATATTAAAAGAAGATGTTAGCTAGGAATTTTAGAGCTAGAAAGAAGTCAATGTCTGGCTTCAAAGCTTCAAAGGACAGGCTGACTCTCTTGTTGGGGGCTAATGCACCTGGTAACTTTCAGCTGAAGCCAGGGCTCATTTACCATTCTGAAAAACCCTGTGTTCTTTAAGAATTATTATTATCTGTTCTGCTTGTGCTCTATAAATGGAACAACAAACCTGAATGACATAACATCTACTTACAACATGGTTTACTAAATATTTTAAGCCCACTATTGAAATGTACTGCTCAGGAGGAAAAAAAGAAGTTTCTTTCAAAATATGACTGTTCATTCACAGTGCACCTGGTCACTGGAGGGCTCTGATGGAGATAGACAATGAAATGAATGTTTTATTATGCCTGCTAACACAATATCACTCTGCAGTTCATGGATCAAGAAGTCATTTCAACTTTCAAGTCTTTTTATTGAAGATATACATTTTGTAAGGCTATAGCTGTCATATACAGTGATTCCTCTGAAGGATCTGAGCAGTCAATTGAAAATATTCTGGAAAGGATTCATCATTTTAGATGCCATGAAGAACATTTGTGATTCATGGGAAGAGGTCAAAATATCAATATGAGCAGGAGTTTGGAAGAAGTTGATTCTAGTCCTCATGGATGACGTTGAGGAATCCAAGACTTCAGTGGAGCTAGTAACTGCAGATATGGTGGAAAAACCAAGGGTACTAGCATTAGAAATGGAGCCTGAAAATGGGACTGATTTACTGCAATCTCAGGATAAAATTTTAACATATGAAGAGTTGCTTCCTGAAGATGAGTCAAAGGAAATGTTTCTTGAAATGGAATCTACTTCTGGTGAAGATATTGTCAAAATTGTTGAAATGACAACCAAAAATTTAGAATATTGCATAAACTTAGTTGATAAAACAGTGGCAAGATTTGAGAGGACTAACTAAAATTTTAAAAGAAGTTCTACTGTGGGTAAAGTGCTATCAAATAACAACACATGCTACAGAGAAATAATTCATAAAAAGAAGAGTTAATCAATGCAGCAAACTTCATGTTGTCTTACTTTAAGAAATTACTGCAGCCACTCCAACATTCAGTAACTACCACCCTGATCAGTCAGCAGCTATCAACACCAAGATGAGACCCTCAGCCAGCAAAAAGATTACAATAGCAAAAAGACCACAAAGTTGGTGAAAGCTTAGATGATTGTTAGCTTTTTTTAGCAATAAAGTATTTTTAAATTAAAGTATGTACTTTTTTCAGAAAAAATGTTATTATTGTACACTTAATAGACTGCAGTATAGTGTAAACATAACCTTTATATGCCCTGGGAAGCCAAAAAATCCATTTGACTAACTTTATTGTGCTATTTATTTTATTGCAATGATCAAGCACCAAACCCACAAGATCTCCAGAGTATACCCGTGCAGAATAACAAAAACCTTATCTATAATATTTTAACTGAGAAATTTCAAAATCTAAAGTAATTTCAGAATCACCCTCAAACATTTTAAATGATTCTTATGTTAAGCACATACTACTTCATTCTACTATTTAAAACAAGACCTCACAAACTGTACTTGATATCTTAGGTCATTTGAAAATTCAGAACATTTGACAAGGCAACACATTGTATTCTGCAGTCATCTTAGATGATTTTCACATAATGCTCATGGATGTGAAATGTTGACCATGTACAACATATCTTAATTAGCTTCCCAGTATCGTGTTCACATTAGTAGTATCTCAGAATGCACAGACCATGTTTCCCCTTTCACCAAGTATCTTTACCTACTGGCTAAAATACCCTTTCTAACTACATTTCCACTCTCCTCTTTCAAGCATATGACTATATATAATTCTATGAATTTAATCACCACCCTGGTGCATGAAGGAGATACAGTCTCAGTTAAACTTATGCTAGACAATCATACAGTTTCTGTGTATGTAACAGGATGTGGAAGTACTTTTCCTACTGATTCATAATTTCAGTTAAAGTACCAGTGTTTGTAGCAATAGTCAATGAAGAGTGCAGATTAACTTCCAAAAAAACCCTGAAGGACTTAAAAAGAACAGTCAAGATTTTTCTCTCCTATACCACCACAAACATTTATTTGAAGTAGTGGAGTATGTCAGATTTGGAAGTTATTGTCTTGGAGAAAAAGAACAGCGTAGTAAGAGAGCATTTAGGAGAGCCTGACACACATCCTCTGGAGTTTGGCGCGCCTGTGAATATATAGACTGATGTCTGCACTGCATCTGTATTGCAACTCCAAACCTGGAAACCTGAATAGAACTATTGTCAAGGACAGGATGAGGAGGAAGGGCTGCTGGAACTCCCGCCATTTATCATAGCTGGAATTTATGAGTTTCTTTGTGCAAAAGTTCATAGCAATATGAGGCTGCGTAGTATATCATGGAAGACAAGATCTGAAGAAGGCAGAGTGATTTAAAAAATCAGTTAGACTCACACTGTCTATATGAGGTAAATTTTCAGCATACATGGGCTCAGAGGACTTTCAAGAACCTATACCTACACCTCACAAAGGCTTATTTACACTAACCCAGATATATTCTAGGGAAAACTATGATAGCAGCAATAGTTACATTAAAAATAAGTAAATAAATAAACATTTTCTTAAATCTGATCCTAATCCCTACTCCTCCCATGCCTATACTGAAAGATTCAGAAGAAAAGGATACGTAGAAGAGGAAGTAAGCACCATGAATAAGTAAACCATGCCTCTAGACACAGTGTAAGACCATGAGCTAAAACAGCAATCCTGAACGAAGAAAAGCATAAGAAGTGAATTGGATCTGAATCTGAAACTTCTAATTTTCAAGACAGCCTTACCTGCCCAAAAGTAATGCATTTTTACTATTGAAATGAATGTCCCCTAGAGGAAAGGAAGGAAGTTTAAAGGCAGTTTAAGGCAGTTTAAAGCCTTTAATTGGGGACATTGTCCTTTTCCCAATTGTACTTACATCAAGTTCAGACCTTCCAAAATCCAACTCATTATATTTTTATTGATACATTTTTTGAAACTTCAATACAAGTAGACAAGCACTGATGTCCCAGGAAGGACATGTCCCATGTTTTATGCAGCACTGCTCACGTTTGGTAAAATGTCCCGAGAGGAGATGGTAAATAGTCATTTACATTAAAATAACTTAAAATGAGATCTCCAATATAAAGAAAAAATACCTATGCCTTTGTTTTTTTTTTTAAATAAATAATAATTTTCAGAACAGTTTATTTTTTAAAGATTTTATTTATTTATTTGACAGAGAGAGATCACAAGTAGGCAGAGAGAGAGGGGGAAGCAGGCTCCTAGGTGAGCAGAGAGCCTGATGTGGGGCTCGATCCCAGGACCCTGAGATCATGACCTGAGCTGAAGGCAGAAGCTTCAACCCACTGAGCCACCCAGGCACCCCCAGAACAGTTTTTGATTGACAAAAAATTGAGAAGATATACCTTGCACTCAGTTCTTCCTATTATTAACATTTTACATTAGTACGATAAATTTGTTACAATTAGCAAATATTGATACCTTATTGTTAACTAAATTTCATACTTTGTTCATATTTCCTTAGTTTTGACCAATATTTGAATTTTTTAGGATTCTATCCAGTATACCACATAAATTTAATTGTGATATTTAATTAGGATCCTCTTGGCTGTAAGAGTTTCTCACACTTTCCTTGCTTTGATGACCTTGACAGTTTTGAGGAATACTCATTAGTTATTTTGAAGGATTCCCCTCTATCCTTTTTCTTCTATCTATCTATTCTATAGATAGATAGATAGATAGATAGATAGATAGATAGATAGATAGATAGATAGATAGATATTCCCCTCTATCAATTTTCTTTTGATTAGACTGGGGTCATCACATCTTACCAAAGGTACGTACTATCAACATGATTTATGAATGTTGATGTTGACCTTTTCCATCTGGTTGAGGTAGTGTTTTCCAGATTACTCCACTGTAAACCTACTCTATTTTTTTTCCCTCTCTTTTCATATGCATTCTTTGGAAGAATGTTAGCATATACATATTAAGTGGTAGGGAATCTGTTCCCTTTCCTTGTAGGTAGAGGTTCTCTATGAATTATTTGGAATTCTTCTTCATAGGAAATTTGTCAATTTTTCTATACTTACTTATTGTCCTTTTATTTAAATAAGTATAGACTCATAGATATTAACTTTATATGTTGGGTTATATTTCTGTATGACTTCCTTTGTTGCTCAAATGCAGCCCTGCTGTTTTGGCTATTGAAAGCTCTATCACTTTGCTCCTGCATCCCTTCATCTTTTATTTTGTTTTTGTTTTTTTGTGATTTTTAAAAATATTTCCTCACTTTCTAGGTACTATAGGATGGTCCCGTCTCATCTATAATACTTCCAGTCCTAAATCATCCATTTCTTCAAGAAATCCTTGTTGTTTTTTTGGAGAATGAGATAAAAAACCAAGATTGAGGCATTAGGTGTGCTTGTTGCTACTATGTGGACATTGCTTTTAGACATTTTGGATAAAAAGAAAGCAAAATAGGTATATATGATAATTTGTATAAATAATTTGTACAATTGTAGAGACAATACATATAACATTTTTCCTAAGTATCCATTTACATCTATATTTAAGTGAACATGAGTTCTAAATAATACTTCCAACTCTAAATTTTTTATCACATGGATCATGACAGCCTCATTCTCTTGTTAATCACAATGTTCTTACTCCCAACAGTGAGAAGTTTGGCTCCACTACCTTTTATCCACTTAGTTGTTCTATTCTGATACACGTGTGATAGCATTGTAACCGTTAACTGTATTTCTGTGCAAGACAACTGCATCAACTAGAGTTTAGTGCTTTTATGTAGTAAAAGTCTTTAGTCTTACATTCTCTCCACTCATTTCCAGAGTTATTATATATATATATTAAATTCTTACTATTATTATATTCATATAATTAGGTAAATTTCACATAATTGGAATTATATAGCATATATCCCACTTTCTACCCATCCAAAGTGACCATGCCATTTTGCATTCCATCCAGTAATAAATGTTTGTTTTTTAAGCTCCTCATCAGCATTTACCACTGTAATTTTTTTTTGTTCCTAGCTTTTTAAATATATGTGTGGTGGTATCTCATTGTGTTTTTAATTTGCGATTATCTAATGACATATGATGTTAAATATTATTTTCATAAGCTTGTCTCCCATCCTATCTATTTTGGTGAGGCACTTGTTCAAATATTTTAACCATTTTTTTGTGTCTTCAATGTTTCTTATTTTTGAGTTTAGAAACTTCTTTACATACTTTGGATACAAGTCCTTTATCAATTATCAAATTATTTATCAAATTATTTGAGAGCAAATTATTTCTCTGTTTTGGCTTGTTTTGTATTGCTTTATTTTTGATTCTCTTAATGATGTTTTTCATAAGGATATGTTTAATATTAATAAAGTCTAACATACCAAGTTTTCTTTCATGAATCATGCTCTTGCTGTTTAATTTAAAGACTCACCACCAAATCCAAGGTGATGTCATTAATTTTGTTAAATTCTCAGCCATTGTGACTTTCACTCTATTTTTTCTTTCCTCTTCTGGCATTTATGTATGTTTTACCTTTTGAATTTCCCCCAGTCTTAGATATTCTGTTGTAATTTTTTTTTACTATTTTATCTCTTAGCATTTCACTTAAAGAAGTTTTCTTGACATATCTTCAAACCCACTAATTCATTCCTTGACCATTTCCAGTCTACTGATGTGCCCATTAAAGACATTTTGTTTGTGTTTTTTATTTCTCACATTTCTTTTGCTTTTTCTGAGAATTTATAGATACTCTTTGTTCATATAACTTATCTGTTTTTGCATATAATCTCTTTCATGACAGTCCTTACCATATTAATCATAGAAATGATTCTTTGAAAATTCCAATATATAGGTCATATATGAGTCTATTTCCTATGCCTGTGTGGTCTCAAGACTGTTTTCTTCTTTGTACAATGCCTTTACTTTTTTACTGAAAGTTGGACCCTGAGATGATAGGCCTTTAATGGGGTATTTTGTTTTGTTTTGAATGTTAATCTGCCTATGAGGTGGTCTGGGTTAGATGTTTAACTCTTCAAATTTTTCCAGTGTCTTTGTTTTTCTTCCCTGCTGTCTTTTGTTTCCTCTAAGTAATCCCTTTTTACACACAGTTTGTGCCTTGGAGTTCTTTTAGTTGTAATCCACTTTTACTATATTGGAGTCCTGTCAATGTGGGGAAGGTGGGGAGGAAGGCAAGTATTCTATAATCTTATGATTAAATCTCAGTTTTTTCAGCAGCTTCTGATTCCCTCGGCTATGACCTTCAAAAATTTTCTTCAGATTTTTTTTTTTTTTTGTCTCTCCTAGATAAGATAGAAAAAATAGGGGCCATTGTGCCCTTCTTCCTAGAGGGGATAAGGCTCTAAAAACTTTTTTTCCTGGGAGAGTACACCTTTGCTATACAGAATAATTGGGCATATTTTAGTTGATCCCTTATCCCCACCCCCAGCCAGAAAGAACCACAAGGGGATATTTTCGAAACTTTATCATGAAAACCTGATAGATTCCTAGAAATTCCTAGAAACTATAAAATAGATTCCTAAAATCTATTAAAGTCTTGGGGTCCCCCAAAAACTCTGGCTCCCAGGAGTGTCACTCACATGTTTGTTCACTTTCAAGCTCCAGCAACTTGTCAATTTGCATCAATTTGTCAAAATTACCATTTGCTTGTACCATGTTATGGATTCAGTGGCTTTTGCTCCAGAAAAACAGACCTTGGCTGTGATTTTCTGTATTTTCCTATATCTCCCAAATCACAGTTTTCCAGAGCAGAAATTCAAAAACAAAACCCTCTACAGGAACTGGTACAGATATAGGAAAATCTAAACTGGAATTGAAAAATCATCAGAAACTCAGTGTGGACAAGTCTGAAAGTTAAAACTCCAAGGAGAACTCGTCATCAAAGGCCCCATAGTTTTGTGAGTTTTATCTTGAGGGAGTATTACCAAGTGTCCACAATAAACACTGGAGACAAATCCTGTGATTCCAGCAGAAGGAGGGAAAATAAATCAATTTGAAATACACCAAACCATTCTATTCTTAAAAAGGCCTGCCCTCAGGGCAAACTATTTTGCCAGAGCCTAACCCCTAACAGGGTTTTATCAGAGCCTAACCTACCTGGACAAAGGAAAATATTCAACTCTAGTTCCTCCTAAATATCCTGTTTCATAGAAGATACTGAGAAGCCACTGAAGTTCACAGTCCAGAAACACAGACTTGACTCACCAAAGACTGAGCCCTAATCATAGACTAGAGTTTCTCCCCACATTTTCCCAGCACAATATTAAAGGTCTGTTTACCATAATTCTTTTTATGTGGTACACATTAACATGGCTGCCTATCAAAAGACAATTTTGAAAATATAAAAGAAAAGCAATTTTTTTTTTTTTGAGAATGAAAGAGCATCTGAACTAGAGTCAGATATGGCAAGGATGTTGATTTCAACAGACCAGGAATTTCAAAAGACTATAATGAATATGTTAAAGCCTTCAATGTGAAAAGTATACAACATTCAAGAAGAGATGAATAAAGTAAACAGAGAAATACAATTTCTAAGGAATCAAAAAGAAATGAAACAATCTAAAAAACACTATACCAGAAATTAAGAATGCCTTTGATGGACTCATTAGCAGACTGGACAAAGCTGTAGTAAGAATCTCTGAGCTTGAGAATATGTCAATAGAAATTTTAAAAACTGAAAAACTAAATAAAAACAAAACAAAACAAACAAAAGTCACATGCACACACAAAAACCAGAAAAAAGAATCCAAGAATTGTGGGATAATTATAAAAAGTGTTACATGTGTAATAAAAATATCAAAAGGAGGACAGAGTAAAAAACAGAAGAAAGATAAAAGCAATAATGAAAGAATTTTCCCAACTGATGTCAGACACCACAGATTCATGAAGCTCAAACAACACCAAGCAGGATAAATGCCAGAAAAATCCCCTAAACTTAGACATATATTATTCAAATTTTAGAAAATCAAAGATAAAATCTTGAAAGAAGACAGAGGAAAAGAACATATTACTTACAGATGAGCGAATATATAATCTGCATCCAACTTCTCAAAAACCATGGAAACAAGAGTAAAATAATATACATAGTGTTGAGAAAAAAACCCCAACATATTGGGACGCCTGGGTGGCTCAGTTGGTTAAGCGGCTGCCTTCGGCTCAGGTCATGATCCCAGTGTCCTGGGATCGAGTCCCACATCAGGCTCCTTGCTCGGCAGGGAGCCTGCTTCTACCTCTGCTTCTGCCTGCCTCTCTGCCGACTTGTGATCTCTCTCTCTGTCAAATAAATAAATAAATAAAATCTTATAAAAAAAAACCAACATATAATTCAATAGCCTGCAAAATTATCCTTCAAAAATGAAGGAGAAATAAAGACTTTATCAAACAAAAATTGAAGACATTTGTTATCATCAATAGACCTGCCTTGCAAGTACTCATAAAGAAGTTCTTCAAAGAGAAGAAAAATGATATATACCAGAAACTCAGGTAGACATAAAGAACAAAAAAGCATCAAAGGATAAGTAAAAGTGAAATAAACTTTTATTTTTCTTATTCTTAATTGATAAGACGGATAATAATTTGTTCAAAAATAATAGAAACAATCTATTCATAATGGATTTAATTTGATTATATATTTATGTATACTTATGCATAACCTAAATAAATGATACCAATAGTACAGATGATGGAAAGGAGGAGTTAGGAACATTTTGTTATTAGATATCTGCAATGTACTTGAGGCTGCATAGTATTATCTGAAAGTCTATCGGGTTATTTGCTAATGTATATGGCAAATTCTAGGGGAAACTAAAAAATTAAAAATAAATATGCTGATATGCTAAGAAAAGAGAAAAATATCTTATAAAATGCTCAGTTAAAATCACAAAAGGATGGGGCGCCTGGGTGGCTCAGTCGTTAAGCATCTGCCTTTGGCCCAGGTCAGATGCCAGGGGTCTGGGATCGAGCCCCGCATCGGGCTCCCTGCTCCGCGGGAAGCCTGCTTCTCCTGCTACCATTCCCTCTGCTTGTGCTCCCTCTCTCGCTGTGTTTCTCTCTGTCAAATAAATAAAATCTTTAAAAAAAAATAAAAAAAATAAAATCACAAAAGGTAGAAAAAGCATAGAAGATGAAAACTGGAAGAAAACATGAGCAACAGAGAGAATATAGTAACAAATATCATGGTTTTTAATCAAACTATATCAATGATCACTATAAAAGTCAATGGTTTAACTATATCAATTAAAAGGCATAGATCTTAGAGTGGATCAAAAAATAAGACCCAAGTATATATTGTGTATAAGAAACCTACTTCAAATATAAACACACACACACGTAGATTAACAGTAAAGAACTAGAGGAAGATCTACCACAATAATAGCAATATAAACAAATTTCAGTCAGAGCCACCTCTGAACAAGGAGAGTTTTCATGGATAAAAAGGAGCATTACATAATGATAAAGGAATCAGTAGTCCAAGAAGATGTAACAATGATTGATGTGTACATGTCTAACAGCAGAACATCAAAATACTAAAGCAAAAGTTGATAAAATTACAAGGAGAAATGGATGAATCCACTATTAGAGTTTAAGATTTTTCAATTAGCAATAATCGCGCCTCGGATAAACCTCATTGGCTACGATACTGCCACTGCGCAAAGCTATAGTTTAAGATTTTTAACGCCCCTGTATCAAAGCGTACAGATACAGCAGGCTGCAAATTAGTAAGGGCATAATTGACTTCAACAGTATCATCAATCAGGGCACCTGGGTGGCTCAGTGGGTTAGGGCCTCTGCCTTCTGCTTGGGTCGTGATCTTAGGGTCCTGGGATCGAGCCCCGCTTCGGGCTCTCTGCTCACTGGGAAGCCTGCTTCCATGTTTCTTTCTGCCTGCCTCTCTGCCTACTTGTGATCTCTCTCCTCTCTGCCATATAAATAAATAAAATCTTTTTAAAAAAAACAAAACAGTATCATCAATCAATGCATACAATGGACATCTATAAACTACTTCACTCAACAATAACGGAATGTACATTCTTCTTAATCTCAGGTGCAGTATTCACCAAGATCAATAGTATCTTGGCAATAGCATGATTCCTAACGAATTTAAAGGAGGAGAGGTCATACAAAGTTTGCTCTCAGACCACAGTGAAACTGAACTAGAAAACAAGACAAGTAAGGTAACTGAATAATCCCAAACTATGCGGAGATTAAACAAGACACTTCTAAATAATCCATGGATCTGAGGAGAAATCATAAGAGATACTTTAAAACATTTTGAATTAAATGGAAAGGAATATACAACTCAGCAAAATTTGTGGGATGCAGTGAAAGCAGTGCTTAAAGGGAAATTAATAACATTGAATGAATATATTGTAAAAGAAGAAAAATGTAAAATCAGCCATCCAACTTTCTACCTCTAGAGACTGGAAAAAGAAGACTAAATTAAGTCTAAAGTAAACATAGGAGGTGGAAAATAGAGCAGAAATCAATGAAGTAGAAAACAGGAAATCAAAGGAGGAACTTAACAAAATCAAGAGCTTCTTCTTTGAAATTATCAATACAATTCTATACATACCAAGCAACAGAAAATAGGAGACACAAAGTACTAATATCAGAAATGAAAGAGTTGGCATTACAGACCCTATGGACACTAAACGCATAATAAAGAAATATGATGAAAAACTCTGCTTAGAAATTTGATAACTTAGATGAATTGGACCAATTCCTAAAAGATACAATCTGCCAAAACTCTCATAAGGAGAAATAAACAATCTGAACAGTCCTATATCTCTTAAAAAACAAAAACAAAATAAACAAACAAAATTCCAGAGTCAATAACTCATTAGCCTTCCAAATCAGAAAGTTCCAATATCAAGTGGCTTCACTGGTGAATTCTACCGGACATTTAAAAAAGAAATTATCAATCTTCTTTCAGAAGATAAAAGCAGAGAGGATGCTTCCTAATTCTGAGTCTGATATTACCTGAATACCAAAACCAGTAAAGCATTGCAAGAAAGCTATAAATGCAAAAATCCTCAACAAAATATTAGTTAATATGTATAGCACAAAAAATGCATCATGAAAAAGTGGCATTTATCCTAAGCATGCGAGGCTGGCTCAACTTCCAAAAAACAATTAATACAATCCATAACATCAACAGATTAAAACAGAAAACACACAGAATCATTTCAATAATAGCACTGGACAATCCAACATTAATTCCTGATTTAAAAAAAAAGAAACCTCTCAGCAAACTAGAAATACTGGGGAACCTCTTCAGTTTGATAAAGAACATCTGCCAAAAGCCTACAACTAATATCATCATACTTAATGGTAAGCAACTTAAATCTTTTCCACTAAGATCAGGAATAAGGCAAAGAATGTCTCCTCTTATCAGCATTTTTCAATACCATACTGAAAGTCTTAGCTAATGCAGTAAGACAAGAAAAGGAAAAAAAAAAGTGTGCAGATTGAAAGGGAAGAAATAAAACACTTTTTTCACAGCTGATGTGATTGTCTATGCATAAAATCCAAAATAATTAAAAAAACTCCTAAAATTAATAAGCTATTATAGCAAGTTTGCAGAATAAGTTTAATATACAAAAGTAAATCATTTTTCTATATATCAACAATGACTAAATGGAATTTGAAATTAATAACACAATCCCATTTACATTAGCAGCCAAAAATGAACTGTTTAGGTATAAATCTAACAAAATATGTACAAGATCTGTATGAGGAAAACTACCAAATTCTAAGGGATCTAAAAGAACTAATGAATGGAAAGATAACCCATGTTCATGGATAAGAAGATTCAATATTGTCAAGATATTAGTTCATTCCAAATTGATCTACAGATTTAATGTAATTCCAATCAAATCACAGCAAGTTATTTTGTAGATATTGACAAACTAATTCTAAAGTTTTTGTGGGTTAGCAAAAAGACTCAGAATAACCAACTCTTTATTGAAAGAGAAGAACAATATCACAAAATGGACATCCTCCAACTTCATGACATATAAGAAAACTACAGTAATAAAAATAGCATTAAAAATTAACATTATATTGGTGAACAAACAGATCAACGGAACAGATTAGAGAACCCAGTCTTAGACCCATATAAATATAGTCAACTGCTCTTCAACAAAGTGGTAAACACAATACAATGGAGCAAAGGCTGTCTTCTCAACAAATGGCACTGGAAAAACTTGATATTAACATGCAAGTAAGTGAATCTACATACTGAGCTTACACACTTCGCAAAAACTAACTCAAAATAGGTAACAGACCTAAATATAAAGCACACAACTTTAAATTCTTAGACGATAACATAAGAGAAAATCTAGATGTAACCTTCAGTATGGTAATGACTATTTAGATATAACATCAAAAGCATAATCTGTGAAAGAATTGACCAACATTATTAAAATTAAATACTTTTGTGAAAGACAATATCAAGAGAATGAGAAAACAAGCTTCAGACTAAGAGAAAATATTTGCAGAAGATACATCTAATAAAGAACTGTAACCCAAAATATACGAAGAACTCCTACTCCACAATAAGAAAATGATGACACAATTAAAAATTGGACTATAGATCTCAACAGACATTTCACCAAGGAAGATATATAGATAGCAAGGAAGCATATGAAAAGATATTCAATTTCTTATGTTATTTGGGAATTGCAAAGTGAAACAACAGTGAAATACACTAAATATTTGTCAGAATCTCTGAAATCCTGATTAGTGGCAACACCAAACATTGGCAACAAAGTGGAGCAACAGGGACTCCCACATATTGCTTGTGGAAATGTAAACTGCGTCATCCAGTCTGGAAAACAGTTTGGTGGTTTCTTACGAAACTAAACATATTCTTACCCTATGATCTATTATTGGGTTCCTTGGTATTTATCCAAAGAAGCTGAAAACTTATACCCACCCAAAAACCTGCACATGGATGCTTATTAAAACTTTATTCATAATTTCAAAAACCTGGAAGCTGCTAAGGTGATCTTCAGGAGGTGAATTTATAAGTAAATTATGGTACATACAAATAATGGAATATTAACCAATGCTAAAAAGGAATGAGCTATCAAGCCAAGCAGACATGGAAGAAATTTAATGCATATGATTATGTGATATTACATGAAAGAAGTGAGTATATAAAAGCTATATATGGTATAAGGATAAAACCATGGAAAGAGAGGTGCCTGGGTGGTTCAGTGGGTGAAAGCCTCTGCCTTTAGCTGGGATCATGATCTTGGGGTCCTGGGATCGAGTCCCGCATCGGTTCTCTGCTCAGCGGGGAACCTGTTTCCCTCTCTCTCTCTACCTGTCTCTCTGCCTACTTGAGATCTCTCTCTCTCTGTGTCAAATAAATAAATAAAATATTTTAAAAAAAACATGGAAAGAGAAAAGGTTAATGGTTGACGGGAGGGAGAGATGAATAGGCAGAGCACAGAGGTTTTGTAGGATGGTGAAACTATTCTGTAATGATACTGTAATGATAGACACATGTCATTACAATTATGCCGCAAGCCATAGAATATATAACACCAAGCATGAACTCTGATGTAAACTATGGATATTAAGTAATAATGATGGGTCATGTAAGTTCATTTATTGTATAAAATGTACCAGGTTGGTGTGGGATGTTGATGGTGGGGAGAGGTTGTGGGTATGAGGGGATCCTTGATATGTGGGAACTCTATACCTTCAGCTCAATTTTGCTGTGAACTTAAATTTCCCTAAAAAATAAAGCTTAATAATTTTAAAAAAAAGTGGTAATGTAGATAACCAATGTCCAGGTATTGCTATTGAAATGTATAATGTTAAAACCACTTCATAGGGGCGCCTGGGTGGCTCAGTGTTTAAGCCTCTGCCTTGGGCTTAGGGTATGATCTCAGAGTCCTGGGATCGAGCCCCACATTGGGCTCTCTGCTCAGCAGGGAGCCTGCTTCCTCCTCTCTCTCTCTCTGCCTACTTGTGATCTCTCTCTGTCAAATAAATAAATAAAATCTTAAAAAAAAAACCCTCATAAAACGTAGTTTCTAATAAAGTTCTACATATCAAACTTTAGAACCAACAATTACACAAGATACATATATTTATTAACAAATAAGCAAAAAATGCTAGTATATGAATATACACAGAAGTTTTTGACATAATATCAAAAACTGGAAGCGACACAAATTTCTCTCAACTATCAGACTGGATAAAATACATTGTAACTTATCAATGCAGTGAAACACTACTCAGCTATTAAAATGAATTGACTACTGATACAACTTAAAATGAATCTCAAAAATACTGTATTGAGTGAAAAAAAGCCACACAATAATAGCATATATTGTATAATTTGATTTATAATATATTCTAAAACACATCAGGCTAATCTTGTTGATAAAAACCAGGACTGCGTGCACATGTTTGTGTATGGAGAGCAAGGAGCATTGCATTGACTGGAAGAGGTCAGAAGGCCATCTTCTGGGGCGAAGAAAAAGGAACAGGAATGATGGTAACATGCATGCATTCATTTTCAAATTTCATCAAACTATACACTTAAGTTTGCTGTATTTTACTGTATAAAAATATATAACAAGATAAGAGAAAATACTCTTCAGCTCTATTCATTATGCGACCAAGTTGTTTAATTTTTTCCTCAACAATTTGATTCTCCTTTCCAATATCCCTAAGAGTTTTTAACTTAGTTACAACTATGCTTTATTAGTTCAATGTCCTTCCTATTCCTTCTGGGGATATTTATCGTGTCTTTTTGTTTAATTACTGTCCTTAAGGCTCTATGAGTTTGGTTTTCCCTTCATTTGTGGATTGTTCAATTTTTTGCCTCTGTTTCACAGTGACTTTACTTTTCAGATAACTAATCTTATTCCTTTGTAAATTTGCCTTTTAATCTCTAATGAAAATCAGCTTTTTTCATTATTAACGACAACCTGGCTTTTGGCCAATAGTTAGGCCTTTGCTTATGTTTTTATAGATGAGTCGATGGGCACACTCCCTGTAGTTGCAAGTTGGGCTCATCCTTTTCTTTCTCCCACATCTTCTGCTCCTTAAAAATGAGCCCATTGCTTTATCTTGTGGCCATTTATCTTTTATTGAAATTGCAGAATGTATAGCAAGGATTAGTGGGATTCTCAGGGTAGCCAGGTAGCTTGCATATTTCTACACTACCTATATAACAACTAGATTTCAAAATTATCCTGGAACTGCCATTATAGACACGCACACATGCACAGCACACACAAACATGCGTATGCTTATATATATATATAAGCATATATATATATGCTTATTATATATAAGCATATATATAATATATATTATATTATATTATATATATGCACATATATATACATATAATATAATATATATTATATATATGCTTATTATATATAAGAATATATATAATATATATATATATTCTTATCCAGACTCTGGAAAACACGTCAATACTTTATCTTTTTTTCTTGGTTCATTTCTATAATTTGTTCAAACTGTGGTTTTTATGTTACATTAACAAATTTTATGTTACATTGTCAAGATTCTTGACAATATTCTTCCCTGAAATAATTAATCTAAAACCCTCCTGTACTTCTTAAGGTTAATTTGCCACAGGAATTAACTAATCACTGGGATTAATAGCTAGTTTATTTGCTTATTCCCCCAATAGACAATAAGCCATATAATAGCATATAAATCTTGCTTTCAATTTCATTCCCAAACTACCTAATCTATCTTTTTATATGACTTTAAAAAAAAAGAGATAGAAGTATAAAAGTCATTCAAGCCATAAAAAAAGCCAAACTTTGGTTAGACCCCTCAGTGGAATAAAAATTAAAACACAGTCACATACACATTTGCACACATTACTTTCACTGAAAACATTATTATTTCACTGCTTACTCTGAATAACGAAACAAAACAGGAAAAAAAAAATCATAGTCTAGGTACTTCCTACTATAGGATTCAACTGTCTGGCCACTTACAAACTGACTTTCCTAAAGATCTGTGTGAATCTCAGATAATCTATACTCTGAAACTGAATTCAAATATTTGGTTGCATGCACCCCTCCTATTGTTTCAATTTTGCCCAGACTTGAAATCTCAGGTAGCTCAACTAAAACTCAGACAAGTGTGGACTCAACCATTAGACTAGATCTAGGTGAATAATCCTAGATCTTCCCATTTTGTGTGAGTGACCTTTGGTAAGTTACTTAAAGTCTGAAAGACTTAATCTGTTCACTAAAGAAAGAGAATTATCAGATTTTTCTATAAACTTTTATCATGATTTATGATACTATGAATAATAAAAATTCATATTTGATGAATGAGTAAGAATGGTCAGAAAACAGAGCAAAGAGTTAATATCATGAATTTAAAATCTATCAATATGGCAAATTATCCACAAAAATATAACAAGGCAATTGTGCAGTAAGACAGAGCACTGTAAAGTTTCAGAGGGAAGAACAACCGTATCACAGCATACACTGGTCAGGTTGTTTACACAAAAGAGTCTTACAACGATTCATCATTTTTTTTATTTTATTTTTATTTTTTTTTCATCATCTTAAAATAAACATAAATGAGGGCAAAGGGATAGGTTAAGAATTTGTGGTGGAAATGATCCCAAATTTGTCAGTCAGCTTTGAGTTAACTAATACACAGATTAAATCTAAATTATTGTTAAAGTCAAGCCAGAGACCATGAAAGAGGGAAAGAGTTTACAGGTAGAATGGAACAGGATTGTGGAGATTTTTTTTTTTAAGGTTATCTGAGAGACAAGAGAGAACAAGGAGAATTTACTAAATAGATAATTAAAATTAAATAAATAAATGTTTCAAAGTAGAAGTTTAGTAAAGACAATTTGGTTAAAGTTTGGAAGATCACATTTCCATTTTTAGTAAAGTGATTATTACGTTTTATGGCTTCACAAATAAAACTATCATATTTCTACATGATTTCTAGTAACATGAAAATTAAAATTTGCCTATGCTGAATTAAGACTGCAACTTTCTCTTTTGTATTAGCTCTTTCTTATTTCTTTATTTATTTGTTGTTAGATATTGTGTGGCCTTTGTGCTCACAGGCTGTAATGTCAAAATTCAGGCTGTTTATCTGTAAAATGTTTAAAGTTAGATTCTGCTGAAATTGTTAGAAAGGAGATTGAGTTATAAGGTTCTTTCTCCAAAAAAGTGGGACCCAAAATACATAATTTGAAATAGATAGCACAAGTTGTACTTTATATTAAGTAAGCAGTTTCAGTATGCTTACCATATGAATACTCCGCTAAACTTATATTTGGGAGTCTGGTTAAGGTTAGGAAAAGATCTATATCAACTTAATGAACTCTACTTCTGCTGACATACTCAGAAAAGAGTTTAAATTACAAGATGTTACTCTTATATAGAATCGGAATTTTTAACATAAACTAGAATTCAAAGAATTCCATTTTAAATAGATCTTCATGATGTCCTCTTTTACTATACAGATTTTAAGGATTTATTTGCATGGTGTTGAATGCCATTAAATGTGTTCTTACTACAAAGGCTCAAAGTAAACTGTCTGGTAAACAATTTGCTTAAGGGTGCTTATTATTTCCTTCATTTGTCAATAATGTCATCAAAATGCATCATTTAGTTTTCCATAGACACCAAGAAGGCTGAGCACAGATACTAATAGAAATATACATATATATTAAAACACAACATTGACCAAGATACCATATAGGTATAGGTATATTTTCATTTTCCTTGCACAGACTTTATATACAACCTCATTACAGAAGAGGTAAGAAAAGGAGAAAAAAAAGTTTATAAAGAAATTCCAACAAGGAAAGCATTATTTAAGTTTGATTATTAAAAATATAGAACACCTTCACTTGCAACTTATAGAAAAACAACATGTTTAGCCAAAGACATAATATCTGAGAAAAAAAACCTAAACTTTTAATCAGATTATTTTGAATAATGACATTACAGTTCAAGCATATTGTTTTGAATATATTTACTGTTTTTTTCATCTCTGAGCATTGATTTTCTCATCTGTATAGTAGAAATGGAATTACTGTAAATGGTGTCATATAGTTAATGTCCAAGAAAAAAAATAAGGCAATTTAGATAACAAATTATATAAATGAAGTATGCTTTTAAATCTCTAAAAAGTTTTATCCTCAAACACAGAATTTTTAAGTTAAATAACAAAAGAATCTAATAATATTTCAAAAGACTTGATACAAGTTTTAAAAGCATCTGTTTTACAAGTAATATCTTTTAATCAGCATTAACTTAAAATAGAAACAATAAAAAAACTTAAAAATATAATTCTTGTATTTTCACTAATGTTTCTTCTTTACCTATTGTGCCATGATAGGAGGAAAACATAATATTAATATTAATTTATTATCTATTATTTCATGTTAGAGGGAAATCATTCTAGTATTGTATAAAATGATGATAATATGTGACAGAGATAAATCTCTTTTTTTGGGAAAAAAACAATAAATATTTGATAGTCATTTTTATTTTTTTTGATAGTAATTTTTAATACATGTAGTTGATGGCCTGACCATGAGTCACTTGGAGTAGGGTGAGATAAATCTCTTGAACCAAAAAAGTAAAAACATTAGTAAAATAAGGGAAATCAGAAAATGTATAATTACAATTATTTCCTCATTTTTGCATCAAAAAGCAAATATTATCTAAAATACATAAAGCAAGTTATGAGGGTAACTCGAAATCAAGTAAATACAGTATATGGAAAATATTACTAATAGAGCAATAAAATGTACTTATGGAAGGAAGAACAAAAATATAATAAAGACACAAGTAGAAAAAACATAAAAATATTTAAAATTTAAAAATGGGGAAACCATTACAAAAAAAAAGAAAAGTAGGAGAATGGCAAATGTGTATTTTTCTAAAATTTATGCAACAATCTTTAAATATCTAGACATAAGAAAATATTTTCTGGGATGCCTGGGTGGCTCAGTTGGTTAAGCTGCTGCCTTCGGCTAAGGTCATGATCCTAAGGTTGTTGGATGGAGTCCCACATCAGGCTCCTTGCTTGGCGGGGAGCCTGCTTCTTCTCTCTCTGCCTGTTCTACCTGCTGCTCCTGCTGTTTGCACTCTCTCTCTCTCTCTCTGATAAAGAAATAAAATCTTATTTATTTATTTATTTTTAAAAAATATACTGGTTTGAGTCTTCTTTTAAAGATTTTATTTATTTATTCGACAGAGAGAGAGAGATCATAAGCAGGCAGAGAGGCAGGCAGAGAGAGAGGGGGAAGCAGGCTCCCTGCTGAGCAGAGAGCCCAATGCGGGGCTCAATCCCAGGACCCTGAGATCATGACCTAAGCCAA
>CM053604.1:94039871-94056112 GCA_028646535.1 Procyon lotor
ATTTTCTGCTCCTAGAATTGCTGTTCTTATTCTCTTCTCTCTGCTGTTGTGTTTGCCGGCTTTTAGAGTGGTTTTCAGCCTCTTTCTGGATCCCAGTGCTCTCCGTGCCTCCTACACCTCCGCCATCTTGTCTTGGTCTCCATCCTTCAGCTTCTCATACAAATGTTATTGGATACTGGTTTTGAGAATGTATCGAATTTATACATATAGCTGTGAACTCAAACATTTTATTCCTTATTGAAAATCTGATTTAAACTTGTAATCAAGCTCATTGATTAAAGACATTCTTGAGAAGTACAGAACTAGAGTTTGGGCAGAACTACCATAGCCATTCTCTGAGACCTGAGGTCTTGGAAATTAGAGAAGGGAGGAGTACTATAGCAGAAATCTCAGGTAAATGTTCTCAGTAAACCTTAATATGTTTTATTTTATTTTTTTTTTCCCAAAGACTGCTAAAAACTGTGTGGTTCCAGATTAGCTGTCTTAGTTTTTGTTATAAAGGATTCACTTGGTCTACCTGATCAGAAACTTTCGGTCTTTCAAGTTTAGGGCAAATGAAGGAGAGTGATACATTGGGGACTCTTGATCAATATCCCTATTACTTTCTCCTGAATCAGAAAGAAAATTGGCAATTAGATTTGAATGAAACCTATTTGAGCAATACAATTTTATACATTCCCAGATTCAACTAAATTTTTCATTGCTTTCTGCCACCCAACAACATTTAAACCCAGAAATAATTTCATGGATATCTTTGAATCATAAAATATAGAATACAATAGTGAAGTAAATGTATTACTCTGGAGATTTGCATGTCTGGCAAAGGCAATTTTATTTCATTCCATTCTGACTGTCCAAAAGTATTTTTTTTAGTGAAACTGACATTTAATGTTGTAATTTTATATCTGATCAATGAAGCTTTTATTTATATCAAGGGCTTTCATGATGAGAAAATAAAAGTTACAATTTACAGCTCCTCCTCTCTATCAGGGCATATTTCCCAGAAATGACTTTCCATATTAATTCAATTTAAAGTTTATGAGATAAAATAAATAAACAAATAAATAAATGCCTTAGCACTTCAAACTTCTTAGGTTGGTTGCAAAGTAAAAATGTCAGAATCAATGTCTACCACTTCACCAGCACTGTTTGTGCTACATTTTGTCGTTCCTTGCTACATTTATAGTCATTCATTTACTTACTCATCCCTACAGTATCATATAAAGATGATCGTTTCCTACTTCTTGAAATTTATTCTTTTTTTGCTTCATGATATTACATATTTTATCTGTTTGTTTATTCTTTCTTAGCGACCCTTCTAGACCCTCTTTTTAATAACTGACAAGTAAATACCTGTGGAACAGGACTAAGTCCGAAAATCTCCTACCTACCCTTTGACCCCCATTATTGTGCTCTTTACATTGATTTTGTCAACTGTCATAACTTTAAATGTCATCATTATGCTGATGACTAACTTCAGTATATATACACCTCCAAATTACTTTCTGATGTCCAAAATCATAGATTCAACTAATTACTTCACATCTATACTGAGATTTCTCACAACCATCTCTATCTACACATCTTCAGAAATGAAAGCTTATACTTATTCTTCAAAAAATGTCTCCCTTTATTAATACTAATTTCTTTAAATTGCACATCCATATCCTTATGTCCTCAAGATAGGAAGCTTGGGATCATCCTAGAAATGTGTCCCTCAAATACACACATAGTTTTATCCATTCCACACTTCTCATATGTCCATGTTTTATCATCTTCATTACCTTCAATCTTATACAACCACATCATCATTTTCCTAAATTTCAAAAATTACTTCCAATAACTTCTTTGTAATTTAAATTCTCTTTGTAGTTTCCAATAAAAGTAAAGATCAATTAGATTTTTTAACCTTTATAATTCAAGTATTTAGTCTAAAACTTAATAGGCAAACTTTAAATACTTTTGATCAACAAATAAGCCCATCCAACTAAAACACTGCTTAAAATTCCTTTTTGTGAAATTTTGTTAGTAACCTAAAAAACAGTTGTATCAGTGAGCATAATTCAATTTTACATTTACTCTTATATTTTTTTGCTGATTTATGGTTTTCACTATTTAGTATTTCTTTCAATTTAATAAGAGTATACCTAAATCTCTGGAAGAGAAAAATACTCCTTCTAGGAGTTTGGTGACTTGGATGATAAAATTCTGTCATTCCTTGGCTGCAGTTTAAGCTCTGTTACCTCATCGGCAAGAAGGAGGTAGAGAGAGGCAAAAGAAGAAAGTAGGATTCTACAATTTCAGTGGTGGATTGGATTCTTATGAACAAATTTTTATTTCCTCCTTACAGCAGTATTACACAAGCTCATCAGAGCCAGAGTATACTTTCTCACCTCTTGGGTAGCAAGTATGGCTAAATGACTGCCTTTAGCAAAGCCAGTGAAATATGAGTAGAAGTGAATTATCATTTATCACATTAGTGCCAGTTTCAAAAGAAAGACTTAGGAAGCTTTGTATGTTTCTACTTATCCTTTTCATCTCTTTTGTGTTTCTATTATCTGTCATGAGAAGAACATTCTTTGGTGGGCTGAACTGACAGATAAATAGAGCCAATCCCATGTGTAATATGAGGATAATAAAAATGTGTATAAAATCTTACCAAAAAATTCACATAACTTATTTCTCTTGGTCCTTCAACTACCTACACTTTACCAGATTGTCCCAAATGTAGGGATAACTCATTTTAGTTTAGTTTTACATATGTATAGAATAGTTGCACCATTGGTTAAGCAAGTAGGAGTACATCTACTATGCTGACACATAGTAAGTATACAAAAAACCAGAATTAGGGAAATAGATCCGTTGTCTAATTTGTTTAGTTTGGTCTCTCTGTTACTTTTTTTTTTTTTTTTTTTAAGTAGGCTCCACACTGAGTGTGGAGCCCAACATGGGGCTTGAACTCATGACACTGAGATCAAGACCTGAGCTGAGATCAAGAGTCGGTCACTTAACCAACTGATCCACTCAGTCACTCCAGTCTTTGTTACTTTTATGTGTACAATTCAACTGTAACGTTGACAAAACTAAAGACCGGTAATTGAACTGTGGTAGATGCAAGAGTGTAATGCCACTCAGTGCCCTTATGTCTTCCAATAAGGTTTATTCTTGATGTCATGCCTTAAACCAATCTATAATATCAATTAATGTGAAGTCTTTTTTACATGCGTATGAAAACACAGTATCATGAGTCAAAAGTTTTTGAAAAAATTTCCCAACAGATAAAACCTTTTATAATCTCACTCTCCCTTGTGTTGAAAGTCACAGCATTAAAATTGGTGATTTTGCCATAATTTTGCCTTCTATGTACCATCACTTTGTTTTCCACATCCAAAAAGATTCTTTATATATATGTGTGTGTGTGAAAAAATATATGTTTTCTTTTATTTCCGGACATGGCATCTAAGGCTCTACATAGGAAGAATGAGTTTGGACTCTGATGAATTGAAAAACAAAAGACTTTGAAAGTTTTGTTATGGGAAGTAAAGGGGAAAAAATAAGGAAACAGGAAAAAGGGCCATAGTAGAACTGCGCTTTGAATGTGAGACAAATATGAGTTCAAAACCAAGAAACTTGGTGGAAAAAGAGTTGGGGGATTTTGCTACATAGAACGTGGTGTGAACACTCTGAGACAAACGCAAGATGATCTCAGAGTAGAAAAATAATTTTGGCAATGCTTGTAAGTTTGTTGTTGTTGTTTACTTATTTGCTGGTGAAATCCATTGTTTGCATATACCCATCACAAAGATTTTGTCATTTATAACTTCCCGAAATGTATATTATTTAGAATTATACTATAATATTAAACATATATGTGACACTGTATATTCCCTTTTCACTTTAGATATTTTGATATTTCAGTACCCCACCTACTAACCCCAGGGTGAAAATTGCTGATAACAAAAGGTTTAATGATGATGACCAGCCAGGCACACACAGCATGATCTATTAGTAACACCAGAATGTAAGAACAGAAAAAAATGGAAGGATGTTCTAAGTGATATGAAGATAATGAGGAAATGTAAACTATATTATATAAGGAGAAATTGAGACAACTAAAAATTATTAAACTAGATGAGACAATTGTTGTAGAAGTAATAGATATATACTGGAAAAAAATCAAGTATTTATTTGAGAGAGAGAGAGAGAGAGAATGAGCAGGGAGAGGGTCCAGGGATGGGGGTGGTGGGAAGGCAGAAGGCAGGAAGAATCTCAAGCAGACTCCCTGCTAAGTGTGGAGCCAGATGCCGGGGTTGATCTCACGAGCTTGAAATCATGACCTGAGCTGAAACCAAATGTCAGAGGCTTAACCGACTGAGCCACTCAGGAGCCTTTATATACTTTTAATTTCTAATTAATTTTATAATTAACTTAAAATGCAAATAAAATGAATCCCTCTTAATATAAAATAAATGAACATAAATTTAAAAAGAAATGAACATGTAAGATAAGCTTAAAATCTCCATAAAATGCAAACAATTCTTATCTTTTTTCCTTCACTTTAAATAATGATCAAACCTATAATTTTGGGTGTGACACTTTTAGGTAGTTTTTATAGTTTTATCTACACAGACACAGTTTAACATTTTTTCTTCTTATATGTTTGTTTTGGTAGTGCGTCAAATGATTTTAGACATTTCTTTTTCGAAAACTTAATTTTTAAAAAATGAAAAAATGGGGGTGCCTGGGTGGTTCAGTGGGTTAAAGCCTCTGCCTTCGGCTCAGGTCATGATCTCAGTGTCCTGTGATCAAGCCCCACATCAGTCTCTCTGCTCAGCGGGAAGCCTGCTTCCCCCTCTCTCTCTGCCTGCTTCTCTGCCTACCTGTGATCTCTTTAAAAAAAAAAAAAGAAGAAAGAAAGAAGAAAGGAAGGAAGGAAGGAAGGAAGGAAGGAAGGAAGGAAGGAAGGAAGGAAGGAAGGAAGGAAGGAAGGAAGGAAGAAAGAAAGGGAAGGAAGGAAGGAAGGAAGGAAGGAAGGAAGGAAGGAAGGAAGGAAGGAAAAAAATAAAGCAAAAAAAGAAAAAATATGTTTTGCCATAGACTGAGATTGATAGTTATATACGATGTTAGTTCTTTCAATTCCTACACAGTATTCTGTTCTTTGATTATACTACATTATATTTAACTATTAAAATTTGATGGATATTTATGATTTTATTCTCTATTTTTCACTACTTTAGAAACTGCAGTTTACATATTGAATATGACTTTTTTTTTTTTTTTTAAGGTTTATTTATTTATTTATTTATTTGACAGAGAGGAGAGAGATCACAAGTAGGGAGAGAGGGAGGCAGAGAGAGTGGGGGAAGCAGGCTCCCTGTTGAGCAGAGAGCCCGGCGCAGGGCTGGATCCCAGGACCCTGAGATCATGACATGATCCAAAGGCAGAGGTTTTAACCCACTGAGCCACCCAGGCGCCCCTTGAATATTACTTCTTACAGATGGATAAGATATTCCACAGGGCAGATCCAAGGAATGAAACTTTGGATACCATTAATTTATATACATTTTCATTGGTTAGAACTCAATTTTATGAATCAACTACATGAGATTATGGGAAATATAGGATTTTTTTTTTAATGAAATGGAGTTATTATTAACTTCTTTGTACTCCTCCAGTGGCTTGTTTTAAACAAACATTTATTAATGTCACAAATTTTTAACATAGTGTTGACAGAAGTAATTGAGCAGTAAGCTTAAAAATAATTGTAAATGGGGGCACCTGGGTGGCTCAGTGAGAAGTTAAGTTAAAGCTTCTGCCTTCGTCTCAGGTCATGATCTCAGGGTCCTGGGATGGAGCCCCGCATGGGCCTCTCTGCTCAGCGGGGAGCCTGCTTCCCCTCCCCTCTCTCTGCCTACCTCTCTGCCTACTTGTGATCTCTCTCCCTCTGTGTCAAATAAATAAATAAAATCTTTAAAAAAAATAATAATTGTAAATGAATTGAAATTGAAATTGAAATTTAATAGTTAACACCAGAGGTATAACAATTATTATTTAAAGAAAATTTTTAAATGTATTCTGAACACCAAGTGTTTTTTTATGATAGTGATATTTGCCTTCAGCCTCAAATTTGGCTTTTATGTCAGATCTGTACTGTTTTTAACATTTCACTATTTAATTAAAATATCTATTTCTTACTGTTTCTTATGCATACATGCATATTAGGTTTCTTTGTGTTTTATTACAATGGCTATAACCTTAAATATTTGTTATCTAATTGTGGTTTTGGGAAATGTATTGAAATCTCTCCATATAATTGTGGCTTTAAAAACTCTCCTTGTTCTTCTATTTTTTTAATTATATATTTAAAGCTTGTTAAAAGAACCAATTTACTCAATTATTGTTTACTATTATATTTGATTTAACCCAGTGTTTATATTTGATTTCATCTTAACCCAGTGTTTTCTCCTCTTATTTAGCTTCTATCTTATCTTCCTATTTTGATTGAGGTTTCTTTCTTTCATACTTTATTTCAAGATTTTGAAATTAGTCATTCTAAAACTTTAGTTATCCCTCAAACAATGACAAAAATTATATTATTTTTATGTTATCATCTATTTTTTTTAAAGAGTATTTGACAGAAAGAGAGAGAAAGGATATGAGCTGGAGGGGCAAAGGAAGAGGAAGAGAATCCCAAGCAGACTCCACATTGAGCATAGAGTCTCATGCAGGGCTGAATTCCAGCGACCCTGAGATCAAGATCTGAGTCTGAGAGTCCAACACTTTCTCAACTGAGCCACACAGGTGCTGTATGTCATCATCCAATTTATTATGTGTTATCTTCACACTGAAATATCTTTCATTTTTTTGCCTGTATAATATCTGTTAATGAAGAATCAAAAGCCCTGATTATCCAATAAAAATGATTTAAAAATGTTAATAATTTAAAATTGGTCCCTCCTTCTATAAAGGCAGAAAGATTCTCTTTTATTTTCAGGTATCTCCTCCACTGTTTGAGGGAAAGAAAATATTTGCATTGCATACTAAATAAGATTGCCCATTCTTCTGACCCTCAGCATGAACTTAATGCTTGCTTCCATGACAAAAAGAGAAAGTAATAGAGGAAAAAGAAAAAAAAAAATAAAGTGTTTTCAAAAACTATTTGAACATGTTTTACTACAATTAATAAAAGAGTAAATTATTCTGCTTCTTAAGATGAATTTATTCTAGTATTCTTCCTGTCTTCACATTTGGTGTGGCAGTTGTCTTTCCCAGGAGCTTGTAACTGACTCTATACAGACAAGAAGGATGGGGAGTGAGGGGGAAAATATGGAGACAAAAGGAGAGAGAGTGGGAGGAGACAGAGAGGGAGGAGATAGAGGAAGGAGACTGAGAGGGATAGCAAAAAAGATTTAAACGCTTTTGAATCAAGAAGCAAGGGTAAAATATATTTCTATTTACTTTAAGATTGTAGATTTTATATATTTTTGTCATTTTCTGACCTCCATAAACTTCATATACAACTTAATTTATTAAGTTGAATAAATTAAGTGAACTGAAATTAGTCAAAATGTCTTCTAAATTTTATCAGATTATTGTCAGATACAGTTCTTATTGTTGAAAGAAATTTTTTATTTTTTTCTTGTACTTTAAAGAGACAGTAAAAATTATTCTTATACCTTAAGGAGATAGTACTAAAAATATACTATTTTAAATGTGACATATTATTTTAAAAGACACTTTCAAATAGAACTTAACATACTTTAGAAAGTAGGCATATAAGATACTATCTCAATAATCTCTTTCCTTTTCTTAATTTCTGAAAAAGCAACAAAGAATTAATTATAATTATATTATAAATTATTATTAATTATAAGTGTAAATATTTGATTTTAAACTCAAGGACTTATGAATAATCATCTATAATTTAATAAACGTTTTCAAACACATATATATTTAAAAGAAACATTTAATATTAATAGTATTAATTATTAATGTTAATAATTAACATTATTATTAAATATGAATATTTAAAAGAAATTTTAGACTGACTAATTTTAAGAAAATATGTTTACATTAAAAAGTAATTTTAAGAAAATATATTTACATTTAGAATCTTGGATCAAAGTCTAATCAGAGGTAACTGTTACCTGTTTTCCTCAAATTTTATATTTATATGTTTATGCACAATTATGGATGGAAATGTGTCCCCATCAAAATTCATATATTCAAACCCATATCCTCATACTTTAGAATTGACTGTATTTAGAAATAAGGACTTTAGAGGGGTAATTAAGTTAGAATGAGACCTTTTGGATGGGCCTTAATCCAGTCTGACCCAAAGGAGAGACACGAGGGATGAAGTGCACATGGAGAAAAGATCCTCTGCAGAGGGAGCAGTGATCTGCAAGCCAAGGAGAGAAGCCTTCAGAAAAACAAACTTGCAGACACCATGATCATGGACTTCTAACTTCCAACACTGTGAGGAAATAAGTTTCTGTGGTTTAATCCACCCACTCTATGATGTTTTGTTACGGCAGCCTCAGCAAACTAATACAAGTGCTATTTAGCAAATATCAGCAATCTACCTAAAAAAATTACTTTCTATTTCCTGTTGAAATTGCTGACTTCAGAGCATGGCAAAATGGGAGCTATTTGCAATATTTTTGTGAATTAATATCTCATGAAATAAAAATGAGGACAAAAGTTTTATTCATGAATACATTATAGAGTACAAAGAACATACTTGTCATAATAAAAATACATAATTCAAGGAAAATAATATTACATTTAATAACTCATGTGATTGTTCAGAGAACAGATTAGACTTTCCTTCAATAAAATTAAACCATGCCAATGTTTTTTTTTTTCAGTGTTTCAAAGAAAGCGCTTTTTTTAAATGTATATACATGAAGAACATTTAGTTGTATCATAAAATAAATGCAGCACTGTAAGATAAAGGAAGACTATTACAAATGGAGTTTTGGCCTTTCCCCCCCACCATCTTTAACCTGCTGAACTTAATCTCAATGGTTATAGGAGTTTTTTGCTTTTCTTTTTTTCTTCTATTCAGTTCACATTTCAGGCTGTTGAGCAGATGCCTGTGATTCTGGTGATTCAAATCACTGGTGAAAGTTTATTCTCTGTTTCCTCAATTTTTCAGGAGCTTTTCTCCATAAAATGATCTCCTGCTGCTTGAAGTACCTTCTGTCTTCCTCATCAACAAGGACTAGATTCCAAAAGTACCTTACTGAAAATTTTTTGTTCACATCTCTCATTGTTGGAGTTGGGTCATATCCCACTAAAAATAGTCTTATTGGAATTAAACCAAGTCACAGTAGTATTTACCACCCGTCTTTTATTGCTATAGTCATTGGGCAACATAACATTAAAAAAAAAGAAAAAAGATATTATTGATAAAATTAGCTGACAGAGTCCTATACAAATTACTGAGATTTCAGTCTTTAGCTTTTATGGATACTCGTGGCTTTAATTATTTTATCATAATATTAATTCATATAATCATTTACTTTTGGTTGAACACTTTCCACAAATGGCAAGATAAATATTGAGAAAATAACCAGGAATAAGACATGGAACCCTCAGTTCAAGAAAGTTCGTAGTCAGCTTGGATATGAAGGACACGTGAAGTATCAGTAGAAAACATCTTTTATATTTGAGAAGTTGTATTTAAGATAAAGGTAGCAAGATGCAAGAGGTCAATTCTAAAAGAATTAGGCAATAGACTATCATAGTTTGACTTGAAAATTAGCTAGGACATCTAAAAATTCACTTCTTCTGTATTTGGAACAAGATAACTTGATTCAAGAATGAATACTTAAATATAGCCCCAGAAATGGAACTAGCTATTAGTTGAATACTGACAATGGTTTGAACAGTGCAATTCAGATCTGGAAACCATTTCTACAGACAAATCTGTTTCAGCAGATGTTTTGGGGAGGATGGGATTTGTTTCTTGATCAATGGTGGAAAATATGTACAGTTACCATAGAAAGAATCCCTAGGAAATATGATATAAGGCAAAAAACAATGCTATATAACTTGATGTAAAATTTTAGTCTTTCACAATCATATGAGCTTATAAATTCATACCGGTGTCGATTTTATATAGAGAGAACAGAAAGAACTAACTAGAATGAGACAAATGGAATTTTTAAAGATAGTTTTGGCTTTTCTCTCCTAGGAATAAATACAAAATAAATAAATACAAAATACAAAATAAATATAATTTTAAATAAATACAAAAAATATTTCAACAAATATTTCCAGAAATATTCATATTTAAAGTTTTATCTATGTGGTGATTAAATGGAAGAATATATTCAATTAATAAGAGTTTTGTTATTAGGTATTATTTGTTCTGAATATGATAATTTCCTCTAATAAGAGAGTTACAATAATTAATACTAAATAAGCACCTGTTATTTCACTTTTGATAATTTATTTTTTAACTTTTATTTCTCACATAATTTTAGACTGGTAAAATTTTCACAGGGCTGGGTACAAGTTTTTAGGTCCATTATCACAGGAAGGAATAAAATGCTGTTCAAGGTCTCATTTTTTTTTTAGTCCCTCTTCTCACGGGTAGAAAAAATAGAAAAAAAAAAAAATAGAAAATAAACCTCAGTTTCAACTCTACTTAACAACAGAAAATTTATAGTGATTGCAATGAATAGCAAAACCAAAAGGTTGGCATAAAACTGATAACTATCCAGTTCACAGACTAGACCTATTAAAGTACTTCCTTGAAGAAACTGATCTCTACACAATTTCCTTTCATCACCTGCACTCAAAAGAACATACGCAGCACACACACACACACACACACACACACACGTTTATTGCGTTCAAACCCCCACACTTCACCCAAAGATACATGGGCACATGCTGGTGACCACATTCATAAGAATGTACAACTCAGTTTCATAATAGTCATCAAGCATCTTATTATTCTCAATTTTACACTTGATCTTAGCCAAAAGGCCAAGTAGTGATTATTATTCTCAGTTTTAGAGAAAAAGCATTTAATATTTCCTTATTGTACTTGCTTAAGTTTCTTGTGCATATCTTGTATCAGCATAAGACTTTCATGTCAATCCCAGTTCTTTAAAAACCAATTATAAATATGTGTTGAATTTCATCAAATTATTTTTCTGTATAATTTTAAGTGATTTTTCTGATTTAAGATATATATCATATATATATATACCTTAAATATATATATATATATTTCCATCCAATATTTTCAAGCCCAGATTTTATCTTTTAGAAATTACAAGCATAATTATTATATAATGTGTCTGATAATGAAAACATCTAAGGACTTTTGTGTCTATTCTCTGTTAATTTACATGTTCTGGCTTCTATTGCCTTCTCTCCTTGAAAGGATTTGTGTTTACATTCTATTTTAATTGCCTGGAGGCACTATTAATTTAGTAATCTTTAAATTATTATTTTGTATTTTTGATTATTTATGGAATAGGAACTTGTGTTACAAATATATATTTCTAATATTGAAATCACAAAATCTAAAGGGCTTTCTGCCTTGCTTTGCTTAAGAACTGGACACATGTATGGAGAGTTTTCACATTATGGATATGGTGCTGGTGAGTTTATTTCTGGAAACAGTATATAGAACTTTGTGTACCAGTGTTCTAGTGACAGTTTCTACTTTTGGACTCTACATTGGATGAGTGCTGGCTTTTGTCTCCATCTTCATGTCCCATAAGATATTGTAAACAAAGCTTAGGTTTTACACTTTCAAGAAATGTTCTTAGGGTAAAGCGCCTTCAGAATTACCTTTGCCTCACTGGGTCCTCACTGCTATTTAGCCTTTGACGTTGTAATTCTTTAGTAGCTTGTCATCATGTTGCTTTCTTTTTTTATTACTAAAAACTATTTAAAAGTATGCTAAGCACTAAGGATCCTCCATGTCTATGCCAATCCACCTGATCTTCACCAGTGTACCTTTTCATGCAGAAAAATTAACAGGGTGGGGTGGGAGTTAGCACTTTCTCCAGTTTTAGTCTCCTGTTTTTAATATAGTAGTGATTAAAGACTTGATGGTTACTTCCATTTTCTTTTTAAATACATTATTTTTAAAGCATTCTTAGGTTCATTGCAAAATTTAGAGTAAAATACAGAGATTTCCCATTCAAAGTGTTTCATGGGATCTTAACCACAGTTGACACTTTTTCTGGGTTTGGCTCAGACACCCCCAAGCATTCCACTGACTCAGGCAACACTTATTCAGTCGCTACAAGATCACAACTTGTTTACTGTTGAGGTTTCCTGAGCGCACTGCATCTGACACCAGACCTAGATTTGCAGCCGACGCTACACATCAGTGGGCTCAGTCATTGGACATACAATGTCCACTGCTCCATATCACCCCAAAGCCACAAGGCTTATTGAATGTTTTAATGAAATTAAAGGACAGACTTCATTGGCGGAGGGAAGAGAATACGATAACCCCAGCCTGGACTGCATCTTAGGTAAGCCACTTGGTGTCTCCATGAAGCAATTCTCCAAAAGGACACTTGTCATTTGCGTCACATGTCCAATTAGATGGTCTGCCCTTTTCTTCAGATTTCCAACGCTTTTTTACAATTATTGACACCTCAGTCCTCTGGGGGATACTGTAAGGACTCTGCATTCTCTTCAGTTCTTTTCTAAAGACTGAAATATATGGGAGCTCAAAATGTCCATCAAACAAAGGACAAGAGACTATATAAGAATATTTTGAAATCTTTTAAAAAAATCAGGATTATATAAATCAATTCTTAAGCATAATGTACCTTTCTAACTCAGTTGTATTAAACTATTTTTCTCTAAATATGCTTTTGTCCCTTTTGCATTCATCCTTTCCAGATGAAAGGTTTGGATGAGAATATGGGATGATTTAAAAAATAAATTTTGATTATTAAATGGAACACACTGATAGTAACAGGAAAAGCAAATAAAAAATCTAAAATCCTGGTCCCTAAGGAGGCAAGAAGGGAGAAGGGAAGACATCAAGGATCTTTGTTTTAGAAAGCTGCTTCTGAAAGCTTTGTCTTCTAAAACACACACACACACACACACACACACACACACACACACACACACCATGCTATCATTCCAAGCTGCCGGGAGTGTTTAGGATTCAGACTGACTTTAACCCCATAATCACACCTGACAGTGCCAACTATGAAGCGACAGCTACTGTGTGTTCCTTGTAAAACATTTCACTCTAGATATCCACACTTGTGAGGCTGAATGATATCATGACAAGAAAAACTGTTCAAAGCTGATGGTCACAGGCAGTCCTTCTGAAATCAAGAACTAAGCTGTTTTTTTGGACTGGACTGGAAGTCTAGGGCTGGAGACCTGATAATGGGGCTACACTGGGCCCTGTTAACTTGATTAACATATACCTTATCTGGGATATCCTAACACTGTAAACTCTTTGTTACCAGAGTTACCCCATGCACCTTCTTAGATTCTACTTTCTGTATGTGTTTCCCTACCAGACAGAACCTCAGTCCTGGAAGCTTTCAGGTCAGCTACAACTTACTGGACAGAGCTATGCTGTGCAGAATTGATGCCTCAGACTAGGCAAAAAAGATTCATATAGAAATTCGAGGAGCTTCCTCCCTCTAAAGTAGATCTGGATGGGCTATGATCCATCTTTTCCTGCCTTGATAACTGTTGGGCCTGATGGTTACCTTCAGTCTTATAAGCAGACCTGATTAGACTCCTGGGAATGATCTTGATAACTGCCTTGGCCTCCTAACCCAAATTAATGAGGGTATTATCACAGCTCCTAAAATTCTATTTGGAGACACGGTTGGGTAGCTATGTTCTTGCTCAGGTCCTAAGAAGTCAAGGGATGGGTTGAGGAGTCTTGCTCCCGCCAAAAACTATTACTAAGTTCTCAAGCCAGACAGGCAGTTACAAGGCTTTTCCTGATAGACCTCACTGGGTAAGCTACCTCCTCACACCAGACCTGATACATGGTCAGTGCCTTATAGACCCCAACAGTGTTACGTCATAGACTCAGGGCCTCCTGGCTCCCCTGCTCTTCAGCAGATCTGTATTCTCACCCATGTGTTTCCATTTAGAAGTCTCCTTACTGGCAGAGGACAGAAAAACGTAAAGACCATTTTCCTCACTCTGACTCAGTACTCAACTGCTTTCCCTAATCTTAATCTCGGGCTTCTCTATTCTCCATATCCTTCTGACCACCCCATTCCATACAACTGAAAAATTACTCAAATTTCTTGTTTAGGACTCCCCAGCCAAGACTGTACTGATTTATTTGGCCTTGACTGTTCCATGAGAACTGAATACTGATTTCATATCTATCTATATATAGATCTATCTATATCTATCTATATATAGATAGATATCTATCTATATATAGATAGATATCTATCTATATATAGATAGATATGAAAAGAAATGGATTAATACTTTCATTTTTCTGAGGGAAAAAACACAGTTGTCAACTTACTGTTATATACTCTTTAATTTAAAGTAAAATTAACATAACACCAAACAAAAAATAAAATAGCAGGGGGCCTTGAAACCTTAGGTCAGCTCTTACAAAATTTTTAGAGGATTTCCTTCAGGCTGAAAATAAACAAACATACAAACAAAAACATCATAAGCTAAGAGGATAGAAAAAAGCTATAAACCTGGGGAATTTTAAAAATCTTTTTTTAAATTTTCTTCATTTATTTGACAGAGAGTGAGAGATCACAAGTAGGCAGAGAGGCAGGCAGAGAGAGAGGGGGAAGCAGGCTCCCTGCTGAGCAGAGAGCCCTATGCGGGGCTTGATCCCAGGATCCTGAGACCATGACCTGAGCTGAAGGCAGAGGCTTTAACCCACGGAGCCACCCAGAAGCCCCTAAAAATCTTTTAAAAATAACAATGGTAATATCTAATTTGTGTAGTGAAATAAGTAAAAACAAAATACTGGATATTAATAACACATAAATCAGGGTATCCGTATTAACGTATTCCCCATGTCGGGCTCTGTGCTAAGTGTTGAGCCTGCTTAAGATTCTGTCTTCCTTTCCCTCTGCTCCTCACATCTCTCTCTCTCTCTCTCCTTCTCCCCTGCTCTAAAAGAGTAAGAACTGACATCTACAAGAAAAATAGATAATGCACCATTAAAAATACTAGTATTTCTGTTTCAATAATTTATAAATCAAGCATACAGCAAAATCAGTAAAATTATAGAATTTAATGTTATTCTAAGTTAAATATATGTAAAATATTGAGTCCCATAAATGGAGAATACCAATTTGTCTAAAACTGGCACTGAACAATGATTATCAATGTGCTGGTCCAAAATGTTGCATTCAATAATTTATTAAGTTTGAATTTATTCAGACCACAAACTCCAACTCCAATACAACTAAGTTAGAAATAAATAATAGATAATTAGGAAAAAAAACTCCCTTTATTCAGAAATTTAAAAACAAACTTCTACAAACATGAATCAAATAAGAAATCCTGATAGAAGCTGTAACATTCTGAGAGCTTATTTACAATGAAAAATATTATACATTGGGGCACATGGGTAGCACAGTGGGTTACGTAGCTGACTCTTGGTTTCAGCTTAGGCTGTGATCTCAGGGTCATGAAATCGAGCCCTTTGTCCAGCTCCACGTTCAGTGTGGAGTTTGCTTTAGAATCTCACTCCCTCTCTTTTTGTTCCTCCTACTCATGTACATTCTCTCTCTCTCTCTCTAAAGCAAATAAATAAATCTTAAAAAAATAAAAATATTATACATTAAGGCATGTGGGATATAGCTAAAGCATTAAGAGGAAATATACAGACTTTAAAAACTACATATGAAAAGAAGTTAATAAAAGCACACAAAAAGAAAATAAAAATTAACAAGAAAGGAAGTAACTAAGGAAAATAAAGAGAGGGGTGCCTGGTGGCTCAGTGGGTTAGGCCTCTGCCTTTGGCTCAGGTGTCCTGGGATTGAGCCCAGCATCAGGCTCTCTCCTCAGTGGGGAGTCTGCTTCCCCCTCTCTCTGCTTGCCTCTCTACCTACTTGTGATCTCTCTCTGTCAAATAAATAAGTAAAATCTTAAAAAAAAGAGAGAAAATTAATAAATACAAACATTTAGTATAGAAACACACAAGTCCCTTTTTCTTTAAAAAATGAAATAAATTAGACAAACACTTGACAATGTAAATTAGAAGAGATAAAAAGCCAATTTCA
>CM053604.1:94056212-94077994 GCA_028646535.1 Procyon lotor
AAAAAAAAAAAAAAAAGCCAATTTCATGAGGTTAAAAGATGAGTTAAGAAAATAAACTGATATTATATATATATTAAAATCACTGTGGTAGACTACTCAATATAGCTTCTAATTCCCCTTTTTCATTACATATATATATACACATTATATTATATATATAATGTATATATAATATATAAATATTATATGTAATAAATAAGTGAAAATTATTGTGTAGACAGCTCTAAGATAGCTTCTAACTACCCCTTAGTATTTGTGCCCTTGTCTAATTCCTTCTCTTTTGGTTTTTTTTTTTTTTTTTTTTTTGGTTTTCTTTCTTTCTTTTTTAGAGAGAGAGAGCAGGAGCCAGGGGAATAGAGAGGGATAGAGAGAACCTTAAGCAGGCTCCACACCCAGCATGGAGCCCCACATGGGGCTTGATCTGATATCATGACCTGAGCAGAAATCAAGAATCAGACACTTGACTGAATGAGCCATATAGGCACCCCTGGACCTAGCAGTTAGCTTTTAAAAAATATCAAGACAACAAAAGGAATAGGATGTCATTTCTGAGACCAGGTTACACAAAAGCCTCCACCTTTTTCTTCCTCTCTTGCTCTTTAGCTTGCTGGCTCCATTGGCAAGCTAGCTTCTATGTTGTGAGATACACTATACAAAGAAGCTAATTTAGGAAAGAATTGAAGGAGTTAATCAACAGTCAGTGAAAACCTAAGGATCTCAGTCCAATCGACACTGAGAAATTGGTTCTGGTCAATAACATGAGTGAGGTTGTTAAAAGATTGTCCCCAGTCAAGTCTCAGAAGAACTCTTGTACAAGAGTCACCCGAGTGAACTGTATCTAGTTGCCTCACTCCCAGAAACTGTAAGAAAATAAATGCTTTTGTTTTAAGTCATAAGTCTGGGGTAATTAGTTCAATGGCAACAGATTAAAAAATATAACCATCAAAGTACAAAAAGGAAAATAGCAGGAAATCTCAAATGTGCTGAATCTAAAAGCATATAGACGCAATAGTGACCATTACTAGTGGTAAAGAGTAAATACATAGACTGCATCATAATCACAGTAATGTGTGTTTGATATTAAAGAATTGAGCAACATTATTTAACATTAAAAAACAATTTGAAAAAACCCCAAATGATCACCACAACATATTCAGAAGCATCTAATAAAATTCTACATCTGTGGTAGAATAAAAACTGGGAAGTGTTAATAAACTTTATTAAATTAACAAAGGAATTTACAAAAATCTTACAGCAAGCATAATACCAAATGGTGAAAGTATTTAAGGATTTCAAAGTATTTATTTTAAGATCAGAAACAAAACAAGTATGTCAATTAGCTAGTTAACATTTACTTTAGGCTTTAGCTAGCAAAGTAAAAGAAATTAGAAGTAATAAAAGTAGTAAAAAATTAAAAAGAAATAAAAATATGATTATTTTCTAATTACAAAAGATTTTTATTCAACTACATTGAATTTAAAAATATATCTGCTTATAAAAATTATCATAAAGTGAATGCAAATGCTTAAGTCAAAATCAGAGATTGACAACATAACTAGTAAAAAGCTATCAATGGGCAATATAGATTCAATTCAATAGTAAGGAAAAACAAAAGAAGAGTTGGCAAACATATACAGACATTTTAAAAAGAAGACATACAAATGGCACACAAACATGTTCATTATCACTTATCCTCCTGTTAATCAGAGAACTGTAAATTAAAACTCACAATAGTATGTCATTTCACACTAATCAAATTTACAAAAAGTAAAGGTCAAACAGTGTCTTAGAATATGTCTAATATCTTGGACACAGTATGCAATTATGACAACTCCAAACTGTGATAGTATAAACTAGCACAACAATTTTAGAAAATAAATTAGTATCACTCCTAGAATTGACAAAACAATACATCAATTCTACTCCACAGCACTAGGAAACAAATATAAGAATATTCCTTAGAACATTTTTCTTTCTCTTTTTTTCTTTTTTTCCTAGAGAGGAAGAGAGAGGGAGAGACTATATGTGTGTGGGCAAAGGGATGGGAAGGGAGAGAGAAAATCTTGAGCAGGCTCCACATCCAGCACTGAGCCTGATGCTGGGCTTGATCTCATGACCCTGAGATCATGAACTGAGCCAAAATCCAGAGTCCGATGTTTAACTGAGCCACCCAGGCACTTCTCCTTGGAACACTTTTCTTGATACCAAAGTATCAAGTATCGAAGTACCAACCTATACAATTCTTAACACAATTATGGATACATTTTTATGCATACAATGGAATTTCCACTCTAATCAAAAGGATTACTCTAGGATACATCCATTCGGGTGAATATCGTAATCATGACATTGATTGACAGACTGAAATCATAGATGATTTCCTTCAGTAAAGCCCATTTATATAAATTTCAACAATAGGAAAAACTAAGACTGTGTATTAAGGACACTAATAAGAATTATTAGAAAAATTATGTAGAAAAAAAAGAAAACCCACACATTTCTGGGGTTAAGAAAAAGGTTTGTATTGAGAGACCACCTGAAGCTCCTAAAATACTCTCAATATTTTATCTTAGTCTACTAATGTGTGGAAGGTGTATTCTTGCTATCATCCTTTAAACTATATGCATATATGTCGGTATGTACATTTCACAACAAAAACTTTTACAAAACTTTTAAATGAGTTTTAAATTTTTGAAATCCTCAAAATTTTTACCTCATTTTTATTCAAAAAATATTTGTTGTGAAGCTTCAAAAAAAGTATTTTCTAGCAAAAACATCTACTTCTTAACTACTGTTTTGAAATGAGTAACATCTTTACCATCTCTGAAAAGGAGAAAAAAAAGAAAACCAAAACTGAGATTTTATTGAAGGCATTCTTCACCATATGAGATATGTCATATAGTATCTTTGAAACTATTTTTGAATTTTTTTTACGTGAACTCATTACTTCAAAGAAGATCATTCTCTATTCTTTACAGGATTCAGAGGGACCTAGATTTATGCTTTGTTGAAAGAAAAAATACCAGTATTCACATTGTATTAATATCATAAATGCAAGAAATACACACAGAGAGAAGAAAGATGCAATTTCTTTGAGTTTTCTACATATCTCTTTAAAAGTCATGCTGAAATGCTCTGCTACCAACAAAACTGTGTGTGTGTGTGCATGTCCATATGTAAAGCTCAAATCAAGGATCTGCTCTAGTGTAATTAAAATACTAAGTTCATAATTATGTAAATGAGAGTTGTAATTATTTAGTAATATTTTATTTATTTTTATTTTTTATTTAGTAAAATTTTTAGTAAATTTTAGTAAAATTTAGTAAAATTTTAAAAACAATTTGACTAAAACAGTTTTGCTGAAACTATTGTAAAACTTTATGTAAAAGCCAACATGCAAAGAACTTTATTTTTAAGGATTTATTTGTATATTTATTTAGAATGCATGAGTGGTGGGGAGGGCAGGGGGAGAGGGAAAGAATCCTCAAGCAGACTTCACAGTGAGCATGGAGCCCAACAAGGGGCTTGATCTCAGCACCTGAGATTATGACCTGAGTCAAAAATAAGAGTTGGATGCTTAATTGACTGAGCCAGCCAGATGCCCCTTCACAAAGAATTTTAGATGAGTTCATTTAAATCACTTTATTCCAAAATGTTAATGTAATAAAGGTGTCTAGAATCATTTCTCAATTTTTTATTTGAAAAAGAATATTTTGTGTTTAGTTATAAGCACTTAGACAAATCTTCAAATATGTAAATCAACTATCTTCTCTAAAATGTTTTTCTGGGAAAGTTGGGTGGCTCAGTCACTTACATGTCTGCCTTCAGCTCACGTCATGATCCCAGGGTCCTGGGATAGAGTCCCACATCAGGCTCCTTGCTCAGAGGGGAACATGGTTCTCCCTCTCCCTGTGCCTACCACTCCCCCGCTTGTCCTCTCTCTGTCTCTTACAAACAAGTAAAATCTTTAAAAAATAAAATAGGTTTTCATATGGGTGGCACTTATTCAAGTTTTTGCTTTTGTTCTATGCAAAACCTTTGGTAACTTATGAAAAAAGTGGCTGTTCCAATATTCTGAGTGATACATAGTAGACTATTAAGTAATCATTTATTTTTTCAAAAGCATTTGAGACATATTTAGTTCCACAACCATCAATTATTAAAAAACAAATGTGCAAAAAAAACCCACAAATGTACATCTACATCAAGGTTTATTTACTTATTATTGTTATTTTTATTATGTTATGTTAGTCACCATATATCATTGGTTTTTGATGTAGTGTTCCAAGAGTCATTATTTGTGCATAATACCCAGTGCTCCATTCAATAGGTGCCCTCCTTAATGCAAGGTTTAGATGAGAAGGGTTTGTATGTCTTTGAGGACCTAAGAAAACAGTGATTGTTTAAGTATCTTACCCAGATCTTTTTATGTTCCTCAAAACAGTTATAAAAATATGAACTATAAATGATACCTGAAAATTCACAAGGCCATTGTGGAGGTAGGTTTGGCAGGCGTGTGCTAAAAGATAATAAAGTGAATTAAATGTATTTTATATTATATATAGGAAATAAAATGTACGTAAGAGATATGAATTAGATTCTTGACAAACTGTTAAGGAAGTGTGTCATGTTTTCCTTAAATATATGCAAAAAATGTAAGGTTGATGTTGGAGGTTTAACATTAAGTTTCTTCCAAATTTTCAGCTATTCGTTTATATAAAAATACAGCAGAAATAATGGATATACTTAGCACCATGAACCTAATATTACAGGATAATCTAATACAATAATTGATAGGAAATGTCAATAACAGGGAGGCAAATGTGTAAGAATCATGAAAAATTTAAAGGTTTTACCATAGGAAATAGTTTAACACTATAAAATACAAAGTAGGGGTCTGGACTGAGCATTTTTCTAAATACCTCATAAGAATCAATTTTGAAGCAATAGCCCCAAATATCTATATGCTTCTTCCTCTTTCACCAATCCATTAGTTTTCATCATATATCCAGAGACAGGACAATACAAAATATCTGGTATGAAGTAATTTGGACAATTGGTATCCTTACTTTGTTTTTCTTTACAACATTATGAGGAAGGTACTAAATTAATATTTGAGAAAGCTAAAAAACACTGAGAAGTTATGTCAGTTGTCAAAGTCCACAAAGGTATGAAATAATAGAGACTGGATTCCAAACCATGTGTTGGCCTCCCAATCTCACAAAGCTCTACAGGTCTAAAATAAGCCTTTTGAAATAATCTAAAGAATGGAAAAACTGCCTTTTTAAGTTTCAGAAGAAAGACTTTAACTATGAAATTTATCTATTATGATGGTCATAAAATCTTCAAAAAACTGGAAATTTCATAAAGCAAGAAGATATAGCATTTATCAAACAATAAAACAAGGGAAAGAAAATAACAGAATGAGGAAAAATGACAGAATGAAATAAAATTGTAGACAGATCATATAGGACCAGGAAATGCTGACTAAAGATGTAATAGAACATGAATTAATATATAAAAACATGTAATAAAATGCCTAGCAAAAAGTAGTATGCAAGTAGACATTAGCTATTATAACTACTATAAATCATTTGCCCCTAAAAAAGCAAATTTGATCCAGACTCCCTTGTTACTTTTTAATTGTTTTCAAATAGTCAGGGAAGAGATGGAAAATCTTTATCCTCTGTGAGAACCAATTCCCCTTTTTCTTATCTGAATCTTGAGCATTGTTTTATCTTCATGACTTCACTTTCAGTACTAGGTTCTAACAGTCATTTCATAATTAATATATGGTGATTTTTTTTTCTTTTCTAAACTGATGTGATTCTTGATTGTTTTCAGTGATTCTTGAATTAATGAAACTGACCGATCTGACTGAAAGGAGTACTGTAAACACAATATCTTTTTTTTAAAAATCCCCTCACTTCTGGTTCTTTACTTACAGATAGCACTCTTTTTCATTCATTTACTTGATAGTACATACTGAGCCCACACATCAAGGCCCACACATATTGTAAGCAGTTGTTTGCCATGTGTCAGACATTCTGGCATTGGCTATGATGATGGAGTATATATGAACTGAAAAGGAAATTCTGGATGCAAATGGAAAATTCACAATAATCTAAAGGTAAAAACAGAGAGAGGTAATGAGACACAGACACTATGCCATCAAATATTTTCAACTATATGAAGTGAAAATAAGGGGAGAAACAAATCACATTTCAGTAAGAACTGAATAAATATCAATGTGGCCTTACAAGTCTCTTCATAAACAAATGAGAAATCTGTGAAGCAATGTTTACAAAGTAGGTTTGGGGAAAATTTTGTGACTTAAGATATTTTGACCAGGGGCACCTGGGTGGCTCAGTGGGTTAAAGTCTCTGCCTTCAGCTCAGGTCAGGGTCTCAGGGTCCTCAGATGGAGCCCCACATCGGGCTTTCTGCTCAGCAGGGAGCATGCGTCTCTCTCTCTCTCTCTCTCTCTCTCTCTCTCTCTGCCTGCCTCTCTGCCTATCTGTGATCTTTCTCTCTCTGCTAAATAAATAAATAAAATATTTTAAAAAGATTTTCACCAGCCAAATTGTAATTCACAAACATTTGTCACTTGACATAAAGTTTTCTTACATATTTAAGGTTACAAGAACACACAATTCAACTGACTCTTCTAAAAAATAGATAAACTAAGTATTTTTTTTAAATCTACGCATAGGAAAAATCAAATGAGGGATTTAAGAATGCAAAAGAAATCATGTATTAAAGCAATTAAAATTAAAAATAAATTTAGAAAAATACTATTCATCTGGTTAGAAATCTGTAAATGTCAATAATTATCACTGATTGAATTAATTTGAATGAAAAATCCAAATTATAGTAGTAGACACATAGTCAGCAGACTATCTCAACAGACTATCATTGATAGTACCAATGATAAAGTAGTCCTGAAATATTACATAATATTAACATATGGTAAATAATGAATATTTTGGCTTATCCCAGTTTGAAAATTATATGGTAAAGCTAAAGGAATTATTTTTTGAATATTTAAGTCATTAATAAAATTTTAAATAGATCATATCATTTTTAAGATACTAGAAAGATAAGGGTAAAACATATAATCTTTACAGAAAAGAAGTAAAGAAAGGAACTGTGTAAAAAGAAAAATTTTAAGTGTGTTTCAGGAATAGAACTAAATGCGAGTTTTATAAATAAGTACTGATAGTTTAATACTTCCCATTTAAAATATCCAGTTAGGAAATGAAGAAATCTACTGATAGAAAATAATTAATATAACTAAGATATGAAAAGGAAATGGAAAACACCACAACATATGAAGAATTGTTAAATTGTTAAATTCACTGCTAATTAAAGAAACATAAATTAAAATATCAAGGAGACACTATTTTCAACTGTCATATTGTAAAAGCATGTATTTAAATATTATCTGATTATTGGATGTGATGTTTTCCACATATTACATTATCTTCCTATTACAGATAAATAATCTTTTCTATATAGAAAATAACTATGATCTGTATAAAGAACAGAAATGTATTTATATGTTGAAAGAGAGAAGACTTAGCTATAGGGAATAGTTTCTAGGTGGTAGGACTTACGTACTTTTCATTATCTGATTTGCACTCTTTTGGTAATTTCTAGATTTTAAAAAATAAATTATGTGTTTCTTTTTGAATCAAAGTAGGTCATATTAATTGTCATAAAGTATAAGAAGAAAACAATGATTTGAATGATTAAAGTATAGGTTTATAAAAAACAGATGGCAAGTCTAAGGTAATTTATCTATAGAACTTAATGACTAATATCTTGCAGTCTATTATACGGAAGTAAATTCTATCTTTAATCCTGGATCCTCTAGATATACAGAAGAAATTATGTCCTTTATTATTAGATCATTATTAAATAGGTACATTAATCCAGTTTTATTATGGTTCCAGTCCTAAAGCTTCTACATTAGATGTTTATCATTTGTCCCCTATTTATCCTATCACATTGAGAAACCATCTGAGAATCACTTTTTCTTAAAAATATTATATCATCCTGAAGCATTGCAAAAGCTAAAATATTATAAATGAGCTCCAATAAACATTCCAGTATATTTAACACTTAGTAAATAAAAGCTTTCAATTGCAGGTAAATCAAGCTAGTATCAAATTGTCTTTAAGTAAAAAGTCAGAGAATGGGTTTAAATATCTAAAACACACGGAATTAGACTGTTTTTAGACACAGCAGGATCCAACTCAGTTGATGTCACCTATTATCCATCTCTTCTCTCATGTTCTACCATGTTTTAGCTCTGTGTTGTAGTATGTAGGCTTGGTTCTCTAAGCAGGCTTTTTAGATAGATTACCCCCTACCCCAACACACATACACTAAGGTTGCATTGTTTTTATATCTCCCGATCAAAGAAAAGTAGAGGCCCTCTGACCAACCATATGATTCTCCCAACAGAACTCTGATCCTGCTTGAGAAGAGCTGGCTTTGGTCAAGTAACTTCTGTAGAAAGAGCTGTAATGACTTAACTCCCAGTCCTACCAGAATTAAGGAAGGAAGAAAAAAATCAAAAGAAAAGAAAATACCAAAAGAAAAATAACCCCCTGGAAACTTAGCCTTTTACTTATTCTTGGTGGCTATGACTCTAAAAGGTCCAAACACGTGTGCTGTTTCATTTTTAGGGCTGCCTTTGTCAAGAAACTTAGACTGTACTTTTCTCAGACAGGTAGAAGAAACCATAAGACACTTCTTGTTCTAGCTCTTTTTCCTCTTCCCATTAGATAAGTGTGGCAACATGTTCTAGGTGAATTTTGAGATCTTGCTTAAGATCATTACTTCATAATTATCCTGAATATTCTAGACATTCTCTATCTCATTAATTAATACATACATTTCACCCTTCTCATCTAAGGACACAGCTTACTCAAGACAGGTACTAATCTTAATTTCTATGATATATTTTGGTTTTGTGAGAAGAGATTATATTAGTCAATTATGAACAATTTATCACCAGTAGGCCTATTTACTGCCTATCAAAAAGCATGGGTTAAGAATATGCGTTAGAAATGCATTAGAATATTTTAACATGGTTCCTTTGACCTTTCCCTTTCCATAAGACCAAGGGAATTTTTCAGCAGTATTGATGGTTAGAACCTGCTTGAGTTCCTACAGCTATCAACAACTTGATAAGATACACCTTTCTGAACAAAGATGAAACATTTATTCTTTTCTCCCTACTTGACCCCTCCAGAATTTGAAAGCTATCAAAATGACTTTTATTAAATACCTGATTGCTTGCACCATATAGACCTAATTTGGGGAACCATCTGAATCACTGCTTCGTGAAATGAAACATAAACTTTTAACTAAACTGACCTATCCTCAGAGCTAGGAGACTGGTTCAATGAAATATGGAGCAATTTATCAACTCAGGACAAGCCCAACTCCTACTTACATTTGATAGCCCAAGATGTTAAAATATTTCACAAATCTTTGAACAAATTCTTAGGGACCTTGAAATCACAGACATAGCTTCATCGTGGGTTCATCTGAGTTTTAAACAATGGCTAAAAATTGGTTTTTAGGCTATTGCTACATAATGATTATAGGACTTGGTACTATAAACCTACTTAGATTTGTGCTTTCTGGGTTACACTGTGCCCTATCCCTGACTTTTGGCATTTCAGCTTCTACCAAGGCAGTTAATGTCCTTATCATTGACTTGAATGCTTTGGCATCAGCACAGGGTGGATTGTAGTGTAAACCCTGACAGTTGCTTTATTATTTTTATTTCCTAGCTTTGTCATGCAAGTGACTGACTTAAGTTTAGATTGTTGAAAAATCCATTTCAGGAGGCATCCACTTCTAAGAGGCTATGTTGAATAAGCATGCTGCCATCTGGCAACTTTCATAAAGAGCAAGGTTTCCTGCCCCCATTGAGGCTCCTTTGTGTTGGAGATCTTGTTTTATTGCAGCAACTGCTCATTGGGTTGTGGTTTCTCTCTTCTTGAAATTTAAATTCTAGTTCCTATGTTTTAAAGTGACTAATAAAGAATGAGACTGAGAAATCAGTCCCCATCCTCAGCTCCAACAGAAGAACTCAGGGTCTAAGCATTCTCTCTCTCACTCTCTGTGTCTTTCTCTCTCTTGATCCAGAACCTCAATGTGTGTTCCCAGGTGTGTTGTGCAATTACCAGGATTTGTAAGTAATAACTAGTAATTTTTTTTTTTTCAAAAGAAGCAGCAGTCCCAGCAGCCGCATGAAAGTTCCACAGGGTCAACAGGTAGACTTCATTTGTGAAGTTATGTGCCTACCCATTAGGAGGCACAGAACTATAACTAGGATAGTATGTTACAGTCAGCATATTTCACTGAGCAAATTACAAATTTTGTTGTGGACAGTTCTACTTTAAGGGGAGAATGCAAACTTACCTAAGTTTTTACTAGTTTAGTGCTTCTTCTGTTTCATGTCAAAAAGATCTCAAGAGATCATCAGTGTATACATGGTGATACTTTCTGGTATTAGTTTACCTTCTAGTCATTTTGTTTCTCATATTTATAATCTCAGATTGTAATAACAGTAACAAGATTGTTCATGTTTACTATTAATACAGAAATAATGGTATAGAGCAATCTTATTAGTGGCAGATTCACTGATATCCTTTCTTTCCCTTATAGACAGCTGAACATGGCATCCCTCCAAGGGATCATCTTTTGTCATTGACTATCCATCCTAAGGCCCTAGAAACCTGTCCACTGGAATATAAATTTCCCTTTATAATTCCTTCAGAATTGGGGAATTTATGTTACTAAGATTTAAGAATTAGGGTACTTAACAAGGTAGAATCTGTGGTGATCTTATAGGACTCCTAGAGCTTTTATTTTCACTGTGGTTTATAAGTCAAATAGATTATTGGATAAATATAACTTTAAACAGCTCATGAAAAAGCTGTGCAGCAAAATACATACACCAAGATTTTGAGGCCTGAAATAAATACGTATAAGCAAGAAAACTGGAGCAAGCCAATCTTCTAAACTTCTAATCATGAGCAATTTTTTTTCCATTCTTAGTTGGCCAGTCAGTATATTTAAAACACATGCAGAAGTCTTTCTAATTATATCACAGTAAGACAAAATGTATTTTCTGATAAAGGTTACTAGATAATGCATAGTTTCCTAAGATGGAGTTCTAAAATATTCTAGTTCATATCAGTCCAGTTTCTTTACACACCACTAATTGTTTCCATTAAGTTGCTGGCATTTTAGAATCATCAATTAAACATCCATGGTGCATTAAACAATTATGCGATATACAACTCTGATATGGATATATTTAATTGCTTCTGGAAAGCTTTAGTTAAAAAATAAGTATACATTTTAAAATACAACGCTGATAAAATTAATGAGCATATTCTAAAACTGGACTTAAATAAGAAAGGAGTGATACTGAAAATTCAACAAAAACGGGAAAAGTAAAAGTCCCTCATCTTGCCGGAATCTTTGTCACTACCTATCAAAAACAAAAGTGGGAAAGCTTTGATGAGTCCAGTTAGTGCAATGCATGGATCAAAGTGTCAGACTGATAGGATCAAAGGGAACAAAATGAAGTGGTAATGTTGTGCACCAGATTTGAAACCACAGCAATGATGAGAGGTTCTCACAGGATGGAACAGGGAAGCTTTGATTAGTGCACCTTGTTTGTACTGTGAAGGCATCAAAGTGGCAAATGCGCCTGGATCAAATGGGGCAGAATGCAATGGGTAATGGAGCACTCAGAGCTCACTAGAATTTAAGCAGAGATGTTGATGATGTGGTGGAGGCCAATGCACACAATCCCCATCTGGCAGCTGGGAAGAAGAAAAGAAAGGAAAGAGAGGGAAAAAAAAAAAGGAATAATTTTAATCACTTGAAAGCTAGTTGATTAGGGCACAACCAAAGAATCAAATAGCATTTTCAATTATTGCACGGGATGTGAAAACTAAATCATTTTTTAAAAGTGGGCAGTATTACCAATTGTTCGTTATTATTTGTGCTCCATGTATTTGTTCGTTTTCAATAGTTCTATTATGTCTGTTAATTCACAAAGTAGATTCTCTTTGATGTTATATACATTTAAGTTTATATTTGCTGGGGTTAGTTGTCTGTGTTTTATCGCTTTAGAGTACACTATGTGAGTAAGATTCATTTTACAGTCAAATTTCACTTACTGTGTTTGCAGGGATTTTGCATTCCCTGGGAATCAATTCCATTTAAAAGTTAAGTCGTAAGGCATCTGTCTAACTCACTTGATTAAGTTCTTTTTCTCCCCTCATTCAAAAAGTTACAAGTTAGCAAAAAAAAAAAGTTACAAGTTACAAGTAGTGTTTGTAAATAAAAAATGAGCATATTATTGGAATATCGAAACATGTACGTAAAATTTTCCCTAATATAGTGATAATGCTTCAGATAAAAAATAGAGAAAAGTGTTTAATTATATTAACATTACAATAAAATTAAATATGTTTAGCATTAATATGACTAATATTATTAGTGACAGAATGCAACTTTCATGTCTGAGGCTGTGTGCTGGCTGCTTTACATTTATTCTCACTTATCCTTACAACATCCCTATAAGTGGGTATTGTCATGATGGGGGGGGGATTTTCTGGTGATTTTGGGGAAATAACAAGTGTATTTTTCAAATAGAAGGGAAATAAAACATTGTGAAGAAGAGGGCAGAATTGTATTGCTTGCTTAAAATCTATCCTTTGTTTCTCACCTTTGTTATGGCTGCCTTCTGTCAGGGGAGTAAACTTGACTACTCCACTAAGTTTAGATGTCACCCTGTGACTTACTTTAGCCAATGGAGTATTAGCAAGCATGGCCAGTTTAGAGATAAGTGTGCTCTAATTGTCTGGCTTTCACTCTTGACTTTTTGCCTTTCACTGTGAGAAGGATATGCTCCAGAAAGCCACTGCTTCAAGAGAATTAGCAAATGTGAAGCAGACCATCTTCTTCTTCTACTTTTTTTTTTTTTTAAAGATTTTATTAATTTGACAGAGAGAAACACAGCGAGAGAGAGGGAACACAAGCAGAGGGAATGGTAGCGGGAGAAGCAGGCTCCCTGCTGAGCAGAGAGCCCGATGTGTGGCTCGATCCCAGGACCCTGGGATCACAACCTGGGCCGAAGGCAGACGCTTAATGACTGAGCCACCCAGGCACCCCTAAAGCAGACCATCTTCTGACACAAAGCCTTCAACTGAGCAACCCCAGCTGATCTTTAAACTGAGCCTAGCAGAGCCATGAACTACCCACCGAATAACGAGCAACATCCATTTGGTATCAGTTGTTACAAAGTGTTATTTTAGCAAAGCCTCTCCAAAGCATCATTAAGACATTTTTATGTTCACATAAAGAGGTCATTGACCAAATATGCACAATTATTTGAATGCACTATCCTTTTAAGCAGAGGTTGTAGTCGTTACCCAGGTACTATTACTTCTTCCGTTATTATTCTGCCCTCCTCTTGTTTTCCCCAAAAGTACCTTGCATGGGTTACTAACTTGTGAAATCTCTGTGGAATGTATTTTGAGATTTGTTCTCACAAGAGCAACAGGGGGTGGAGAAATCTACTGCCTGTACCTCTTGAGTACTGATACTCACACAGTGATGCTGATTGTACATCTGTTCTCTCAGGTCTTTGGGAAGTCTCTGTTCTCAAAAATCTTACATTTGTTTTTTTTTACTATCATTTCATACCACTTTTGAAGGTAAATTTATATTTTATAATAAAATCATTAAATAATTGAGTCTCAAAAATTACTTCTATGTCATTACATTTTCTTCATTGATTACATAGAGTTCAAATGTGGGAAGATGAATAAATAGCCAGATTTTAAGTATGTATTGATGTGCTTCTTGAAATGAGGGAAATCTCTACTTACGAGGAAGTTATAGGGTTATAAAACCTTGCCCAAAGAATGGTTAATCCCATTGCAATATATTTCTTTATTCATCAACTGAAACTCATACTTTAGGAATATGGAAAAAAATGGAAAAAAATTAAAGGTTTTTCTCAACAATGAGCTGATTAGATTTAATAAAAATTAGAAATCTTAGGTATATAAACACTAGAGCATAAAACCAAATAGTAGTGAATAGTGAAATCAGGAAAGAACAAATTCTGTTTATATTTTTGGATGCTGTTTTAACCTTAACACTATGAATTGAAGGCGATTAAATTAATTTTAATTATTAAATTCAAATGTCTCTGCTGAACTATATTTATAATTTGATGAAATGTCCTTTAACAAAAAGTGACAACATGAACATAAATAATACTTCAGCTGACAAATTTATTAGTACAAATTATTAACCTACTCTAACTACATTTACTGATATCCTGACTCACACACCTAACTATGCCAGGAAGTGTTCATAAAACCCGACTGCACAATAAATATCTGTACTTAGTTAAAACTTTTCTAATAATGAAATCTATGGTTCATAATATTAGGATTATAACAGTGGCTAATTTAGTCACTCAATTTTGTACTAATTGTCCTGAATAGCATCAGGCATTCTGTCAGTAAAAAGACAGCTCATTTTACAAAAATCTGAATATGGCATAAATGAAATTAGATTCTCCAAGCCCAGATGAACTATATTCTTCAAACCCAAATTACTAAGTGACTAAAAAAATCAACGTGCAACCCACCCTCAATATTAGAAGGTTAACTCTTGATTAAAATTAACAAATTTATCAGGAAGATTAAAAATCAGAATTCAGGACACAAGATTTATCCTCAAATATAAGAGGAAATTTTAGCGTATATGAAAAAAAGACTGCTTTTGGTTTTTTTGTTTTATTTTGTTTTTGCCTATAATAGAGTATTTAGACATGTGTCAACGTTCTACATACTTTAACTTTGGTGCTGTAACTATGACTTTGAATGCAAATATTTCCAATAAAATATACTTTAAAACATACATAACAGATAATTAGTAAAATTTTAATGAAACCTAAAATATTTTTTTAAAGATTTTAATTTATTTATTTGACAGAGAGAGAGAGATCACAATAGGCAGAGAGGCAGGCAGAAAGAGAGGGGCAGAAGCAGGCTCCCTGCCAAGCAGAGAGCCCCATGTAGGGCTCGATCCCAGGACCCTGAGATCATGACCTGAACTGACGGCAGAGGCTTTAACACACTGAGCCACTCAGGCACCCCAAAACCTAAAATATTCTTAATGCTTTCTGTTTATGTTGGAAAAGATAACCTTGTGATAAAAAAAAAATTGTTTACCATGACTCATGATAAGTGAAGGTATTAACCCAGGGGGAAAAAAAAACTTTTTTTTTTTAATTTATATTCTTGTTATTTCTCACCATGTACAAGCAACATTTAAGCCACGGTATTTAATTTACTTGAGGAGGCTAATATTCTGTTTTTTAAAATCACTGAGTAAACTTATTTTATAAAAATGTTGTGATATTTCATTTAGTTAAAACTACTGAAGTGAATATTGTAACACATAAAGTTGATACATATTATTTTAACAGAAGTATTAGATGAGTAATTTTAAAGTACCAAATATTTGTAAAAATTGGATAATACACATTCAGTTAATTTCTACACTCATTCCTTCATTCATTTTTTCATTTACCTCCCATTAGTGTCTTATCCAGTGCCTATAATGAGATGCGCAGTTGTGAAAAAAAAAGAGCTTCTATACAAAGTCAGATAGATGCTTTCTATTTGAACCTAGGTTTGACCATCTGTAAACATGGGAAATATGAGGGCTCGCTCTTTGGTTTTAAGATGAGAAGAGTTATATCAAAACTTAGCAGAGTGCAAAGCATGTGGTAGATATCTGTGGAAATTGAGTAACTATTAGTCATTATTATTTGTCTGTACAAAGCGCCATTATTTGCTCTAACCTCATGGGTTTGCTTTTCCATTCATGCTGTGTGTAGAAAATGGCTTAAAGTTGGTAGCCTAGATTCCTATGGGAATATAATTAAAGCGATAGGCATTAAGCTTGGTTGAACCAGTCACAGAAACCTAAATTAAAGGAACTACTATTAATTCAGAAAAACACACATTTGCCATGGAAGCTTTTAAAGCCTTTTGATATTCTAAGGCATCTTATCTCAGACTATTGAGATAAGGGTTGAGATTCATGAGCTTTACCTGTGGAGACTGTAGGTTATTTATACCCACCATATTCACTGCCTCAGAGTAACAGCTTAAACTAAGACAGTGATGGTCAATTATATCTCAGCAAAACTGGAACAATACTTAAAAAGACACATAAAAAGGATAAAAGGGAAAGAGGAAGAGGAAGGGGGAAGAGAAGAAGAAAAGACTTGTGTGACTTCACATGTGATAGGGAATAGTAATGCCTGCCATTCATCCAGCTGGCTGTTTCTGACGGTACTTCAATTCAACAAATACTTACACTCTAAGAAATTACATGTCGGTGTGTTGTCTACAGTCTTGCTACTTAAATGGTACCACTTAAAGGCCTGAAATTAGCTGCTTCTTCATTTATGTGTGATGACAAATAGAAACCAGGCAGCCATGACACTAGAAGAAATTAAATCTAGTCTTCACCTGCTTTGAAATTCATAGTGAAAATATTTTAGCAGAGAGCTTTCTTTTCTTATTAATCCTTAAAACTAAGCAGTATCTATGCCTATTAAATGATTCTCATCATATCTTTTTAAAATATCAGTCCTGTATTTTAAGCCGATGATGGTTCAATCACCTGGGCCAGGCAATCATCTTGCTTTATGTCGGCTGTAGCTTTTAAATGTGGAAAGGTTCTGATATTATTTGCGGAAAAGGCTGTTTGTTAGAATGAATATCAAACTGTTGCTTTTACAGGGTCAATTTTCTTTATAATTGCTACTGGCATTAACAGTCATCTCTGAAACTGCTCCTAGAAAACTGGCTGATGGATTGGTATGCAGAATAATCAAAAGAGCTACTGGAGATAATGACATTTCTTTATAGGGAATTGCTTGAGGAAGATTTTCCCTTTTAGCAAGATGACTACCACATATGGTTAGAAAGTTGAGAGAGGGCTTTCCTTCCCTTTTCGGCCTAAGGCAAAACTATAAGCTCAAATAGGCTTTGTCCCTTGTAAGATGTTTGCTTTCTTCAGCAATTCTTAGATTAATGGGCTTAACAAGAACAGAATTCTATTGTGTGAAACAGCAGGTCAGCATTTGTTCATGTTCTGACTGCTCCTGAAAAATCAGATGTTTTTGCAAACAACAGTTAAAACATTTTCTTTTACTAAGTACATTAGTTAGTGTTTTACAAGGCTGATGAGAAGTAACAGGATTAAAAATTTCTCCTTTTTGTGTGCACTGCCCTCAATTCCTTTTCACACATTCATGAAAGTGCGATCTGGCAATAAAAATAAATCTATGTTCTTTTTACTAGACTAAGTGAACTTCAATGAATCCCAACTTCATCTTTTTCTCACATTATTAGCATTGTTTTTTTCAGGCATTCCATTTATTTTTTAGGTCGAATTTGATGAAGAAATGTGTTAAGAACATTAGAAATCACTCAAATAGCAAACGCCAAAACTTTTTCAAGGTGCATGCTGGTTAGTGCTCCTCCTTATCTTTTCCAAATGCAATTTTTTTCTCTTTATTTCCTCTTACTTGTATCTTGTCAGTGACTTATTCCCTGGGCTACCCCCAACATCCATGCTATTTATATACTTTTTTTTTTTTTTTACCTTTCCAAAGCAGAATCAGGGTTTAGGATGGTATAAATGGTGTTGATTTGAGGGAAAAACAATAATTAAATGCTATAGCTGAATACTATTTTCTGTTTTATCCCAATTCCTCTTCTTTCTTACACACACACACACATTCATACTCTCACACACAAGACCCCAGCTAGTCTTCTAGAACGATGCTATCCAACAAAAATATAATACAAGACGCAAAGGTAAGCCATGTATCTAATTTTAACATTTTAGTAGTCATATTAAAAGTAATAAAAAAAAAGGAGCGCCTGAGCAGATGACTTACATAAATAAAACTTAAAAAACAAGGAATAAAAAAACATAAAATTAATTTTAAAAGATACATTATTTAAACCAAGAGATTTAAAATATTACTGTTTCAATTTGTAATCAATATACAAACATTAATAGGATTTTTGTGATTATTGTGATTCTTTTTTCTGTCTGGAGTTTTCAAAATCCAGTTGTACGTTACACTAGATACTGTAAGGCACGTACGCAAGAAGGGCAGCATTGGCAATAGGGATTTTGCCAGAGGTTTTTAGAGACCAGCCTCCCTTGGCTCTGACTATTTCCTGAGTCCACTGCCCAGTACACCTATAAATTCTATGAACTACCTGCTACCTATCTAATAAGTTATTTTTCTACTTAAGTGTTTTTGGTTTTGGTTTTTTGTTTTGTTTTGTTTGGGGGGTTCTTTTTATAGGTGTTTTGTCACCAGAGACCCTGATTGATATGAACTCACATCTTTTTCAAGGGTTCCTTTTCCTCTGCATACATTTAAACCATCCTTAATAAGTAAGACCATTATTAGTTTGTTCTAAATAAATTGTAGTCAGTCATGCTTATCAAATTAACAGCCTAATTAACTAGATATACTGCTGTATGGATAATATATGGATTGAGCCAAAATAGAATGTTAATGCTCTATCTTTAACCTTTCTCTTCATTTCCCTCCTAAGCAGATTTCTTTTGATACTATCATATAAGTGTTGCTCTTTTCCACTCTCTTCTCTTTTTCATACTTACATTGAATTAATTTTCATTTGCATGATGGCAATAAAGCATATTTAATCTCCTCTTTCCAAGATATTCTTTATACAATATTGGCTTTATCTAAGTAAGAAGCTATTTTTGGATACTCCTTGTCTAAAATTCTTCAAAGTCAATATCCTCCTGGCCCCTGCAAATTTTATGATAATATCCATAAACTCCTCAGATTGAGTTTTAAGGCTTTTCCAATACTATTAGACCTTTTATCTTTATATCCAGAATCATTTCTAGGGGGTCCTCATTTCAAAAATGACATTCATATAAGCTTTTGTGACACATTTTTGTCATAAGACACATACCTCATACTCTTACTAAACACTCCATTTAAAAACTTCCACAATAATTTATTGCAATGTTCCTGCATTAATTACATTGTATTGTAGTTCTTCATTCATTTTGTGAATGTCTTCCTTTTGTATACTCTAAAATTTCTGGAAAACAAGCTCAATGAATATTTATTGGATAAATTGAAAAATAAATAGGTGAGTCAGCAAGAAAACCCATTTAATAAAGATGTACATATTTGTTTTAAATTTAATTATAATTGAAGATAATTGTTCCACTCTGCAGTACTTGTTGGAGCAAAAACACTTGTACTATGAAATTGGACCTGATTGTGAATAATTATTATACCACTTAGGAGTCCTATCACTTCAGGGAAGTTATATGACCTATCTGAGGTGGAATTCCTTCATCTCTATAATGGAAATAAAATGTATTGTAGACACTATACAGATTAAAGGAGATATAAAAAAACAAATGTATTAAATGCTCAATGTAGCACACAACTTTTAGTAAGCATTCATTAAATTTAAGTCATTATTTCTGATATTTAAAATATTTAGTATTTTGATTATTCAATAAATCTTATGCCTACTGCACACAAAGAAATAATTGTGATCATTTGTCTCTAAGTCCTAACCTAGTAGTTAAACTTTCAGAAAAAACAAAATTTAAAAATCACAAGAGATTAGCTATATCTTACTGATAGTACATGTGTATCTGAATGTGTGTCTTGTGTGTGTGTGTGTTTGTGTGTGTGTGTGAAATGATGGAGAGTAAAAACTATTTCTATTTTCAAAATTTAAGAAGGTTGATATATTTTCTTTATATCATCTTTTACTAGAAACAGTAAGGCACAATTTGCTCACTTGCAATAGACATATATAGGTCTTCTCAATAATTCTTCTCACTAGGGCATCTAGTATCCTTGTTGAAGAATCTTCCTGGTATGCTTATGGGTATCTCTGTCTGATATAATAAGCTCACTTTTCTTTCTCACTATTGAGTTCTGCTCCACTTTGTTTACTTGAATGGGTAGGTCTTTAGTGTATCTCCAGGAGCACTTACTTGAATAAAGAATAGAAACCCATCATTACAGGACTTTTGATCTTAATGGTATTTTGGGGGCAATAAGAATCACACTGTCATTTCCTACATTTAGGTAGATTTTCAAAACTTTGTATGAATGTATGTTCATTTAGATGCTAATTGGTAATGGGTAAAAGATAATAATTTGTTTTCATTCTTAATTTCCAGACTTCATTGATAGATCTCTCTGAATTCTTAATGTGATTAAAGCAAACAAACAAAAAGTGCTGCTTAATATTCTAATATGGTGTTTCTCTTGTGGGACAAAGAGGTCCTGTCCTGACTGAACTCCCTTAATTTGAATGTTGTCTATTATTCATGCACAAATGAATTCACAATTTTTCCAATTACAAATTTAGTATTAAGATCACTTTGAGTTGTTATTATATTATCTTGGCTTCTCCATGACACTTGGTCTAGGAAGTAGTCACAAATTTAAATATAATCTTATATTGGATTTACCTGAAAATATTTGGAAATCCATGGCTTTGAAAAGGATAAATTTTTAGTAATCCTCTTATTTTCATTATATAGAATCCACATGGGAAAAGATGTAACACGTTTAATTAAAAGAAATAGAGAACAGGTTAGTAATTTAAATTTAAACTGTGCCTGATTACAGAGTGTTAATTATGTCAAAATCTCCATTCCTTAAAGGTGTTATGTGTATTTTAACATTATCACATGTTTTCATATGTTATATCTTTAATTCTTATTAAATTTTATGAAATGCACTGATTTTTATGTCATTTCAAGAATAGTCCCTATGAGGTGATATTGCTGAAAAATAATGTCATAGAATTAACCAAATGCATTTGCCAAATATTGACATCTTAACTGAAGGTAGCATCTTCTGTAACAGTACTAATGGGACTCATGAAAAATAAGAACCTGAGTTCATTTAGCTGAGGAATATTCTGTAGTAGTATGAAAAAGAGAAAAAAAATCTATTACATTCATGGACTCCTGAACATGTTATGACGTAAAATAATTGCATTTCTTGAAACAGAGTCACTTTAGTTTTATCCATTACCTATAAATCCAAAGTCTATTGCTTCTTAGCATTTTGTCATATAGTTGACTTACAGAGTTGACCTTGAAACTGAAATATAAGAACTATAGGTAAAAAAAACTCAGTTTCTCAGCAACTTTTACACGGAAGATTCATATTGATATTATTATTATTGATACTCCTATATTGCTCATTAAAAATCATAACACTACATAATTCAGAATCGTATTTTTATTGAAAATATGTGAAAAGATTATTTGAGTTCATTAAAAAACAAACAATGATCTATTCTTCTAGCTTAAGACACAGGTGCCTTAAATCAAACTTTTCTGGGCCTATATTTCTTTCTCCTGTGTTTTCAAATTAAAGACTGCTAAAGCCCATTCACTCACAAAGCCAACATTTATTACCCAATTAAAAGTGCTTGGTGGAAATAGAATCGTGAGCAAGTAAAGACTCTTCTTTTTAGAGTAATTATACTTTTAGTCCCGAAAATTCATATTAAATAAATATTAGAATAATAATATGTTCACTAACAGAATTCATAGTAGGATACAAAAAGGACACTATAGAAGTATAAAACAGAGGAT
>CM053604.1:94078494-94145746 GCA_028646535.1 Procyon lotor
TTGGCTTAGGTCATGATCTCAGGGTCCTGGGATTGAGCCCCGCATTGGGCTCTCTGCTCAGCAGGGAGCCTGCTTCCCCCTCTCTCTCTGCCTGCCTCTCTGCCTGCTTATGATCTCTCTCTCTCTGTCGAATAAATAAATAAAATCTTTAAAAGAAGACTCAAACCAGTATATTTTTTAAAAATAAATAAATAAATAAATAAATAAATAAGATTTTATTTCTTTATCAGAGAGAGAGAGAGTGCAAACAGCAGGAGCAGCAGGTAGAACAGGCAGAGGGAGAAGAAGCAGGCTCCCCGCCAAGCAAGGAGCCTGATGTGGGACTCCATCACACGACCTTAGGATCATGACCTTAGCCGAAGGCAGCAGCTTAACCAACTGAGCCACCCAGGCATCCCAGAAAATATTTTCTTATGTCTAGATATTTAAAGATTGTTGCATAAATTTTAGAAAAATACACATTTGCCATTCTCCTACTTTTCTTTTTTTTTGTAATGGTTTCCCCATTTTTAAATTTTAAATATTTTTATGTTTTTTCTACTTGTATCTTTATTATATTTTTGTTCTCCCTTCCATAAGTACATTTTATTGCTCTATTAGTAATATTTTCCATATACTGTATTTACTTCTTCCTCTCTCTCTGCCTGCCTTTCTGCGTACTGTGATTTCTCTCTGTCAGATAAATAAATAAAATCTTAAAAACAAACAAAAAAACCAAATTGGGTCTCAACAGATAACAAAAGATTGGGATCATTTCCTGCATATCTTCAAGCCACAATGCTCTGAAACTCAAACTCAATCACAAGAAGAAAATTGGAAAGAATTCAAATACGTGGAGGCTACAAGAGCATCCTACTAAAGAGTGAATCAGTGGAGCAGGAAATTAAAGCTTAAAAAATTCACAGAAACAAATGAAAATGAAATCAAAGCTGTTCAAAATCTTCGGGATGCAGAAAAGGCAGTCCTAAGAGGAAAGTATATAGCAATGAAAGTCTTTCTCAAGAAATAAGAAAGGTCTCAAGTACACAACCTAACCCTACGCATAAAGGAGCTGGCAAAAGAACAGCAAATAAAGTCTAAACCCAGCAGGAGAAGAGAAATAATAAAGATCAGAGCAGAAATCAATGAAATAGAAACCAAAACAACAGTAGAACAGATCAATGAAAGTAGGAGCTGGTTCTCTGAAAGAATTAATAAGATTGATAAACCCCTGGCCAGACTTATCAAAACGAAAAGAGGAAGGACCCAATAAATAAAATCATGAAGGAAAAGATTACAGCTAACACCACAAAGAAATTCAAACAACTAGAAGAACATATTATGAGCAACTACATGCCAACAAATTAGACAATCTGGAAATAATGGATGCATTCCTAGAGACACACAAACTACCAAAACTGAACCAGGAAGAAATAGAAAATCTGAACAGATCCATAACCAGTAAGGAGATTGAAGCAATCATCAAAAATCTCCCAACAAACAAGAGCCCATGGCCAGATGGCTTCCCAGAGGATTTATACCAAACATTTAAAGAAGAATTAATACCTATTCTCTTGAAATTTTTCCAAAAAATAGAAATGGAAGCAAAACTTTCAAACTTATTTTATGAGGCCAGCATTACCTTGATCCCCAAACCAGATAAAGGCATCATCAAAAAGGAGAATTACAGACCAATATCCCTGATGAACATGGGTCAAAAAATTCTCACCAAAATACTAGCCAATAGGATCCAACAGTACATTAAAAGGATTATTCACCATGACCAAGTGAGATTTATTCCTGGGCTTCAAGGTTGGTTCAACAACCACAAATCAATCAATGTGATACAATACATAAAGAAAAGAAAGGACAAGAACCATATGATACTCTCAATAGATGTAGAAAAAGCATTTGACAAAGTACAGCATCCTTCCTTGATTAAAACTCTTCACAGTATAGAGATAGAGTACATACCTCAGTATCATAAGAGCCATCTGTGAATAACCCACAGTGAATATCATTCTCAATTGGGAAAAACTGAAAGCTTTCCCAGAAGTTCAGGGACATGGCAAGGATGTCCACTATCACCACTGCTATTCAACATAGTACTATAAGTCCTAGCCTCAGCAATCAGACAACAAAAAGAAATAAAAGTTATCTGAATCGGCAAAAAAGAAGTCAAACTTTCACTCTTTGCAGATGATATGGTACATTATGTGGAAAACTGAAAGACTTCAGCACAAAACTGCTAGAACTCACACAGGAATTCAGTAAAACATCAGGATATAAAATCAATGCATAGAAATCAGTTGCATTTCTATACACTAACAAGACAGAAGAAAGAGAAATTAAGGAGTCAATCCCATTTACAATTGCATCCAAAACCATAAGATCCCTAGGAATACATTTGATTTTACAAGGGACTGTCAAATATATGTAATTTTCACTGGTAAGTGAGATATCCAGGTAAGCATTAAAATTCCCGAAGGAATATCAAGGTACAGAAAGATTAAATCAGGCTCTCAGCTCATAATAAGAGGCAGTGCATATATTACCAATGATCTTAATGCCCATCTAGAGCGTCATCTTCTGCACTAGTTTCCATAAGGCCCCAAAGACTATTTAATTCAACTTTAATGGTAAGGGGGAAATTGAGGAGAGGAAGTATTTTCCTAAAAACCTAATTCTGTGTGTATGTGGTTGTGTCTGCACATGTGCGTGTGTGTGTGTGTTTCATGTGCAAATACTAGTATTCTATGTTGACAGTACAGATATTTTTTTGAAGATTCTTAATTACTTTATTTGACAGAGAGAGAGTGAGATAGAGACCACAAGCAGGTGGAGAGTGAGAAGCAGACTCCCCACTGAGCAGGGAGCTTGATGTTGGGCTTGATCCAGGACCCTAGGATCATGACTTGAGCCAAAGGCAGACACTTAACCGACTGAACCACCCAGATGCCTTGATAAAGCAGATATTTGGTGGAGCTTTACAAATGTGAAGATAATTTGCAAGACATACGTAATATATTTTGATTTAAATATTGTTGATGACCTTTTTTAGAGGCCTTTTCTTGAAATAATACTTGCGTTGGGATCCCAGTTCAGTTTCTATACCATAGAATACATAAGGAATACATAATAAGGCAAGACAGTGCATTGAGAATCATAGATGACTAAGTTAGCATATTAAAAAATAAAAGATAAAATTTCTTTGCATAAGGCATCAGGAGAAATAAATGTGAATTAGGTATCTCCAGTACCTAAAAATAATTCCAGCATATGATTGATACTCAATAAATAATTTTAAACAATAAAAAGGCAAAACTTCTAAGCATAGCCAGGTAATTATTTTGTTCATTCCTCTGTGTTGGGAAAAAATTTAAAAATTGAACTGGAAAAAAATAGAAAAATAAAATGCATCTTTATAGATTCCTAGTACACTTACAAGATTTACAGAAACAATTTCCTGAAACATTTCATTTATTTTTGTTTTTCTATCTTCATAGATTAAGAAATATATATCTACATTGCACTGAGATAATCAAGTGCTTTTTTAAATTCTTTTTAGTGAGATTTATTACTCATCTTAATTTTAATTGTAAATTTTAAATTCTATGCTATCTAAACAAACTGACATTTATGAATTATGTAATATAATCTCACTTATAATAATGAATAAGACATTTTCAGTGATTTAGTAGAGACGGTATTTTCCAAGGAAAAAAGGACAATAGAGTAGATTGGTTTTAATCTGCCATCACCATCACCATCACTCACAAATGCATGTGTTATGGACCTATTTCCACATGATGTTTTGCTGGGCACTTCTTCAAATACCATATTCAGTGAATAAATCAGCAGCTGGGTGACAACAGTCTTCCCGAAACAATCAAACTTTAAAACAATATTGAAATATATGGTTATACAAGAACAATGCTTGCCTTAAAAGTGTAGGATATTATGGGAAGTCAATGTAGATATTCAAGATTAAGCTCAATATAAAAGCGTGCACTATATTTTGAAAGTGATACTTATCAGAGAGCTCTTACTCTTCTAAAATGCTTTTGCATTTACTAGAAACAAATCGGAGCAGGAAGGAACTTTTTCAAAATATTCCATTCATTGAACTCTTATTTATAAAAAACTTTGAATTTGGCAAAAGAGTTCTATACAAGTCTTTCAAGTTACACGTCCTGTTTTAAAACTGTAAGATTTATTTCCAATTTCTCCTCAAACAAGTCCTTTCTTTGCTATCTCAGTTATATATTTCAGTGTGTCAAAGAGCAAAACTCAAAATAGAAAGGAAATAGCCTAAGTTTGTCATGGCACTAAATTACCAGTCCAATTCTATTTTCCCTAACATTAAGGGAGAAAATGTAGCTAAGTACACAATAATTTTCCCCTTTTAAAGGTACAATATTTTTGTCTAGTTAGTCCCAGACTTTATCAGATCCTTTTAAAATGCATCTTCTTATTTTTCCTATCCAGATTTCATTATTATTCATATTTCATAGGTTCATTATTTTTATTCTAAGAATTTGTGAAAAAATACATTATACAATTGAAAAAGAAGCCATCTCAGCCATTACTCTTGATAAAATTTTTACTCCTCAAATATTGATCATTCAAAATCACGACACACACTTTCTAAAATAGGTGTCAAACTGAGGTAGTTTTGTCATCAAGGTAATCAAATGTAATAGTCTTCTATATCAAAGAGACTTTTTTCTTTCCTTTATAATTTTTCAATCCTACACTGGCTACAAAAGTTTGAAAGCTGACATCCAGGCATCTCTAAGTTTCCAAGATCACCTGCACACACATACTGCAAATAGAGTGACTCTCACTTCTCTCATATTTATATAAAGATTCAGAAAGATGGCCTTTCTTGTTATAATTATGGTGAGTGTAGTAGATACACACCATCTGTCTCTAACCAGCAAAAATGTTTCTCCTTCTTCCTTCGTTACAAGATTACTCCTTAGCCACTTTTTCAGCTGGATTTTTGTACAGAGAGACAGAAATGGAAGAGGAATGATTTTCTTTCTGATTAAAAGAGAAGTGTGAGAATACCTTCCTCACTATTTGCTTAGAGTGTTTATTCAGTAAAGAGAAATAACATGGTTGGAGTTCCTGCACCATCTTGTGACCGTTTGGGATGTGAAGCCAACTAAAATTGGAAACATAAGCATAAAACAGACAAAATACAACATGATATAGGCTAATAAGCTAATATTACTCCAAATAAAATAAAAATAATTAAGGCAAATGCTAAATTTTGTATTTTTCCCTAGAATTAGTTATGTGTGAACTCTGAAAATAATTATTTACACAAATCCAAATAAGAGAATTATTTGAACCAAGTTATTACGGCCAAGACTCCATTTCCCTTAATATTATATACATATAAATGTGAAATCATTCTTCTCACAACCTAAGTAAACTAATTTACTTCCTGTATAAATTTCATGGATGTGGTTTTCTTTTGCGCCACAGCATAAACAGTTATATAACTCAGAATAAATCTTCTTCTCCAAAAGACAGTAGTAGCATTAATTACTTTTGACAATAACCATATAGCATCTTATGTGAATTAAGGTTTGCTCTGAGTAAACTGTGACATTAATTTCATATCACTGACTGTTGATTTCATATGATTTTTTGAAATAATTCCTTCTTTCTGTGTATTTCTGACTACAATAAAAAGATAACTCGAGGTATAGAAAACTTACTGTCTGCCACCACCCCCATGCCTTCTGAAAGCTCAGAATCTAAAACCTAAAATATATTGAAACAAAGATATAATTTAATTAACCCAAATTAATAGATGGCATGCCTACCAAAATCTTTAAATTGAAATAATATTATTACACAATTATTAATATATATGTTAAGGAGTTACTCCCAAATGGTCATTTTAGAAGAACACTTTGAAAAATAAATAGCATCAAGCTTCCTGTTATTATTTTAGGAAATACTTACGGTGTAACCACTTAACATGTTCTTTTCCTTTAACCATTTTTCTTATGACCATTTTCAAATTACAGGAATGTTGCCATTGTGACTAGGGTTAATCTGTTTAACTATATCAAGATAAATCACACAGATTTTAAAAGGAAATTCATTTCACTACGTTGAGAGATCAGTCTGATGTTCTCGCTAAGACGTTTGGACAGATGATTATAGCTGTTCAGTCAATGCATGAGTCCCATCTCAGCCAAGACTTCCTCCCTCTAGTCATGGATTAGTGACCTTTGGGCAACTGCCTAAGGAATAGGGAAAAGATGCCTGTGTCTCCATCTGAAATCCTCTGTAGTAATTCTAATTGACTGCAGTGATATCTACTGGTGACAGTGGAGAAAGCTGACAGCTGCAGGCCCTGTTGTTGCAGCCAAAAAGCCACTCTTGTGGAGATTTTAGATGAGTATATTAAGTACTTTTACTAGCTCAGCTGGTGAAGTTACTTTAGCTCACTTGGCATGAGCACTGGCCTGAGAATAGTAAATCAGCTCTTAAAAGTATCTTCTTGTCATCTGAATTGTAAATGTTCAGTGAGCTAATACTAATCCTCTTTTATAAATAGAACTGACCCTTCAGTGCTTTAGTGTCATCAAGAACGTTTTTTTTTTTCGTTTTGCTAACTTTTCTTTTTCCTTTGCTTAACCCCATTTGCCCTGCTACACACAGTAAACGGAAATCTTTCAATAGCTCAAGATTAGATATCATAAAAGAGGACCACAGGTGAACCCATTTTAGTGTGCTGACCTTATAAAGAAAAATGCTGTCAGGAGCCAAACTTGAAATTGTAGAGCAGAGTAGGGAAAAAAAAAATTCACTGTTAGAAAACTTAGAGCAAATGAAACATACTGTTAGGTAACCCACAAAGTGCTACTGTTTTTCAGTAACATGTATTGTCAACCTTTCCCCCAAATTACCTTAAATTGTTCGTGAGACTCTATCTTATTATATAGGTTAGGGGAATATGGAAGTTCATTATTTTCAATATACTATAATTCATCACTGGTAATAAACTGTTCCATTAGATTACAGTGATTTAGTCCTTCTTTAGGCTTAACTGAACCTGTTTACACATTTCCTCTATCTAACGATACATAAAATACTCCTCCAAACACCAACACAAACATCGACAAAGGAATCTGAAGACTCTAAAGTCCTGTTTTTAACATAAACAAATAATTTCAGGAAGCACAAAACTTCAACTTTTCCAGCTAAGAAAGCATACAATTAACAGAGAAGCTAAGTGAATTTTTTTCTTACTTGAGATACTTGACAGAATGGGCTGTGTTTTATTTCCTTTTACATACCCACTGCCTTGAACATAGGACAGCAGAACTGGTAAATGCTTAATAATTCACTGACAAATAAAATAAGCAAATAAATGACATTTGTGAGTAGTAACGCATTCTTGCCATTTCTGAACCTAATTGGAAGTAAAATTGGCAAAATCAAATTCGGATGGTGTAGTGAGATCTACAAAAATAAAATAATTTATCCTTCTAGGATGTCCTTATAAGTGAATTTAATTGCTTTTTTTTTTAATCTAATTAGAAAAGCTCTAAGTTTCCCAAAGATTATTAAGTTTTCTTCGTTCATCATATTTTAATATTATCAAAGTATTATAAATTGCATGGTTTATGCATTTTAATAACAGAGTTCTTTTTAGTATAAGTAATATTTTCTCATTAAAATCTTCTATGTAATTTTTCCAAAAAAATCCCATGAATCCTATTTTTCAAATATAGATCTTGTTATCTGGCTTCATTTAAATTAATATCCTTATAATACTGTTTTTCTATAGGAAAAGCAGAGCAAGTCACTTTCTACACAGATACAGGTTTACAAAAGGATAAATAAAATTTCTTCAGTTATACAACTGTATAAAGCAACATCCTAAGGAGGCAAACTGGTCTTTAAAATGGGTTTTAGTTTTGTGTTCCCAAAATCAGTGCCACGAAGGTTTTCATTATTGCTCATTTTAAAATATGAGCAATATTTTATCGAGCAATATGAGCAATAAAATATTTTAAATATTTTAAACACTACTCATTTAAAAATGCTCATTTAATTTGCCAAGGTCTAGTGCCCTCAGGAATACCTTTCCCTGCAGATGCTGGAGATGGCAAATAGTAGGATTAGGATAAAAATAAGAAACAGTGGCTGCAAGGTAGAGAGGGCTATTTGATCTGTTCTTGGAAGCACAAGTTCCCAAGATGCCATCTATATATCTCAGTGCATTCATAATGAAAAAGCAAACAAATAAGAAATGTCTACATATCATAACAAGGCATGTTTAAAACTATTTGGTTAGGATACAGAACTGCTGAATTGCTTAATTACTCAAATTTAACTCTCCAGAATGATTTATTATTATATTGGCTTATAATGACACTAAAATAGAAGTTAAAATGCAGAAAAGCACTCCAGCAATAAAGTGAATAAAATGCAATAGAATAATATGTATGGACAACTCATGTGCCTTTTAGAATTATGGCTGCAACTTGGATCTCATTTATTCTGTTATTTCCTTAGCGTTGTAATGAACAACAAAAGTTCAAAATAGAAAGGTCACGTGAGAATTTTATGAACTCTACAGTCCCCACCCATTTATTTTTCTAATATAATAATCATCTGTAATTCATCTAAATGTGTGGTTTTTCTTCTTAAAGGGCAACATGGTATATGGTTATTTATACTTTCTATTTTCTTATCAAAAAGATCTAGTTTGAATAGGGTTCTACTAGTTCGGTTGTTAAATCCTCTGAATCTCTTACCTACCTATAAATACAGATAATAGTGCTCAATAGCAACTGCTCAGTAACATACCTTTAATTGAGCATTTGTATACTATTTTACATTAAGAAATTCATTAAAATTAATAGCAAAAGTAATAATAGAGTTATACTTATTTCATATAAAGACCTGTTTTGGATTGAATAAGGAAATCCCTGCTGCTAATGTTAAGGTCTACAGAATATTTCATCAATCCTTCATTTAATCATTTAGACGTTACGGTTGAAAATATTATAAAAAGAAAAAGTTCTATGGTGTCAAAGTTGCATAACCTGAGAAACTCAGGGTTCCAGGAATCATGATAACATACAGAACTCTAGACCACAGATCATTTACTACCTTTTTGGAACAATTCTTCAAGATGTGTCGCTATTTACCTCTTTTCTGCCAGAGGTGAGGAGGATGAGTCTCATGGTAAAGTAATTTGGGAAACAACATTACTCTAAGTTTCCCACTTAAAGTTTCATCATGCGTTTATCAGTAGAAAAGCTTGAAGAAGTTCTGCAGTAAAAAACTTATTTTCATCACAAAATATCTTTTAGTGGGATATGCCTACATGGATGCTGCTTTACAGACACAAAAGAAGCAGAGACACAAGATTTAGAACAATGGGGAAAAAAGCTCTTATAGAATTAACTAATATCTAAAGAAAACTAAATTTATTTCAAGAAAAATATAGAAGCTTATCTGACTGAGTTCCAACTTTCATTGGTACATTAGAATGATTATATCAGCTCAAATGGATAAAAATCATAGTAATCATATTATTGACTATATTGAGTAGATATTTTAAGGACATAATGATACACAATTTCAAATTATGAAGAAATGAAGATTGTTTTTTAAAAAAGACACCTTTGAATCCATCAGGCTGTGTGGCATAAATTCAATTTTAAAAGGTCCTATAAACTGGAAGCTGTAACCAAAGTTTTGCGTAGGTTAGTTCTTATGTGTTCACATTGTATACAGTTCCATATGTTAAATTATAAGAGAAAATATTATACATTAAGATTATGGTTAATTTTAAATGTGAAAAACAACTGATTGGAAAGAGGAAATCTGACAGGGAAAGATCCCAACGTGAGAAGACTGCAAAGAATAGTAAGATTGGGGCAACTGGGTGGCTCAGTCAGTTTAGCATCTGACTCTTAATTTTGGCTCAGGTTATGATCTCAGGGTTGTGAGACTGAGCCCCTTGTGAGACTCTGCGCTCAGTGTGGAGTCTGCTGGGATTCTCTCTCCCTCATCCTCTACCCCTCACCACCTCCCTAAATAAAATCTTTGAAAAACAAACAAAAAAGAGTAGTAAGATGACCAATAAAAGCAAGCAGGAAAGCATACCACAGCCCGATAGTACTGAAACTCAAGGAATCTGGCAAAATAGTTTACTATCTACAACATAGCAACCAACAGGGTCATCAGCACAGTAATGCAGGTTTCCCTGAGTCTGAGTGCACTGGGAGAGAAAATGGCCCCAGATAGAGACTATGAAGGTGTGTTGTGCCACAGCAGCAGAGTCTAGGTTCAAGGGCTCAACACCTGTCGTGATCAGAAAATAAGCCAATCTTTTCTTCTAGAAGTTGCCTAGTAGTCACATGTGATTTCCTTGACATACTTAAGTGTCTATGTGACGAACTACTGAAACTGCTCATTATCAGGAGACACATGGACATTGCTATTTGATGTATTCAGCAAAGATGTTCAAGGACACTCAGAAACTCTGGCAGATTGATCTCCCAACAAGAAACATTATCTGAATCAAATTAATATGAAGGAATTAAATTCTGTGGCATATCTGTAGAAAATTTAAAAAAATGCTGGTTAGTACAGATAGTTGGTAATCATATGAGATTAATTTTTAGCCAATAGTTTTAACATCTTTTCATCCATAAGGTATCATGCTCTCCTTTTTCAATTTTTGAATTTTAGGGGAATGATCTGCCTGTTAAGATATAACCTAATTTACAGACTAATTATAAAGTACATGCATACTTTTATTGAAATATCGTATTTAAAATTTGCATAACGTGATGAATGAATCACTATAAGAATTCCATATAAGGAAGCTCAAGCTGGGCCTCAACTCAAATAAGTTTAGCTGAAGTTTGGTTATAACCCAATTATTTCCCAGATAGTATGGCAGGTCAAGCCATTATAAATTGAAATTTTATTACCTATTGGCAAAATGTTATAAATGTCATACTGAAAAAGGTACGATATTATGAAAATGGTAATAGCGATATCAAAAGTAAAATTAAATGAAAGGATCTTTACAAACATTTATGTACAAAAAAATTGAGACTTTTTATATCACTAAATGTCCCTTCCACATTCCTGGTCAGGTGAGGGATAGATACATATACATGTATTTGTGATAAAGTGCAAATAACATTATGTGTGAATGCACATAGTGCTGACACCATGCAGGAGACCACTAAAAACATCCTGTGACTGTGATGGAGGGTGGCCTCCCCAGATAAGGTGTTATAGAGCACCCTGTAGAAGCATTCACTGAAGAGACAAAGGAAAGAAGGAAAGACAATACTTCAAAGTGAAGGTATCTTCTTAGAATATCAATGTTCAACTAGCTGAAATGTATCTTGGGAGAGTGGTAAAGTTGGCAACTTTGGCTGGACCTCTAAACAGGGTCTTTGTCATAAAAGCCCTGGCAGTGATTATGTTCTGGCTTAAAGACTTTATCCATAAAGTCACGGGGACCTTAAAAAACCAACAAAAAAAACCATATAATACATTTGTTGAAATCACTTTTTCATTCAGTTGGAAAAGGGATTTAAGGAAACCTTGTCAGTTAATTCAAGAAGGATATAATTATAATTGTGCAAATGACAAATGACAGGATGTCTATAACTTAGGTGGTAGTGATCAGATGAAGAGCTAGTAGAAGACACTCGAAGAGATAGCATCATGACATTCTTGATGGTCAATTGTTTGTTGAGGAATAAACAGGAGTTCAGGAAGATTACCAGCTTTAATGTAGTTGGTATTATTAACATAAAAAAGACATGATCAGTGAGATGAATGAGTTAGGGAAAAGATCAAGCTGGAAACATTATAGGAAACTGAACTAATGTTGCCCACTGTTATGGCTTCCTATTCATTGTTATACCACTGGCCCTGAACAAGGAATGTAAAACCAATTTTACTGACTTTAAGCACAGTCCAGTGACCATTCTGGTGAAGGAAATGTCAGTAGACATGATTTTACCATGACCTCATTCAGGCAAAAATTTAAATGTTGTGTAATATAGCTTGGAAGCTTGCATTCTTACCTTCTGCCATGAATATACCCAGGTAGTGGTCCCAGAATTAAAAGTCATGCAAAATCCAGTCAAGCTTAGCGGACATGCAAGTGATCTATGGGCTTTATATAGTATAAGCAAGAAATGTTAATTATAATCCAGTGTGAAAATGGTGTTATCACAAAACCTACCTAATATGATGTATAGTTCAGTTTTGCATGTCAGGTTTGAGTTACTTACTGAGAAACTGAAGAAGAAATTTTCAGTAGAAAATTGTTTAGGTACAGAAAGGACATAAAATAAGAGGCATAAGATGAAGATAAAAAGAGAAAAATGTACCTCTCAAAGTGTCTTGGCAATAGTAAAGAGGATTATTAAATGAGAGCCTTTTTCTTGACACTCAGTAAGAAGTCATCTGTAGTACCTCTATCCAAAGATGAAGGTGTCGTAGACAGCCCCAAATTTGTCACCAACATAAAAAACTTTTTGGATCCAAGAAAAACAAGAGCAAGAATGCATGTAATTATTGAGATGTTTTATATTAGTAGGTCAGTCTTCAGTGAATTAGCATTGTACAATAATGACTTTTGGAAGTCCTATTTAATATCATTATACTCACAGTCTCCCTAGAAATATTAGAACCATGGGATTGTTTTTTTTTTTTTTAATTTTAAAGAGTAATCTAATAGTGCCATCAGAAAAGTAGTTGAGCCAGTTTTATTAATGACATAAAGTATTAAGATGTTGGATATCTAAGACATACTGACTTTCATTTTATTTCAGTCTATTGCAGTCTTAAACATCAGGTGAATGATAGTAGCCCTCCGAAACTTTCCTGTGAGAGTTCACAACATTAAAGTGTTGCAGTGCCTCATTATTAAGCAAGTTAAGTTCTTACTTTATCAGTAATGTTGATTAGTTTTATCTCTTCCCAATCCTCTCACCTTCTAAGATTAATTCTGCTGTAAGAGAATGAACCATTTATAAAATGATAAGCTTGCCAAAATATAGTTCATCTGGATTCCTGGATTATTTATGCAAATTATTTCCTCCTATTATAAATATCCAAGTTAATGGGCAACTTCTAGAGGTTACATAGCCCATCTTTGTTATAACAGTCACAAGTATATCTGAACATGTATTATTTACACCCAAATATTTGAGGAATTAAAAAAATGAAAATAAAAAGATTCCAAGAGCTTGTTATTCATTAGCACTTTCAGGAAAGAAAGATACCTTATTTACTTCTGTATCTCCAGTGCCTAGTCAGTACATGGCACATAATAAGCATTATATAAAGGCTGTAGAGTGCTTTTCTCAGCCAAGGAAGGTGAACAATGTGTGCAAGGATGTATATACAGTACACAAAAGGTGCTTGAGGATACACAGCAAAGATTAGATTTAGCTTGTATTATTAGTTATTTGATTAAAGAAAATTAGTGCATAATTTTGAGATGGAGACAATTCTTTAGTCTGGCACTAGATACCCAATCAGAAACACATGCAAGAGTGTGCTCAAGATGTACAAGCTAAACAATGCTGTACAGAAAACCAAGTTATCCTAGAGAGATGAGGGATATACTTCTTACACAACATAAACTGGAAGTCAACTTGCAGAAATCCAAACTAGAAGGTAAATCACCAAGATGTGATTTCAACTGTTCAGCTGATTTTGATAGTCGATATATTTTTAAGCACAAAGGCAAAGAATAATTATGTTGGAATGTCTCAAAATTAAGAATGATGTGCAGGATCAAACAGAAGAGGATTCCTGTACTTCAGTGGTCTCTCTGTATAAACTGTCAAAGAAGTCTGCCTTTCAGAACAAGATATGTTTCAGTAAATGCTGGTGAAAATAAAAAAGGAACAAATCATCTGCAGATCTAAATAGTCTTCCAGCAGGATCTGAGGTGGGAAATACCTCTGCAGTTCATTTTCTCTTGGGATTTTGTCTTCAATTCTGCTTAAGAATATGGATATTGTGTAGGCAGATGTTTTATGGGGTTACTAAATATGCCTATTTTAAAAATAAATTTTAACTTTTAAATTTAAAACATTAAGTTTTAAACAATTTGTCATAGCAACTTTATGATTATGGACATTAAAACAAATAAATTTTTACAAGCTGCAAGAATGTAAATGTAGCTCCATTTTATCACCAAATGTTCCATACTTTGTCTTCAATTTGAAGGTGACAAGTAACACAATTTATGAACATAGAAAAAAAAAGTAGCAGAGAAGCAAAATATCTTGTTTAGGTGAAAGATAAGCTACAGAATTCTGCACATTGTTGTATGTCCTGGAACACCAAAAACTATGACTCTTCAGATAAGAAAGGAAAAAAGCTAACTTACTTACTATTGTCTACGTCATATATGCTACTTTAATGATTATAGTAGTTCTTTTAAAATGGCATTATTATTTTCAATTTTCAGAGAGTGAAACTGAGGCTCAGAATGCTCAAGGATATTGTGCAAAATTATATAAATAGCATGCAAATGGGTTTGATATAAACCTACCTCTGTCTTGTTTTATTCATGCAGCAAGCATTATTAATAATTCAAAGTAGGCCAGGACCTGTGCTAAGTAAATACAGCTCCAGTAAATTTTTGAATTTTTTATTTTATTTTTTTAGGTAAATCATTTAACCTTTTTGAGTGTCAGTTTCTCTACCCATACAATCCAGATAATTGTATCTCCCATGTACATTTAAAATACCATATATTAAATTACAAAATGCTATTCAAATATTAGTTTAAAGTAAATAATTGTTTTCATGTTTTTGTGTTAGCATAGGCAAATATTTGTACCTGCAATGGTGACAATAAAGAATATAATTTAGGGAAAGCATTCAACAACTATATCCCATTGTCTTAATCCATTGGGCTAATACAACAAAATACCACAAGTTGGTGGCTTCTACTAAAGAACAAAATTGATTTCTCACAGTTCTGGGGAGTGGGGGATCCAAGATCAAAATGCTGGCAGATTGAGTGTCTTGTAAGAGCCTGCTTTCATGTTTCTAGACAGGATATTTTTGCTGTGTCTTCACATGATAAACTAGGGATCCTGTGGAGTCTCTTATGAAGGTACTAAGCCCAAGTGTGAAAGATACCCAAGTGTGAAAGCTCTGCCCTTATAACCTACTCACTTCTCAAATGCCCCACTCCCTAATATCATCAACATACGAATTTTGGTTATTCATATGTTGAATAACCATTCAGACCATAATATCAATGAAATACCAATAAAAATATATAAACATCTCTGTGGGAACAAGACTTAAAGAAAGGAAAGAAAGAGTAAAATTGTTTGGGAGATACTTTTTGAATTCAGGACAAGAGTTTTCAAAGTTAGGTTTAGGAATATGTAATTTTTCTGGAGATTTGGATAGACTTATAACATCAAATAATGAAAAACTTGATGTCACCTTGAGTGTTGCTGACCTATTTTTGCAGTAATTTGTAAGGGTGGAAAATGAATTTTGGCAGTTCAGAAAAAAAGAGTTTAAAGTGGACAAGTCACTGTTCTTATCAGTGTAAAGTGGACAAGTCATTAAGGAACAAGTGAGGATACTAAGAAAAAAACAAGAAAGAAAAAGAAAACAATGACAGAGAAAGAGAGACATGGAAGAAGAAGAAAGAAGTACAGTAAAGGAGAAAGAAAAAGAGTTGTAGCAGAAACAACTGGTGAAGATCTTAGCATCATTTACACTGTGATGATTTGCTGTACAGGGAATTTCCTCATACATGAACATTGGTATTGTTTGGATAATATATAAAATATAATATTAGAACAATATTATCACATAGAATTAATACTGTCCACACTTTAATTGGGTTTAACCTAAAGATCAAGAATTAATATCTCCTAAATTATAATGTTGACTTTTTGGAAGCTTTTTCATTAAAGTTCACATAATGCCTTAAAATCTTACATATATCATGCTTTAATTTTTTCAGAAAGTATCTGAATTTGAACATTAACTAAGGAAACAATAAATATTACTATCAATACCCAATCCACAAGAATAATTTCTCATATTTATAGTTTAGACATAAAGTTAAGGAGTTGCTACTGTAATTCAGAATCATTTTGTATCACAGAGCCAAAATTATAAGGCATTCTTCCAGGAAAAAAAAACAACATAATTGTTCTTATTGGTAAGGTGGATAAAAATGAGGGAGGCAAGCATTTAAGTCATTGAGTCCATGTATTAATAGTTTAGGCTGATTTTAAGGAACTGGTCTTTGTTTTGCTATTGATATATACTTGAATACTTAAAGTATTTATTTTATGCCATAATCAATTACTTATACATTAATGACTAGTTAGAAAAAGTAAAAGCATCATAAATTTTAAGGAATCAGAAGGGACATAAGAATTATACATTTCAGGGGCTCCTGGGTGGCTCAGTGGGTTAAAGCCTCTGCCTTCAGCTACGGTCATGATCCCAGGGTCTTGGGATCGAGCCCCGCATCGGGCTCTCTGCTCGGCAGGGAGCCTGCTTCCCCTTCTTTCTCTGCCTGCCTCTCTGCCTACTTGTGATCTCTCTCCTCTCTGTCAAATAAATAAATAAATCTTAAAAAAAAATTATACTTTTCAGTGTAATTAAAAATTGTATAGTATCAATGCTATTTATTCAGATGATCTCTGATATGAAAAACTCATTATATAAAACATAAAATGCTTGGTAAAATAATTTAATATGCTTCCAGATAGGTAAGTATGAAGAAAATTAACAGAGTCCAGGGAATAAAACGGAATGTGGTTTCAGAAATGTTAATCAATGAAATAGCCAGATACCATCAAGGAAGAGATAGGACCTAGGTAGTAGATCTCTTTCACATAAATAATAAGAGCTCCTAAAAGGCAGGTAGATGAATTTGAGAATACCACACACATAGCTAATTTTAGGATGAAGTAAATACCTTGGAAAAGGTAGAAAGAAAAGAAAAGAAAAGAAAAGAAAAGAGAAGAGAAGAGAAGAGAAGAGAAGAGAAGAGAAGAGAAGAGAAGAGAAGAGAAGAGAAGAGAAGAGAAGAGAAAAAAGAAAAGAGGAAAAAAGAAAAGAAAAAAAAAAGAAGAAAAGAGAAGAAAAGAAGGAAGGAGGAAGGATGAAGAAAGAAAGAAAGAAAGAGAGAGAGAGAGAGACAGAGAGAGACAGAGAGAGGGAGGGAGGGAGGGAACTGCAGATCACAAAGAAAATTTTAAACCGGTCTTGTTATTTGGTGATGGTTAAATAAATAAATGCATACATACCTATATACCTTTTGGGCTATAATGGGCATTTTAACAGTGGTTTAACAGTGTAAATTCAAACTCAAATCTGTTACTAACTCAAGATTTTTAATTTAACAGAAAGTGGGCTTGCAACGTTCCCAGGAACAAGATAAGATCAAGTATAATCTCTTTTGGTAGAACCACAGTGATAGTCATCCTCAAGAATTACCACAGATAGAATAACATTAATGGACTCAAAATCAAAAATCATGGACCACACAGGGAAAAAACTCTGAGTAAGAGTCATCCGAAACAACTAACAGAATCAAACCCACAAGTACTTCCAAACTTAAATATATTTTAAAAAATGCAATAATCATGTTTCTGTGTTTTTAAAAAAAGTGAAATAAGAAAAATAAAGTATAAATCAAGAACCCTAAACTATTAAAAATGGTTAAGCATCCCTGTCATTTAGTCAAATGGAAAATTTAGAAACAATGCTGAAACACACACATTTTTAACAATGGTGGTGTTAAACATCAGGTTAGATAGAGCTGAAAACAGAACTAATAAAATTAAAACTAGAATCAGGAAATTCAAGCTCTATATTCCAGAGTCTCTAGGGATAGATTTTTTTAAAATGAGTAGAATCACTTAATGAAAGTCAGAATTCTGGGAACCTGAGTGGCTAAGTCAATTAACCACCGGCCTTTGGCTCAGACATGATCCTGGAGTCCTGGGATGGAGCCCCACATTAGGCTACTGCTCAGAAGGAAGTCTGCTTCTCCCTTTCCCTCTGCTACTCCCCCTTACTCATGCTCTCTCTTTCTGTGTCTCTCTCAAATAAATAAAAATCTTAAGAAAGAAAAAAAAAAAGAAAGAAGAGAAAGAAAAGAAAGAAAGGAAGAGAGAGAGAGAGAGAGAACAAGAAAGAAAAAGAAAGAAAAAAAGAAAAGACAGCATTCCTCAGGTTAAGGAAGTCTAAAGAACCTTACCACAATAAATACAAATATATCCATGCCTAGTAACTTAAGTATGAAACTAAAGTTTACCAGTGAAAGTAAAAAGTCATAAACCAGCCATAGGAAAAGAAAAAGTTTTCTGCAACTGGTAAAAGAATTAAATAATTCACTTGTTAAAAGCAACGATGGAATCATTGTCAAAGGAAAATGGAATAAATATGTGTTGAAAGGTAATCACTTTAAAGCATAGGAGTATAACTGCATTGAGCTTTATTTCATTGAAGATATTTTTATCCAAACATAATGCATGCCTACACATAATTTGTATAAATAATTTTAACCTCCTTAAGTTAGAGACAACAAAACTAAATTACAACAACAGTACAATGTTCTAAATTTCTTCTTCTTTTTTTCCCATGGCATGTGAAAAACTTCACTTTACTTTTTAAATTAACTTATGGGCATGCTAAAAATATGGACTATCTTTGGGGCGCCTGGGTTGCTCAATGGGTTAAAGCCTCTGCCTTCAGCTCAGGTCATGATCTCAGGGTCCTGGGATCGATCCCCACATCGGGCTCTCTGCCCAGTGGGGAACCTGCTTCCCCCTCTCTCTGCCTGCCTCTCTGTCTACTTGGGATCTCTCTCTCTGTCAAATAAATAAATAAAATATTAAAAATAAATAAATAATAAAAATATGGACTACCTTAAACTGGAAGAAGAGAGACAGAAAGTATACATACAACCAGAAGGAACATTTAATAATAAGGGGGTAAAAAAACTCAATCAGACCTACAGAAAGCTGGAAAAGAAAAAGATATAGCAAAATAAAGTAAAATAAAATGAGACAAAGATAAGCAAACAAAAGGTAAAATGTAATCTAAATACATGAATAGCTATAATATATGGAATGGAAATGGACTGAGTCAAATGCATGCAATTTAAAAAAATAACCTTCAATAATGTTTCCAAATCAGTGTGACAAGAACATTTCAGATTATGATCAGACCTACAGTAATAACTAAAAAAAAACTGATAAAATTTTTAAAATTTTTCTGTATAATGTATTATAATTAACATACATTTTAATTTATAAATTATTATAAATTTATTTGGTTTGTTTTATCATATATTATGTAACACATTAATACATAAAATTTTTATTTATCAGTTCTTTTATATATAAATAAAGGTATCAGTGAGAACTTTGAATACAGAGATGTCTAAACAAACCAAATCCATAGGAGAAAAAGCATTCTTCAGTTTGCAGATATCAGTGGCTTTCCTCAGAGAGGTAAACACTTCTTTATTTTGTGCATAGGGATCACATTGGGTCAATGTAGACATCAAAACTCTTCAGGGCATGTAACTTGGGCTTCCAAGAAGCAACGTTAAACTGAGTTAAAAATCCAAGTGTTATGGTTTGAATGTTTATGCTTCCCCAACTCAAATTAATATGTTAAAACCCCAAACCCCAGTGTGGCCATATTCAGAGATGGCAGGCTCTAAGGAATAGATCATAAATTAGATCATAAGGATGAGGCACTGATTTTATATAATTAGTGTTCTTTTAAGATGTAAGAAAAAAACATTTCTATTGTTGAAGCTGCCCAATCTATGGTGCTTTGTTATGTACCAAAAAGACATTTATTAGAAAGTAATGTTTATGAAATATTAAAAGAAAGAAGCAAGCAGGATTGGGTAGGGAGAGACTTTTTCTTTATGTTGAAACTTTTTAAAATTTAATTTCAATTAATTAACATATAGTGTATTAGTTTCAAAGGCAGAGGTCAATGGTTCATCAGTTTTATATAATACCCAATTCTCATTACATCACGTGTCCTCCTTAATATCCATCACCCAGTTACTCCATCCTCTCACCCTCCCCTCCAGCAACCCTGAGTTTGTATCCTATGATTAAGAGTCTCTTATGGTCAGAAATACCTCTCTGATTTCGTTCTGTTTCATTTTTTCCTCTCTTCCCCATCAATGATCCTCTCTTCTTTCTTATATTCCACATACGAGTGAGATCAAATGAGAATTGTTTTTTTTCTGATTGACTTATTTCACTGAGCATAATTCCCTCTAGTGCCATACATATCATTGCAAATGGCAAGATTTCTTTTTTTTGGTTTACTTTTTTAATGACTGGGTAGTTCCCATTGTGTATATATGCCACATATTCTTTATGCATTCATCTGTCGATGGACAGTGGGGTCCTTTCCAGTTTCACTCTCACGGACATCGCTGCTATAAACATTGGGGTGCAGGTGCTCCTTTGGATCACTACATTTGTATCTTTGGGGTAAACACCCAGTAGTACAATTACTGGGTTATAGGGTAGCTCTATTTTCAACTTTCTGAGGAACCTCCCTACTGTTTTTCACAGTGGCTGTACCAATTTGCATTCCCAACAACAGTGTAGGAGGTTCCCCTTTCTCTGCATCCTTGCACACCTGTCATTTCCTGACTTGTTAATTTTAGCCATTCTGACTGGCTTGAAGTGGTATCTCATTGTGGTTTTAATTTGCATTTCCCTAAAGCCCAGTGATGTTGATTGAGCATTTTTTCATATGTCTGTTAGCCATTTGTATGTCTTCTTTGGAAAATCAGGACTTCTAGTACTCTGTTGAACAACAGTGGTGTTAAAGGACATCCTTGCCACATTCCCAACCTGAGGGGAAAAGCTCTCCATTTTTCTCCATTGAGAATGATATTCACTGTGGGCTTTTCATACATGGCTTTTATGATATTCATCTATGTTCCATCTATCCCTACACTGTGAAGAGTTTTAGTCAAGAAAGGATGCTGTGATTTGTCAAATACTTCTTCTGCATCTATTGAGAGGATCATATGGTTCTTGACCTTTTTTTTTTAATTAATGTAGTGTATTACATTTATTGATTTGTGCAACTGCTTTTGCAGCCCAGGAATAAATCCCACTTGGTCATGGTGAATAATCCTTTTAATGTACTGTTGAATCCTATTGGTTAGTATCTTGGTGAGAATTTTTGCATCCACATTCATCAGAGATATTGGTCTGTAATTCTCCTTTTTGGTGGGGGCATTGTTTGGTTTTTGGGATCAAGGTAATGCTGATCTTATAAAATGAGTTTGGAAGTTTTCCTTCCCTTTCTATTTTTTGAAACTGCTTCAGAAGAATAGGTATTAATTCTTCTTTAAATGTTTCATAAAATTCCCATGGAAAACCATCTGGTCCTGGACTCTTAATTGGGAGATTTTTGATTACTACCACAATTTTTTGCTGGTTATGAGTCTGTTCAGGTTTTCTATTTTTTCCTGGTTCAGTTTTGGTAGTTTATTTGTCTCTAGGAATGCATCCATTATTTCCAGATTGCTTAATTTGTTGGAATATAGTTGCTCATAATATGTTCTTATAATTGCTTCTATTTCTGTGGGGGTGGTTGTGATCTCTTTCATTCATGATTTTATTTATTTGGGTCACTTCTCTTTTTTTTTTTTTTTATAAGTCTGGCCAGCGGTTTACCGATGTTATTATTTCTTTCAAATAACCAGCTCCAGTTTCACTGATATGTTCTACTGTTGTTTTGGTTCTATTTCAATGATTTCTGCTCTAATCTTTTTAAATTCTCTTCTCCTGCTGGGATTAGGCTTTATTTGCTGTTCTTTCTTCAGTCCCTTTAGGTGTAGGGTTAGGTTGTGTATTTGAGGCCTTTCTTATTTCTTTTTTTTTTTTTTTAAGATTTTATTTATTTATTTGACAGAGAGAGAGATCACAAGTAGGCAGAGAGGCAGGCAGAGAGAGAGTGGGAAAGCAGGCTCCCCACTGAGCAGAGAGCCTAATGCGGGGCTCGATCCCAGGACACTGAGCCACCCAGATGCCCCTATAATCATCTTTTTAGTTCATTTAGTCCCATGTTACTGATTCTTTTTCAGTTTGAAGGCAGAGGTTTTAACCCACTGAGCCACCCAGATGCCCCAAAGGCCTTTCTTGTTTCTTAAGAAATGTTTGTGTTGCTATCTACTTTCCTCTTAGGACCACCCTTGCTGCATCCCAATGATTTTTGAACAGTTGTGTTTTCCTTTTCATTTGTTTCCATGAATTTTTTAAATTCTTCTTTAATTTCCTGGTTGACCCATTCATTCTTCAGTAAGATGCAAACTCATCTCTGCAATATGTATTCCCCTTTTTTAAATGTTATAGTTACCATATCGTACATCATTAGTTTTTAATGTATAATACCCAGTGCTCCATTGCAATCAATGCCCTCCTTAAAACCCACCACTAGTCTATTCCTATTAGAACAAATTACTTGTTCCTCCAAAAGGTTCCCAATGTGCCACCATGTAGTTGATAATGCCAATTAGTCAGATCTATTTGTCTAATTCCTTTTCTATGGTGGATACAGTCTGGTGGTCAGGAATATGAGACACAAAGATCTTTACATCCAAGCTTACTCTAATATCTCCATCTATACATGTCTACTTCATACCACCCTGTCTTCTATTTTCTAGGCTTTTTTCCTTTTATGAACTTGAATAGACAATCAGCCATTTACCACAACTCATAAGCCCATATACATTCTTACCTTGAACCAGTATGCATTTCACATTAAGTGGAAGACCAGGCGTAGCATCGCTAGCTTGGTCCACTAAAAAAACAAAAATTTTCTCTTGTTACTTTCTTTCAAGCCAACCATGACTGGCTATAGAGCAGGTGTTGCCAATTTTTGTCCTAATCCAACATACTGAGCCTTTTCATTCAAACAGGAAGTTCAGTTATTTTCCTTCTCCTTCATCCATGACTTTCTCCCACTCCAAAATAGCATCCCTTAATATGGTCATAAGACGGAGCTCAATGAGAAGTGCTACTGCATGGGTGACACAGCAGTATTGGGCAATAATACAATGGCTGGTATACATATGTTAATATGAAGTTAAATCATAATACAAGAATATTGTCATAGATTAATAAGGACATTTCATAATAATAACATAGCTTATTTCATAAGAAGACCTAACAATTTTAAATGTATATATACTTAATAATACATATTGTTATATCGTTATTTTATTTTATTAGCATCAGTATATGAAGAAATAAACTAAATTAAATGGAGAAGTCAAATTCACAATCATATTTGAAGGCTTTAACAGTCCTTATTCAATAATTGATAGAAGCAAGTACAGAAAAAAAATAGTGAGGTTATAAAAGACTTAAACAAGATTTGAATCCATTTTAGATAACCTGTATATTAAACTATTAACTATAATAGTTTATTATAATAGTTTATTAACTATAAACTATTTATATAACCTCAGAAAACCTACACTGGTGCCTGTGAAATAGCCAAAATTGACAATATACTATCCTATTAAGCAATTCAGAATCCTTTGGTCTGAGTGATAACAACTTGGATAATACAACAAGTTAAATTATGTGGCAAGCACCTAACCCAGTGCTCAGAAAAACTCTGCCACTTTAAATAATATCTTACAAAAAAGTAAGATTTAAAATCAATTATATGAACTCCTCTCTCAAGAAACCAGACCAAGGAAAGCATATTCATCTCAAGAATATTAGAAGGAATAAAATTATAAGTATAAGGAAAGAAACAAATGGACTAGAAAACAGATATAAGTAGAATAAATCAATATGTCAAAAATTCATTTTTTTGAAAGAGTAATAAAATGCAACTCTTTAGCAATTTTGATCAAGTAAATAAAATAGCAAAAACAAATTACAGTAGTAAGGAAGGGCACACATCATTACAAATCCCCCCCAAAATTAAAAGGATATTATAAGCAGTACTATATCAATATATTTGATGATTTAAACAAAAGAAACAATGCCTGGAATAAAGAGGCATTAATGAAATGGACACAAAAAGAAAAAAAAAAGATAATTTAATAGTTATAGATCAGGTGCCTATGTGGCTCAGTCAGTTAAGAGTCTACCTTTGGCTCAGGTCACAATCCTGGAGTCCTGGGATCCAGCCCCACATCCAGCTTCCTGCTCAGCAGGAAGTCAGCTTCTCCCCCTGCCCCTCACCCTACTCAAGCTCTCTCTCTCACTCTTGCTCTTTCTCAAATAAATAAATAAAATCTTTAAAAAAGTTCTAGATTAGGGGCACTTGGGTGGCTCAGTGGGTTAAAGCCTCTGCCTTAGGCTCAGGTCGTGGTCTCAAGGCTCTGGGATCAAGCCCCACATTGGGCTCCCTGCTCAGCGGGGAGCCTGCTTCCCCCTCTCTCTCTGCCTGCCTCTCTGCCTACTTGTGATTTCTTGCTGTCAAATAAATAAAATTAAAAAAAGTCCTTTAAAAAGTTCTAAATTATACATATACATAAAGACACTATATGACTTTAAGGATTACTATGCACTTCATTAACACTGTGTGGTATGCACATAAGTAGAGCCAAGCATATCAGCGGAGCAGAAGAGAGAGCACTGTAGGCCCTCATTTCTATGGTCACTCAATAAAAACATCCAAACAATTACATGGAGGAAAGAATATACTTTCAATAAGTGATGCTGCAGCAACTGAAAATCCAGAATGGAATGCATTAACCTTGACTCCTACCTCTCAATGTTCTAAACTTAATTCAAGATAAAACCTAAATATGAAGCTAAACTATAAAGCTTTCAGAAGGAAACACTGGAGAATATAATCATGACCTTGTGTTAGAGAAAGATTTCTTAAACAGGACATGAAAAGTATAACCAGGAATAAAATGACAAATTTAAGTTTATCAAAATTATAAAAAATCTGCTTATTACGTACACTACAAGAAAAGGTAAGTCACAAAAAAGAAAATACCTGAAATTCAAATATCTGCCAAGGATTTCATATTCAGAATATAGAAGTTGTATAAATTAATAAGAAAAAGCAAGGACACAATTAAAAAATGAGCAAAGGATTTGAAAATTCTCTCCTAGCGTAGAATATTCAAATAGACTATAGCACATGAAAAGTTGTCAAACATCATTATTCCTTAGGGAAACACAAATTAAATCACAATCAAAAACAACTAGACATTCATCCAAACAGGGAATCAAAACTATTTACAATCCAAAATTAAAATCACAATAAGAGACTGTTAGAAACCTATTAGAGATTGAAAATTAGGTGTATATGTTATCATGCCAATTGCTATATACCTAGGAATAACACAAATGCCCATTACACGGATAATGGAACAAACTACAGAGCTAAATTCATACAAAGGAATATAAGCAGTAATAAAGACCAAATTATGGATAAATGTAATAACACTTTGCAATAAACAATATTCTGTAATAATGTGGAACAACTGGAACTTTTATACACTCTTGTTAGGAATTTAAAATGGACTGTCCACTTTGGAAAACAAATTTTTAGTTTAATAAATACTGAAATATAGACCTACCATTTAGCACAGTCATTGTACTATTACTTATTTATCAAAGTGAGCCCAGGGACATAATTAAAAAGGAGCAAGAGAAAATGTTTTTTTTTTAGGGGGGAGGGTGAGTATGATGGGTAGGTATATTCTTTTGATTATGGTTATGATTTCATAGCTATATACATGTGACAAAACTTACCAAATTATACACTTTAAATATAAAGCTTAATGTCCATAAGATATATCTTAAAGTTATTAAACATACATTTAAGACTTTTTGGAATTTGCTACTAAAGTTAAAAACACACATACCCAATAACCTAACAATTCTACTTCTGGAGAAAGGAGGGCCTATGACCACAAAAAAATACTTGTACGATAAGGTTTAAAGTAACTCTATTCATCATAGCCAAAACCTAGGAATAACACAAATGTCCACTGCATGGAAAATGGAACAAACTTTGGTGCTAAATTCATACAAAGGAATGTTAAGCAGTAATAAAGACCAAATTATGGATAAACGTAATAACATTCTGCAATAAAAGAAATTTTGTCTTTATTTGGTTGGTTGTTACATAATATAAATATAAAAATTACATATAAAAATTCATATATAAATATCAGGCTCTACACTTAAGATTTTATTTCACTGTGCATGAATTATACCTTGACAAAACACCCAAAAGTATATAGATGTATATATACCTATATTTATCTGTTTATGTATGTATATACCTCTTTTTCTATGTACATACATAGAATATAAATACATAGATATATGTATACATATGCATGTATACAGAAAGATATGTGGTGGGGGGGGGCAAGAAAGATAAGAAGGACAATACCAATCAAATTAAAGTGGATACGTATTTTTAATAGATAAAAATAAGAAAACTTTCTACATAATGTTAGAAGCTACAATTCCAAAGGAGGATACAAGAATTCTATATTTGTATATCTAATAATAATCAATTAAAAATTTAACAAAATACAATATAGACAATTCCAAAGTGTAGGATTATGTTAAAATCATCCAATTAAAGGTATTAAATATATCAAAATTATTAATTTGTAATAAATAGAAGATTTTAAGAAAACAATACTTTATTCAGTGAGTGTATGTATTTTTTTCTGTACTCAATTGAAAAACACAGCTGTAGCATAGTACATTTGAGAAAATCAATGAGGCATGACATAAAGAAAATTTCAGAGGTTCTGTATTACACATGACATATTTTCTGAGCACTGCACAACCATGCAATTATGCTGAAAATGATGATGTAAACATTTAAAAATTCCTATCCATTGCCCAAAGAAATAAAACATGTCAATAATATTTAAGAAAACCTAGACAATGAATCTAAATTTAGACAGAAGGAAATTTACATAACATGTTTATAATAAATATATATGAAGTTAAAGTTAAAAAGATTGGAGAGAAAACAGTAGAAATATAAATGAAGTAGAAATAAAAATACACTATGGATTGGAAGGAGTTAAGATAGCAGAATCGTAGGTGGATCCTGGGCTTGTCTCGACCCTCAAACATGGCTAGATCAACATCAAATCATTCTGAACACCTGGGAAATCAATCTGATGATTAAGAGAATATGCACAATTAGAGGGAGATGACATGCAAGTATGCGGTATGGAGACATGAACTGGGGGAGAGAAAAGCTGCAGTGCCACAGACGGGAGAGAGTCCTTTATAAGGAGAGAGGACAAAAAAAGAGGGAGAAAGGGCAGTGGGTCAGGTTCCCACAAGAAAAACGCTCCCCCCCAAAACCAGTGACTGGGGAATCAACAGGAACTGACTATCACAGGTTTGTACAAACAGTACAACTCAGATTCTGAGATTTTAGAAACCTGTATCATTTGGCAGAGTCAAGCAAGGCAGGCAGCACCTGGGGAGAAGGAGGACAGAAGCCCAGGAGTGGACAGTAGACAGCATGGTGTAGGGATCCCCCGGGGTCACACTGGGAAAGAATGTTCCCGTTGCTGGAGTACATTTGGAAGAAAGTATACTGCCTCTCCAAGGACAAAAGACCCACCAGGAGCCACTGAAATGCCATTCATAAGCAAAAGAAAGAAGTACACAGACATCAGATAACCTGGTTGCAGTTTTTTGCTGTGCTTCATGGAAAACTCCAAGCACCTGTGGGGCCATGTGACTGCTCTTCTGGTACAAAACCACACCAGACACTCTGGAGGAGGGCAGCAGGTCTGTGCCTTGCTGGATCCTTTTTTGGAGTTTTGAATCCTAGCCACCAGCCAGAGATAAAATATAAGAACTGTGGCTCTGGGCATGCCTATGGCCTGGGCACAGGCAGGTTGAAGGCAGGGTTCTGACAAAAGCCAGGCACACAAGAAAAGAAGGTACATTGTTTGCTTTTTCATGAGGGCTTCCTAAACATCGACAGGTGCAAGCTCCTCTCCTTGGGGATGAGTGTGGTGATGCCATCTTCCCCCAACCCACCAGTTGTATTACATGATTATATTTCAGTGAGCAACACCGTGCCTCCAGTGGGAGCTGGAGCCATTTACACCAAACCCCGCCCCAATGCCCTGCAAGGAAATCTTTTATAGGGTAGGTCTGTGAGCAAATACAGCAGGCCTCTCCTCCAGAGCACCAGTACAGGTCCTGGGACACACAACAAGTCTAATGATCATAGAGTGCTCCCAAGTGTCAGCTTCAGTTTTGGCAGAAATAGAACCAGGCTTGCTTGCTGGCTTCCTTCCTTCTTTCTTTCCTTCCTCTCTCTTTTCTTTCTTATTCTTTTCTTTCTTCTTCCTTTCTTTCCTTCTTTATTTCTCCCTTTCTTTCTTTTTCCTTTGGAATCAGGGTTACAGTTTTTGTTTCTTTGTTTTTTCCTTTCCTCTTTTTTTGGATAGGATTCTTCTTTTTCTCTTTCTCCTCCTCCTTCTTCTTTTTCTTCTTCTTCCTTTTCCTCTTCCTCTTCTTCTTTTTTAATCGGGCTTATTTTAACAAAGAAATCAAAGTACACCTTGTTAAAGGTCCAAAAATCCCCACTGCAAGCAAGGAGGAACTCAGTAGAGGGCTAAGCTGTGGGAAAAGTAGCCAAAACCCAACAGCAGAGTGAATGCAGCATACACCAGAAAACCTTCTTAAACCACCAAGCACTGTACAGTGTATGACTCTTTCTTAATATAGCATTACTCTCAGGAGCAGGAAACATAACAAGCTTTCATTACATGCAAAAGACAGAAATATAGACAGAATGACAAGATGGAGGAATTTTCCCAAAAAAAGAAAGACTGCAAAGAAACCACAGCCAGGGATTTACTCAAGACAGATATAAGCAATATATCTGAAGAAAGAATTTTAAACATCAGTCATAAGAATACTAACTGGGCTTGAAAAAAGCATGGAAGACACCATAAAAACCCTGGCTGGAGAGATAAAAGATCTAAAAAGTAGAGTAGGCTGAAATTAAGTATGCTATAACTGAGATGCAAAACTGGATGCAATCACAATGAGGATGGAAGAAACAGAGGAACAAATAAGTGACACAGAAGATAAAATGATGCAAAATAATAAAGCTGAAAAGAAGATGGAAAGAAACTATTAGATCATGAAAATAGACTTAAGGATCTCAGCAATTCCATAAAGTGCAATTATAGCCATATCATAGGAGTCTCAGAAAAAAAAGAGTGGGAAAAAAGGGCAGAAGATTTACTTGAATAAATTGTAGCTGAGAATTTTCCTAATCTGAGTAATGAAATAGGCATTCAAGTCCAAGAGGCACTGAGAAGTCCACTCAAAATCAACAAAAACAGATCAACACCAAGACATATCATAGTGAAATCTGCAAAATAAAAAGATAAACAGAAAATTCTGAAAGCAGCTAGGGACAAAAGGTCCTTAATGTACAAGGGTAGACACATAAGGTTGGCAGTGGACCTGTCCACAGGAAATTGGTAGCCCCGAACAACATGGCAGGATATATTCAATGTGCTGAATGGGAAAAAATATGCAGCCAAGAATACTTTATCCAGCCAAGCTGTCATTCAGTATAAAAAGAGAGATAAGAGTTCCCAAGACAAACAAAAACTAAAAGAGTTGGTGAACACTACACCAGCTCTGCAAGAAATATTAAAGGGGACCCTTTGAGCAGGAAAGAGAAACCAAACATAACAAAGACTAGAAAGGAACAGAGACAATATACAGGAACAGCTACTTTACAGATAATATAATGGCATTAAATTCATATATGAATTCATAATTCAAAGAATTACCCTGAAAGTAAAGCTACTAAATACTCCAATCAAAAGACACAGAGTATCAGAATGGATAAAACAAAACAAAACAAAGCAAAACAAAATAAGATTAATTCATATGGTGCTTACAAGAGACTCATTTTAGACACTAAGACATTTCCAGATTGAAAGTGAGGGGATGGAGAACCAATAATCATACTAATGGACATAAAAAAAAAAGCTGGAGTTGCCATACTTATATCGGAAAAACTAGACTTTAAATGAGATTACAAACATCTGTAACAAGAGATGAAGAAGGGCACTATATCATAATAAAGGGGTCTATCCAACAAAAAGATCTAACAAAAGACTGCCCTCCATATTGGGAGCAGTCAAATATATCAATCAATTAATAACAAACTTAAACTCATTGAAAATAATACAATAAAAGCGGGAGCTCTTAACAACCCACTCACAGATCAGACAAATCATCTAAGCGGAAGATCAACAATGAAACCATGATCTTGAATGACACACTGGACCAGATGGACTTAACAGGTATATTCAGAATGTTCCATCCTAAAACAGCAGAATACATATTCTTTTCAAGTGCATATGGAATATTCTCCAGAATAAATCACATACAGGGTCACAAATCAGCCCTTGACTAGTACAAAAAGACTGAGATATACTATTCTTATTTTCAGACCACAGCATTATGAAACTTGGAGTTAATCACAAGAAAAAAATTTAGAAAGACCACAAATACACGGAGGTTAAAGAACCTCTTACTAAAGAATTTGAATGGGTTAGCAAGGAAATTAAAGAAGAAATTTAAAAATAATACATGCCGGGACACCCAGGTGAGTCAGTTGATTAAGCATCTGCCTTTGACTCAGGTCAAGATCTCAGGGTCCTGGGATTAAGACCCGTGTTGGGCTTCCTACTCAGCAGGGAGTCTGTTTCTCCTCTGCTTCTTCCCCTCACCCTGCTCATTATCCCTCTCCCTCTCTCTCAAATAAATAAATAAAATCTGTGAAAATAAATAACATGGTAGCAAATGAAAATGAAATGAGACAGTTCAAAATTTTTAGGATACAGCATAGGCAGTCCTATGAGGGAAGAATATAGCAATATAGGCCTTCCTCAAGAAGCAAGAAAAGATTCATATATAAAACTTAACCCTATACTTAAAGGAGTTGGCAAAAGAACAGCAAATAAAGTCTAAAACCAGCAGAAGAAAATAAATAAGATTAGAGCAGAAATAAATGATAAAGAAATTAAAAAAAAAAAACCCAAAACAAACAAACAAAAAAAACCAAAACAGATGAATGAAACAAGGAGCTGGTTCTTAGAAAGAAATAGCAAAATTGATAAACACCTAGCCAGACTTATCAAAAAGAGAAATGACCCAAATAAATAAAATCATGAATGAAAGAGGAGAGATCACAACCAATATTGCAGAAATACACACAATTATAGGAGAATATTATGAGCAATTACTTGCCAACAAATTGGGTAATGTGGAAGAAATGGATAAATTCCTAGAAACATACAAACTACCAAAACTCAAACAGGAAGAAATAGAACATTTGAACAGATGCATAGTTAGCAAATAAACCAAATCAGTAATCAAAAATCAATTTCTATTAAAGGATATTGAGAACAAAATAAGTGTTTATTCAAGAGGAAAGAGGGCAGAACTGGTTCTTAAATATCAATAATGCCAACATTCTGAGTCCAGTGCTTTTTCAAAATTCTGCACCAAAAACCTTCTGAATTAAGATATCTCAACCCTATTTAATCTGATTCTCTTTCTGCTAAAAGAAAACTGAAATAGCATCTTTATCCCAATAGAGAAAGAGATATGTGAATGACAAATTATAAATCCAGACCCATCCTCAACATCCAACGCAGAGAAGAGTCAGCAAATAAATTGGGAAATTGGATGCTATGATACAACCTACAAACTTCAGACATCAAAAAAATACATTATTGGAGGGAAAAAAACTATAAATGTTTACTACTAGAAAAATGGTGTAAAATTATTTTAAAACTAAGTAAACAAGTATTTGTGGGGTATCTTACTCTTTTACTTTTTAATTTAAATTCAACTAGCCAACATATAGTACATCATTGGTTTCAGTTGTACTGATGAATTATTGAACACTGTATCTTACTCTTTTAAACAGTTGTTAGGCAGGAACTTTCAGTTAACTCGGATAGCAGAAGCCAAGTGCCAGAAGGCTTATATGACTAAAATGACAGATAATAAGATACATGAAATTATACCTGTTCATATTGGGAACATATCTAAAAAATAATTTTAACAAGAATTCCTTAACACTTTTTCAGTGCAATTAGTATACCTATAGCTTAGAGTCAATGATACATTTCAAACTTATATTAAAAATATTTTATTTAATTATGCTCTTTATGCTATAAATAATCCAAGAAACTCAGATCACATATGTGCTTTTTCAGGACTGCTTAAATGTAAAAGAAGGATTTTCATTTATCCCTATTAAAATATTCACTTCTATCTCCTGTAGAACAAGTAGATGTAAAAACAAACTATAAATATTATTAAAATTTTATTGTGCATTGTTATGATGGCACATACTGTGGAAATCATTTTTATATAAAAGTAAATTATTAAAGCATTTAATAAAGAAAAATCACTTTATTTAAAATAGTTGTCATGTTGAAGATATTTAACATATTTGTACAGGAACTAAATGAGTAACTAGATTTCTCATTTCAGATAAGTAAAAGGCATGTATACTTATTTTCCAATTGTAATTTGATAGTTATATTTTAACTTGAAACTATTTTTTCTGAATAGATAAAAATGTTTTTAAGTAGTTAATATAATGACTTAAAGAGCTAATTATTGTTTAATGTGTTTAAGTTATGATCCGCTACTTAAATGACAACATACACACACACACACACGCGCGCGCCCCCGCTATAAAAGAATAGCCAAAGTTTTAGCTTTCCGTTCATTTTAAAGTTTGGTATTCTACTATAACAATAATCAGTATCACAACAAAAACAGCAGCATTTAATGGCACTATTAACTCGAAAACCTAAAACAGCAACTACATTAATTATATTCATTATACTTAATTGAAGATAATCATCTAACCTAACAATTCTTTGTACACTAATTAATAAAACAGCATGTCTTCTAGATAAGAAACATATAAAAGTTGTCTTTCTTTTTGAGTAGATCAGTTTTGGTAAAACATGTTGAGCCACAATTTAGTATATACAGAAGATACAAAAAATATTTATTTTTAATATATTTTAGTGTACCTTAATTTCATATTATTGCTGATAATGACATAAGAATATAGTGCCAGATTTTTTTTATGTAAGCAAATGTTTTCCAATAATCCTGGGATTTTTACTGCTCTTGTCAGCAAGTAATTTTGCATAAGTAATTTTATCATTTTATTTCAACTGTCATCTCTCATCAAATGCTCTACCCAAATCTTTTCACCCTCATTCCACTTAATATGATTTTGCATACTACCTAAGAAAACATTTATTGCAACTTCATTCCCACAAATAAAAAACTATAATGTTCATAATATTCTAATTTTACACCCCTGTGAATGGAAAAGGGTTTCTTCTTCAAGATTTCTGTCCCCTGTGGCACAACCCTTGATCAGGTTAATAATCCCTGACATTATTATTATATCTCACTGAGACTTTTCTTTTTTTTTTTTCCACTGAGACTTTTCTATTCCTTTGGTATCTTCTCTGCAACCACCAACCCAGTTTCCCTCTCAAACTCCCTCTCCCTGTTTCTCCTCCCTCCAACTTCCCAACTTTTCCTTCATGAGATCTCTTTCATATTCAGCAACAACTTCACCCAGCACCATTTACTTACCCCCCTTGATATCTTTCTTCCTTCCCATATCATTTTTCTCTTAGTTTTTACATTGTATTTCATTTAAATTCATAGAAAACAAAGCTGTATCCCAAAATCTCCCCAAATGGTATCTATAATTTTTCTCTCACTATAGAAGCCACATATGCCAATGAAAATGATAAAGCAGTTTCCACGTGCCAACTAACACTAAAACACTATGTAATCCATAATTTTCATATCCACACAATATTCTGTATTAATAATCCTCTTTCAGGGAAAAGAATTTTGAGTATCACAGAATTTAAGTTGTTTAAGTCTTCACAGCTTATAAACTGCAAAGCCATGATGAAAATATTAGTTTGACTATATATACATGTTTTCTCTACCATGATATGTTGTTTCTCCATATACAAATGTCTTAGGTGTTCAATATATGACTCATACCCAATTCCAAAAATTATTCCATTCCATCATCTCTATTCCTCTATCTCCATGCTTTCTCTCTCAAGTTAATGGTACTACATTTCAAACCAATCATTCAAGCCAAAAATCAGTGAATTATATATACTTCTTAATGTATAATATGTACAGAATTCCTACAGACTCTATTTGTTTAATATTTTTTGAAACCTAGTTTTTCTTCTGTTGAAAAGACAACCACTGATACTGCCTCATGTTAAGCCCTTACCCTTTTTTGTCCAGAAGCAGCCCAAAGACTAGTATCTTTCTTCCTTAGAATCCATCTTCTACATAAGAGTGAAAGCGATTTTTTTAAGATTTTATTTATTCGAGAGAGAGAGAAGGGGAAGGAGCAGAGGGAGAGGGACAAGCAGACTCCACAATCCTGAGATCATGATCTGAGATGAAACCAAGAGTCAGAGGCTTAATTGATTGAGCCTTCAGGCTCCCCTGAAAGTGCTTTTTTTTAAATCCTAAGCCAAACCTGGTTACCTGTCTGCTTAAAACAATCCATTGTATTTGAAATTAAAACTAAATTTCTTAAGATAGTCTACAAAGGACTAAATGAAGGACTAAATAAAGTGGTCCTTAAACACTTCTCATCATACACTCTCTCCCTAGCTCCCTGCATTCCTGTCTGTTTATTGAGTTCTGTCAAATCCTCTAGTACAACCAGCATCTACTTGATTTCTACTTGATTGAAGATATTCACTTCATTGGCTTTTTTTTTGCCATTTAGCTCACAAATTACATATTTCCCCCATCAAAACTAGACTCTTCCTCTAGACATTTTCTCCTAAAATGCCCTAATTTTCTTCAAAGCAATTTTTTTAAATAGTGGTTACATATTTGTTTACTTGTTTATTATCTCCTCCGAGTAGAAGGTGAACTTTATGAGAACTGGAATCTTATTGATCAATACTTTGATTTCCTTAAACAGTATTGGTAGCAATTAAAATATTTATTGAACATATGAAAATACTTTATTGACATTCTAAATCTGAATTTAAAAAAGAATACCCATTTATGTTTAGATAATTTAAGGAATTAATTATTTCTAATTTCTACATAACATTTTATTGAAATATGTCTTTGACTTTAAAGTCATTAGTCCCTCTGCCATTTCCTACCCATCTGCCTATATAATTCATGGTCTTCCTTCTAGGTATATATGTCCTGACAGATTACCTAACATAGCTTTTAACCTAATCTGCCACAGACATTTTATACTATAAAATAGGGGGTAATGTAGAGCCCTCAAAATACTTGTTACTTTTGCAATATAAAAAAAATCTAAGACATAAACAGAGCTTTCCATTTCCAGGATTATGACTGGATGGTTGTTCTGTTTATTATGTTCAACAGAACAGAGTTGGTATTAGGGCTACCTCTACCATCGAAAGTTTAATTGAGGATATGATAAAATAAGATTTTCTCCCCCAACTATAGGAGAAAGCAAAACCCAAAGAATTAAATTACTCTTGAAGTTACTTTTGCCATGAGAGCATTTCTTAACCCCAGGAACTTGAACATCAGATTTTTCTGCTTAGGCAGCACGACACTGGCAACCAAATGCAGGATATGTTCCACATGGGCTGTGGAGTGGAGATATATTCACCACAAATGTGGGATCCCCAAGGCTACCCCTCAGTATAACAATAAACCCCATTAAACTGTTCTACCACTCATTGCCAGAAACCTGCCAGGAATTGCTTTACATTCAGCAGATCTGTTGCAAGGAGGAGGAAGCTCCAGAGGAGCTGTAACCAATAGATCTAAACAGCTTATAATTCATTACTTTAGCATATACCATTGCATATTAACTTGATCTTTGTAACAAATTAGTAGCTAAAGTTCATCAAGAAATTGTGGTTATCCTTCACTTTATAGATGGAAAATGGAAAGCAAGACAGGATAAAGTAGTTCGCTCAGTGTCACAGAGTTAGCAAAGAGCACAGTTAAAACTACCCAAGGCAGAAATCTTTCTAAGCTATGAAAGTGCCTCCTTCTTTCGTGTTGCTACACAAAATATCACTTGAAAATTTTGACTGCAAATTCATAACTCAAAAGGATGTGTTCCTACACGCAACTAAAATTTTTGATTGCCAAACTCATAACTCAAAATGTTGTATTCCTATACTCCAGATTTTATGGAATTAGAGTGTCATGTTGTGTATGGTATATGAGTTATGTGTGAGCACTGACATCCTTTCAGATTCCTATGGTGATTTTCTGCTGCTAAATTAAAATGTTTATACATTTCATAGACAATATTTACAAGATAAATGTTTCAATTAAGATAGTTGAATAAATAAAAAGTTAAAAATAGAGGACACAATAAATTCCTTATAGATCTTCCATTTTATAGATGGTATACAATAACATATGTCATAGATGTATACCTATATGTATATACATAATGTGCTGAGTTTCTTTAAAGTTTTAAAATAGTAATTTCAAGTATCTCATTCTCCTTTGTCCATTTATTTTTAAGATAAAAATCTTGGGGTGTCTGGGTGACTCTATAAGTTAAGCATCTGCCTTTGGCTAGGTCACAGTCCCAGGGTCCTGGGATCAAGCCCCACCTCAGGTTCCCCTCACAATGGGGAATCCAAGTAAATAGAATGATCTGCAGGTGCTATATAAACCATTTAATTATACCCTTGTAAATATAACCTATACTCAGGGTATAAACACTTTTTGTTCTGTTCCCTCTTTAATTAATTAAATAAAATCTGTGATATGCTTATTTTATATCTTTATGAGAGTCATGATTTTATTATCCTCTTAAAATTTCTCTTTTAACTCTACAGAATGGAATTTTAAATTAAAGTTTAATATTCTAATAGATTTCTACTGATATGAGTGTTTTTCCATCTTAAACTGCAATAGTATGAAAACACAGCTGCTAATATCTACCTAATACCACTGTAATTACTACTGTGATTAAACAAAGACACACACACACACACACACCCACCCCAAAACTGATTTCACCTGCTAAGAAAGAAAGAAAGAAAAAAGTGCGTGATTACTATAAAAGCTTATTGTGTTTTTTTTAAAAATGTAATGAGTGAAGTGATTCTATATATCCATCTTTGGCTGTTGATATTTTATATATAAAAAACCTACCCAGAGCAAACTCTTTTCCGAAGATGTCACATGAGATGAGTGTTAATAGTGAAGACAGCTTAAGGTAACAATCCTGGGATGGTGATGCTAACTTCACTTATCTTGTTTTTATGCAGCATCTACTGATTACCTCCTATCCCCAAGCAGATTTTTTTTTCCTTCCCCATTTCTCTTCTTATTTGGGTTTATTTTTCTTATCAAGCACTTTTTAATAACAAAAAAACTACACATTTTGTTTTGTTTTCAAATAAAAATTAAATTCCATGTCAAGCCGTATATGAACTAATATGTGAGAAAGTCTGTTTCTATGATAAAGTACCACAAATTATAAAATGTTGGACTGTTAGAAGTCAGATGATGGGATAATTGACAGAACAATGCTAAGGGAAATTTAGTTTGATAAGCCACAAACAAAGCAGCCTTCTGCTCAGAGATGCAAGCTTTCCTGGCTTTCAAAACTTCACAAATTGTGTCAACTGAGGATAATAATCCCAACTGTCCTGGTGTAACCTCAGCACATTCCTGGGTGTTTACTACAAGGTTGAGTGCCTGAAAGATGATTTTTCCTTTGCCGCCCAGGTTTTATACCTGCCTGAGGTATCATGTTGCTGAAATTAAAAACATAGTAATTATTATTAAAGAATGAGGATATACTGATCCAATGAGCTTTAGTAAAATAAGTGCTAGATATACAATATGCTTTAGACCCTACTCTTAGTTAAACAACAAGACATGCTAAAAAGCTTTGATCTTTGTTGAGTTTTAATTTAGTCACTGAGTGTAAGAATAAAATGCATGGCAAATTCTCATGGTGACATTCCAATTTTAAATACTTTTTCGAGTGTCTACTAATTTAACAATTTTTAAGTTTGCTATATAAAATGTTGAACTTGATAAAAATCTAACTTTTAAATAATATGTTCCTTTAAAAAAGGAATCTTTAGGCATTTGATGTTTTCTTAATCAGGAAAGAAATATTCTGAAAAAAAAAAAAAAGAAATATTCTGACCAAAAAAAAAAAAAAACAGTAAATGTTAAATTTAATGATGCAATGTATCTAGTTTGTAGCTTTATTATAAATTACAGATTATAAAACTCACTTAACACATTTGTCCAATATATTCTTACAAGTTTTCAATATTTTATAAGTATTAGAATTAGCATTACAAAGAAGTTCTAGAAACAATATCCTGTCGTGGTCACATTTACTAAAGCAATTCTTATTCAAAAACTGTTCATGATCTATGTGTAAAACTCCATGAAAGATAGAGGGCAAACCAAGAAGCAAAAGCAGATAAATTGTAGTTTCTGAATATTTGAAGTTTATATTCCAGCAAAAGGAAATATATCTAAATAAACAATAAAATCATAATAAGGGCTGTAATAAAAGTATATATGAGTTAATAGCTAAGAGTAGGATGTATGGTAGAAATACACACATTAGAGAACTGAGCATAAGCCATAAATAGGAATTAAGTGCTGAAAAGCACAACTAGTAAAGTGAGAGCAAAGGAATAAAGAGAATATAATTAATATTTGAAATAATAAAATGTATTAGCTTCCTAGAGCTGCCATACAAAGTACCACAAACGGGGTGCCTTAAAACAGCTTTGGAGTCAGGGCGCCTGGGTGGCTCAGTGGGTTAAAGCCTCTGCCTTTGGCTCGGGTCATGATCTCAGGGTCTGGGATCGAGCCCCACACCAGGCTCTCTGCTTTGCAGAGAGCCTGCTTCCCCTTCTTTCTCTGTCTGCCTCTCTGCCTACTTGTGATCTGTGTGTGTGTGTGTGTGTGTGTGTCAAATAAATAAATAAAAAAATCTTAAAAAAAAAAAAAAAAAAGCAGTTCTGGAGTCTAGAAATCTAAAATCAAGGCCCTGACACTGGTGGTTCTATCTGAGCACTCTTAGAGAGAAACTATTCCATGCTCCTAGTAAAAGCTGGCAGCCTTTGTAGATGCATCACTCCAATCTCTGACTCAATCTTTACATGACATTAACCCTGTATCGCTGCATCTTTACATGGTCATATCTTATAAGGACACCAGTCATTGGTTTAGAAATCCACCCTATTTCAGTATATCCTCATTTTAAGTCATTACATCTGCAACAACTCTATTTCCAAACAAAGTCAAATTCTGAGGTGCTGAGTAAGGGTTAGGACTTCAACATACCTTTTTGGGAGACACAATTCAAGCTACATTCTAAAAGCTAGTACATATTAACTAGTAAGAAAACATTTTATATACTTTAAGCATTTTACTCTCACAATATTACTTCATAATAGCTAATATTCTTTTTTTAAAGACTTTATTTTATTTGACAGAGAGAGAGATCACAAGTAGGCAGAGAGTCAGGCAGAGAGAGAGGGGGAAGCAGACTCCCCGCTGAGGACCCTGAGACCATGATCTGAGCCAAAGGCAGAGGCCCTAACCCACTGGGCCACTCGGGTGCCCAGTAATAGCTAATATTCTAATTTCGATTTTACCGAAGTAATTTCACCAAAGTCAGAGAAAGTTAGGTGACAGAGTAAGCCCTCAAACACCAAAGCTAGTTTAAAAGTCCATATTTTTTAACCGTTAGGCCATCTAAGCCATTATTTAACAGTTATGTTATCCTGCCTCCCAGAGTCTGATTTAATTGGATCTATGTATGGCATACGACTGAAAAAAAGAGAGTTGGGAAAGTAAAAGAATGACATATCTGAAATGGATGGAATTCATACTTCACTTGGAGACAATTACAAATAGTGGTATTTATTAAAAAGGCATTCATAGTCAGATCCCTGTTTTGCCACAAAAATGGTGGAAATGAATCACAGCAATTTGGGAGATGTTGGAAGAAAGAAATAGTTTAGAAGTTAATGTAATAATGTATGAATGCCTAGACTTTGTGGCTGGGAGGCGTTAGCTTAAAAATGAAGAGAAAAAAAATTCAAGAAAAATGGAACTTGAATATGATTATATGTGAGGCTAGAAAGATGAATGATTCAAAGATGACACTATGATCTCTAACTTGTGTAATTCAAACAATGCTACTGTACCACTAAGATCACGGAGGAGAAGATAATCACTTTATTCATTTAATCTAATAGATAGAAATTATATTTTGAGTTAATTTTCCTCATTGTTCTCTGCTGTTTGTCTCTATTATTTCAGTTTGATAGCAGACTATGTTACATTTTAGATAAAAGTTAGGCTCTGGGGTTTCAAAGGTATGGATCTCAGGGAATCTATCACTCACCAGTGAACCTCGCAGCAAAAACATCACAGTAGGAAAGGCAAAACTCAGATGATATTAGATATTGTTAATATATCGGATTGGAATATATATCATAGTCTAATTTGGAAATGGCTTTTAAATATCTGTATTATTTTATTAGAGGTCTTATTCTTAGTATATGCCAATGGAGTTAGGATACTCAGTTTTCTTTGTAGGGTTTACAGGTTTCCATATGCCATATCTTTCTTCTTTTTAATTAGTTATCTATTATCTACTCTTTTCTTTATAGATGACATGTTTGTTTGTTACTGGTTTTGCATAAGTCTGTTCAGCAGGAAAGTTTCTAAAATGAGGGACACAGCAGAAGTTTGGGCCAGTGATTCAGACTCTCGTGGGTGGATTTTTATCTTCTGTCAGTACATATTGACAACCAATATACGGTTAGGAGATGAACTCTAATTTTCTTTATCATTGCTGGTTGGTAATAAATTTTGTTTCAGTGTTTTGCTGTAATCCTTTGAGAAGAATAGTTTTTGTGATTGTTCATGTAATAAAATAATTAGAGTTTTTCAATAATGCTGAAATTATATGGGAAGACAGCACATTGTTATCTTTTCATATTTTGAAAAATGAGCCTTTAAGATACATGATAACAATTTGATATTTTTATACATTGCAAAATTATCCCCATGATAACTCTAGTTACCATCTCTCACCATACAAATATCAAATCACTATGAGGTACATCTGGAACTTACAGGGCGTTGTATGTCAATTATGCTTCAATCAAATAAAATATGCTAAAAGAAAAAAGATACATGGTAGCTAAAAATAATAAAGCTTTGCATGTTGAAAATAATCTTTCACAGAATTCTTGGTTTCACCATGCAGTTGGTATGCATCTCCAACTGACCGGTAAGCATTTTTGATTAAGAATAAATTTACCGGGGCACCTGGGTGGCTCAGATGGTTAAGCATCTGCCTTTAGCTCAAGTCGTGATCTCCAGGTCCTGGGATCAAGCCCCACATATGGCTCCCAGCTCAGCAGGGAGTCTCTGCTTCTCACTCTTCCTCTGCATCTCCCCTTGCCTATGTTTTCTCGGTCTCTCTGTCTCTCCCAAATGAATAAATAAAATCTTAAAAAAAAGAATCAATTTACCAAGTGGCTTATAATAAAGAAAATATTGATAATATTTTGCTGACCATACAACCTCAACTATCCCTATTTGATTATTTTAAGAAAGAAGAGGGTATTCTAGTCTATTGATTGTCAACTCAGATGCATGTAAGAATCATTTAGGGGTATTTTTGAAAAATACTGAAGTGAGAGATCTACCTGCAAAGATTCTCATTTAATTCAGTGTTGATGGACTGGGGACTTGGATTTTAAAACTTATTTTCATATACAGCCAGTATTGCAAACTGGTGGGTTGGAGAATCCAATCTCTGTGTACTAAGTATGTCCCTTTAGATTGATTCCTTTTGCCCTAGGTTCAAAACTAAAGGATCCCCCTGCTTCCAGTGGCATGTTTTAGTTTTGATAAACAACAGTAATGATGAACAACATTGAAATAGCTTATTAACATACCACTGCTGAACTTTGTTTTTGTTTTTTGTTTTTCCCTTGATGAGCATAACTGAGTTTCTGAAGCTGAAAAAAGTCTGCAATTAACCCTATTATTTACAGCCACTGTGATTTGCCAGCAGAGTCTAACACTTGCTGGGTCAAATGGTGTCTGAAGAAATTATTTGTCATTTATTTTCTCTGCTTGATCTCTTTATGTTGAACAAATGTGCCCAATAGAAATAAAATATGATGTGCCATGACTGATGAATCATGTTACTATGCATTCCATGTGGCTCATCTTTTTTGATAAAGTGGTAAAATATTTTTCTCAATTTTAGAACTTTAGAAATTAAAGCTCAAAGATTTTCTCTGAACATTAATGTATAAAAGCAGTTAACATATATACCTATAGTCCTGGAAATTATGTACTTGTTTTTAATAAAGCATGCTGCTTACTTCAATTTATTTCCAATTTAAGTTTAATTCCTAAAGTTGTGTAACTGTTATATCAAGGATATTTACCAGAGAATCTTCAATTCCCTGATAGTAATCATGTAAACCAACTGTGAGATATCTGACTCATTGACTATTTTCTTTAGGATGAGTCGATGCTAGTTAATGCTATACTCATTAGTCAAATTTATACCATTCTATACAGTAGTTTAAGAAATTAGTAGAAGTAAAACTACTTCCAATGACTTCAGTTTTCTTTCGGAAAAAAGCTAAAAATATCAGAATTATGAAAATTCTGACTTATTTTTGAATATTTACTTGAAAATTTATACTTTGAAATTAAAATGCTGTGCAACTTACTTGTGTCATCCATAGAGTGGTTATGAAATTTATAAGGAAATTATTTTGTAATATACTAAAGACCTAAATTTAAGTTAGAATAATCAATATCTTCTTTCAGTACTTTCAATAGATAGCTGCTAAAATTTATTTAGAGATAACATTAAAAGTTAAAGTCTTAGAAAAATATTAGATGCAAAATATGTAACTCCTTTATACTACAACTTCAAACCCAGAATATACTTTTCATATAAACCTCAAAATTTTAAATTTCAATGGTCAGATATGATCAGACCAGTTGTCCACATTACAGTAAATGAAGTGATTGTATGATGGGCTTCTCTGAGCTGTATACTGTCAATTGTAATATTTTTCAGTTCCTCTAGAAATGACAGACAAGGTAATTCAATCAAGTCCCTAGCTTTTACAATTGTAAATAAAATGCTAAAGAAGTCAAAGATGTACAAATGTGATCAGTTCCTAGAGCCACTTAATATTAGGGTGGGTATTGGAGCCACATATTTTAATTTAAGTTCAAAGTTTATCCACCTTGCCAACTATCCCATTTGCAAAGGTCTTCTCACTTGAACTGTACATTTAGTCCATTGTTTGTTTGTTTTTTTTTTAAAGATTTTTATTTATTTGACAGAGAGAAACACAGCGAGAAAGGGAACACAGCAGAGGGAATGGTAGCAGGAAAAGCAGGCTTCCTGCTGAGCAGGGAGCCCGATGCGGAGCTCGATCCCAGAACCCTGGGATCATGACCTGAGCCGAAGGCAGATGCCTAACGACTGAGCCACCCAGGCACCCCTAGTCCATTGTTTTGTAATGTCTGTTTCATTTCTAATATATTTTAATATGTGTGCTTTTTATATTCTGATCTAATTTTAAGTTACTACTACTGAAAGATCTTGTCTTATAATTATTCTATGCTCTGTAGGGTACAGTAATATAAAAACAATTAATAACATTTTTTGGATTCTTAAATTTAGCATCCCCCAGTTGACCTTTTCTTTCTACCCAGTAATATAAGTAACATGTATATATAAAAGTAAGTAATATAAGTAACATGTATATATAAAAATATAAATAATATGAAATGATTTTGGTAAAATTATCTAGAATGTGAGGTTGATAAAATCAATTATCCTTATTTTAGATATTGTGCTGAAGCTCAGATTGAAATTAGACATGGCATGGGAATTGCTTTTATTATTGTTGAAATTACCCACAAACATTTTTATATGATTGAGCAACAGTATTTTCTAGAATGTATGGTCATGCTGTAGCCCTGTTCAGCCATTTGGAATGTGAACAGTCTGACTTGAGATATGCTTTAAGTGTAAAATGCACAGTGGTTTTAGAAGACTTAGTTTGAAAAAAGTACATAAATGTCTCAAAAATTTTTATTTAGATTTTGTTTTGAAATTGTAATATGTGTGATATATTGGTTTAAATAAGATACATTCTTAAAATTATTTTCAAGTGTTTCTTTCTATATTTTTAACATGGCTGATATAAAATTACATTTGTTGCTCACATTATATTCTGTTGGACAGCACTATTTTAGAGCAGTGGTCAAAGTACCTGATAAGCATAAATAACATTAATAGATATAAAAGAAATCCTTATAGAATTTTATACATTTGTGTTCAATTTTTGGTTCAATAATAATTACATTGATTTTATAATCTGGCTGGGTTTTGTAGTCAGTAACTCCTACTTAACATAGTACGTGCATAAAATTTATTAGAGAAGATGTCAGTCTTAATTTTCTGCCACTGTGAAATGGTCAGGAGGTTGGATACAATGCAATGATGACACAAGATTATTAGGGTTTTTTTGTTTTAATTCTACAGGATATAATTAGTATATCATATTTAAGATTTCACTTAAAAATTATAATGCTATAAGTACCCAATCTTTAGAATTTAGTTTGTTTCTGTATTTGGTTTGCTCTATTAATTCAACTAAAAATGAGAGCAGGTCCATTTTTTGAGATTCTATTCTGTTCCAGGCACTACATATTTGAGAAATGTAACCTCATTTAAACTTTGAAACAATCCTTTGATACCAATATGATCATATGCTGAGTGTTCTCTCACAAATGGTTTTCACTATTAATACAGCTGCTTCCAGTCTATCCTAGAAAGAGTTAAAATTTGGGTCCCTCTAGTAAACAAACACCAGAGGGAATATGGCTTATATTTTGGTTGCTAAATACTGTAATTGCTACTTCAAATATAAAATAAAGATTTTTGTCATACTTCCAAAAGCAAGACGTAGCTAAAAAAAAAAAATCACTGTGTGGAGGGAGAAAGGACTGCAAAACTAATGGATTTTGTTTTTCACGCAGTGACTCCCAACATTGATTTTGACATATCCCAAAATAAGATTGCTTCGTTTCAGTTTTTTTTTTCATTTTTGTTTTTGTTTTTGGTTTCTTAACAATTCAAAACAATTATCTTCTGTGGAACTCTTTGTTAATAAACTATGATGTGAATTTGATAGTATGTTTTGTGAATTATTACACCAAAATTTTAATACTAGCAAACACTTATATACACGGACAATGTTCACAGTATTCAAGTGACTTGACATACTAATTCAACTCTTATAGAAACTAAAAGTAATATATTATCTCAATTTTAAAATGGCACAGAATGATAAGTAACTTATTCAAAATCACATAGCATATAGTAAGGATTCAAAGTCAGGTATTTCAAATCATGAATATGACAGAGCAAGTAGACAAATACTTTGTACCTATAAATCCCTTTCTGTTTGCTGTTGTTGTTTCTGTGAAAGTCAAATTCAATGAAGAAACAGTAAAGACAAACTTCTTTCTGACATTGTTAAGGACCACTTCCACATTCAGGGGATATAGACTAAAGATTTGGAAATGCAAAGAAATCGTTGTCAATTTCCTTGCCTACTTGCCTCTTCTGGTTCTAAAACCTGATAGTTAGATATGTAGTCACTTTGTTCTAGACAGATCTCTAATTATCACAAGGGGTTTCATAGAATTCTAAAATAACAGTAATTTGAATTTTAAATACTTAAAATAATTATGTGTCATATAGCTTTTGGGGACAGAAAGGGGTTTCACACTATTAACTGTAAAGTTGGAGGTTTCAGCCATACAAAATGCCAGAAATAATTATTACAGAATTTCAAGCTGAAATTAACCAGGAACGGCACATCTTCTTTTAGGTTTGATGGAATGCTTTGAGAGAGCCAAATATAGGCTTTTTATTCAGTGTATGAATCTCTTTTTAAAAAACTAATGCAAGAAGTGTTTATAACTGAATCGAAGTCCCCCAGAAGGATGTTTAAATGGAGTACACTGTTTAAATCAGTGTTCATTCACAGTGATAGAATCTTTACTTGATACATACTTTGCCAATCACTTTGAAATGACAAATATCAAAACGGAGAATTTTCCATGCATGACACTATTCAACCAAAGAACATTTATTACTTTCTTCTAATAGCAACATATCTTGAAAGGATAGAAACAAATTTCACTCAAATGTCTTCATTAAAAAATGCAGGGTTAATCTAGTGTTAACTCTTATGGTTATATTATATTGTGTAGACTCAAATGTTTAAATGTATAATTTTCTTTCTAGCTTTATTTCTTTCTTCAATCAGAAATGTCTGTAAAATATAGAGGAGAACATAACTTGTAGATTGAAATAAGCAAAGTAAGCTAAAGGCTGAAATAATCATACCATAGAATTTCTGGCTTCCATGCTGACAATTAATCAGCTTGGATATTGTCATTTTTGCCTTCTTCACAACAACAACATGAAGAAACTAAAACTAATGGCTATTCTTGGATCCATCATAATCAATGGTGGAAAATAAAAATTCCCCCACTAAGATCTCGAGAAGGCAAGGATATCCCCTCTCATCACTTCCATCCAATATCAAATTCTAAAATGTAGCTTTCCAATATGTAAGCAATGAACACGTGGGAAAAGTTGAAAAATAACAAAAAACAACATATTGACAACAGCACCAACAACTGAAATATTTAGGTAAAAACCTAAGTGAATATGCACAGCATTTAGACGCAAAGTACTAGAAAACTCTGATGAAAAAGTCAAAGATCTAAATAGTGTTCTTGGCTAGAAGACTACTGTTAAGATGTCAAATTACCTCAACTTGATTTATAAATAAAAAGGGGAAGAAGAGAAAAATCTTCTGTACAGAAGAAATGCAAATAATTTATGTAGATACTCCATCCTCAAGGAGGGATGAGCATAACTATATATTCCTTATGGATGAACAAGGCATAGCAACTTCCTTCCAGTGACTACAGTATGGAAGGGGTGTGGGAATCTTACAGTGGAGAAACATTGTAAACCCTACCTCAGCCAAAGAATCAGGCCAACATACGTGTTCATAAATCATGTTGATGGTATGTACCTTTGATACGATGTAATGAAAATGGCACTTTGCCTCTATGGTCATCCTTCCCCAAACCCATAATCTCAGTCTCATTACGAGAAAAACATAAAATTCTGATAGCTAGGCATTCTAGAAAATACCTGACCAGTGTTCCTCAAAACTAACAAGGTCATCAAAAACAAAACTAAATGAAACAAAAAGCAAAAACAAAAAATAAACCAAAAAAACCTAAGTGTAAGAAAATATCATCGCTAAGAGAAACCGAAGGGGAAATGATGGCTAAATGTAATGTGGTGTATAGACTAGATCCTCCAAAAGAAACACGACATCAGGTAAAAATCAAGAAAACATGAGTAAGGTATGGATTTCAGTTTATAACTAACAACCTTATAACTAATGTGTCATACTAATATAAGATATTAATAATAGGAGGAACTAGATGTGGGGTATGTGAGAAGCCTACTATCTTCATAATTTTCTATAAATCTAGACTGTTCCATAAAATATAGATGATATTTTAAAAACTCTTATAGTCATTTATCACTGGAACAATTCCATTTTAAATTCAACAACCTTGTGTACACTCTGGAATATTTTAAGCCTAAGTCCTCCTAGAATCTCATGTAGTTTGTTTCATTTCCTTACAGGTATACTATATTTACATTATGTTATCAAAATCTTCAAAATATTTTAAGGATAATTTGATAAGAAGAAATGAATTAGCAATGGAAAACTATTAATAAAAATTAAATTAAAATGCCATCGAAAGAGGCACCTAGGTGGCTCCATGGGTTAATGCCTCTGCCTTCAGCTCAGGACATGATCTCAGAGTCGTGGGATTGAGCCCCGCATCCGCTCTCTGCTCAGCAGGGAGCCTTCTTCCTTGGGTCTCTCTGCCTGCCTCTCTGCCTACTTGTGATCTCTCTTCCTCTCTGTCATATTAATTAATTAATTAATTAATTAATCTTTTAAAAATAAATAGAATACAATAAAAGACCAAGCAAAAGTGGTTATCATTTCCCCTATACATACATAATAATTCAGTTTTACACATTGTTTGCTTTCAAGTAATGTCATTTTACTTGAATAATCCTATAAATTTATTATTGTTTACTAACAATTATAGTTGTGGGGTAGTCTATGTATATTTAGTCCTGAGATTAAATAAATAAGTGACTAAAAGTTCAGCAAAGAGTCAGGCTAGAAACAAATGCTTTTTTGGGGGGTGAGTGGGAAGAGGAGAAAGAAAAGGATAAAGAGATTTTTCTCATAAAGTAAAATGTGTTTATATGCTTAAATAAAATAGTATTTAATCATATAACTATTACCCAAATGTTAACAAATAGCTCACTTAAGATATTTTAGTTTCTTTCCATAATATCCACCTTATCATAAACAAAAGAAAATGTATAACTGTTTGATTTATACATTGCAGAGCCTACAAAAAAGAAAATTTAAAATCCAAATAAACATATCAACTTACCTATAACTTATATCAAATTATAAGACATGACTACAATCATTTAAGCATATAAAATTTCTAGAGGTGCCAAAAAAACCTACACCATATCATAAGATTTCAAGCCAGAAAAAAAAAAATAGCTGCTTTTGAATAATACAGTTGAATCTTTTAAATGTGGGGTAAATATTTTTTTAATAGAACCAACTTTTTTTAAATGGTCATTTTAGAAATTATAGCATTCTCTAAATATTGGCATATAATTAATATATTGCCGTTAAGTGAAAGCAATGAGATTATTTTCTGCTTGTTTCTAGGAAAAGGAATTGGCTATGACAGAGGAATCAAAACAAGGTATTTAACTTGACGTCATATTAGGGAGAGATAACTCATTGATGGATCAAAAATTCCTTAAAACCATTAAAAAAAATAAGATGTTTTGAAGTGAGAAATATACATGTATCTCAAGTACAATTAGTGGGCTAGGAATATATTAACATTATGGCAAAAAGATAACATTAGGTATTAAATGCTGATAGATTTAAATTAAGTCAATAAGGACAAATACATTGAATTAAATGTCAGTAATGGAAACAAAACAATCAAGGACAGATTTATAGCCAGGAACAGGAAATGTTTGAAGTAAATGAGACTACAAAAGATGTAGAAAATATTTTAAATTACACAGAATGAGAGGACTTAATTCTTAGAATTAAATTCAGACAATCTGATGAAGTCAGTTAATATTTTAAAGGTATAGATGAGTGATCATATGGGAGAACAGGAAGAAATGAAAATACATTAATGACAATTTCAGAAGAAGTCCCATTTGTTTGTGGTGATAGAAAAATAAGGTAAAATAACTCATATTTTTTAGTAATCTCTAAAAGTATGAGTTTCTTTGAAAATATTGACAGTGCGAAATCAAGAATAATTGGTTTAGATAATAGTAGAATTTTTTTTGTGGAAGGTGGAAAATCAGACACAGGTAACAAAGATTATTTTGATAGTAATATCCTAAAAGTATAAGCTTTAAAATTGGTAAAGAAAGTAACAGAAAAAAAATTTTAAATGCAAATGTGAAAAAAGTTTAACCTCACTCTAATCCAAAGATTAATAATTATTTTAATCTTTATGAACAAATGTTTGAGCAAACTTTTAATTGATACATAAGCTAAAAAACTACTTATCATTTTAAACCATAAGATTATTTATTCATTAAATAGTTTCAGTCATTATGATCCTTATCTTCACACTTCAAATATATTACCACTAAAATATTACCACTAAAATATTAAAATATTTGAATTTCTGTTATATATACAACATTAAAAACTATGTGATAGTTTTTCTGCCATTATTATTTTAATTTCAAGATAAAATAATCCTAGAATTCACTTTAACTCAATCTGATAATCAAAATTGTAATTGTTATTATTGCCAACATATACATTTCACTTCAGCAGACATTACAACTCCAGAATTTCTGAATAAAACATTTATTTTTAAGATTGTCTACATTTGTATATTATTTTCTTCCTGAAAATGCCCGCCCTTCCTCTCCTTAACTATCATTTTCACCCTGTTTAATCTATTTTTTCTCCTTGATCCCTTGTTACCCAAATTTCCTTCCTAAATTCACTATAAAATAATGTGCTTAATCTTCTTCATGGAAATATTTGTTTGTACATATAATTTTTGTTTATAGCAGCTATATTTTATTCTCCCCTAAAGTAGACTGACTTCCTAGGAAATAATGGTATTTTGTTCATTTTGTAAACCAAACAAGAATGATTCATATAAAAAAAAATGATCCATATACTGTTGGTAGTCAATATATCTTTGTAGAATCTGAAAATAATAAATGAATACAGGTTTCAATATAGATTTATCTTACATCATCAGGAAGCAACAGAGAGCAATGAGAACCTAAAAGTGATCATATACACAGTGAAAAAGTAATTATCTCCTCAGTTATTTTTGCCTGATTCCAGTGGTCTAATTTTCAAAAGATGTTTTTTTATATAAGGATATATGTAAAGAATTTCCAGAAGAGAAACATACAACTAGTAATAATAAAAAAGGAATACTATTTTATTGTTCTTTCTTCATAAAAGCAGTCATTCATAATTAGCAATCCACAATTAACAACCAACATTTCTTCCATAATCTTATACATACATACATGTGCATGTATATATGTGTGTATGTGTATGTGTACAACAATAAAAATGTAGAATAAGAATGTGGCAGATCCTTGGGGCACCTGGGTGGATCAGTAGCTTAAAGCCTCTGCCTTTGGCTCAGGTCATGATCTCAGGGTCCTGGGATCAAGCCCCGCATCAGGCTATCTGCTCAGCGGGGAGCCTGCTTCCCCCCCCCCTCTCTCTCTGCCTCTCTGCCTACTTGTGATCTCTCTCTGTCAAATAAATAAATAAAATCTTAAAAAAAAAAAAAGGATGTGGCAGATCCAGTGGCTGCTTGATAATTATCTCCAGATGATTCCATATCATATTACATATAATTGTATTAAGACAATTAACTTTGAACGTAAATGGAATAAAATGAAACAAATATTTGAAGAATGACTATGTAGAAGACATCCTAGTAGATGTCTTACATATTTACTTAATTTTAACTCCAAAACAAACCTAAAATGCTTGTCCTACTTTCCACTATTTGAAGAAAAGAAAACTAGGGTTTAAAGTAAATCATTTAGGGATGGCTGGGTGGTTCAGTCAGTTAAGCATATGCCTTCAGCTCAGGTCACGATCTCAGGGTCCTGGGATCAAGTCCCACAATTGAAATCCTTGCTCAGCAGGGAGCCTGCTTCTCTCTTTGCCTGCTGTTTCCCCTGCTTGTGTTCTCTCTCTCTCTCTCTGACAAATAAAATCTTTAAGTTAATTAAGTAATTAATTAAAGTAAGTTATTTAACTTGCCCAAGATAACACAGCCAAGATAATGAATTTCAGGCCACTTGATCTTTGAAAAAGTTGTAATAGCAATTGAAAGGAAAAATTAATCTTTTCACATTTTACTGGAAAAGCTTTAAGCCACACTGAAAATTATATAAAAATTGAATTAAAATGGATCATATACCGAAACAAAAGGCCTAAAATTCATTGGGAAACATATTTGTGGACTTGGGTTAGGTCAACATTTATTTAACATGACATCAACAGTTGATCCACAGGGCCCCTGGGTGGCTCAGTAGGTTAAAGCCTCCGCCTTTGGCTCAGGTCATGATCTCAGGGGCCTGGGATTGAGCCCCACATCAGGCTCACTGCTCAGCGGGGAGCCTGCTTCCCCCTCTCTCTCTCTGCCTGCCTCTCTTCCTACTTGTGATCTCTCTCTCTCTCTCTCTCAAATAAATAAATAAAATCTTAAAAAAAAAAGTGTGATACACACACACACACACAAAAATCCTAATTTGCACTTTACCAAAATTAAAAATTTCCACTCTTCCTAAGCTACTGCTAAGGGAAGGAAAAAGCAAGCTCTCATACGGAAAAATTATTTGCACTTACATATCTAATAAAGGACATGTGTCTAAAATACATAAAGAACTCGCACTAAGAAAGCAAACAATTCAAAAACCAAGTGGGTAAAGTACTTGAATGGGCACTTTGCCAAAGACAATATAAGGATTTCAAATAAGCATAACAAAAGATATTTTACATAGTTAGGAAAATAAAAATTTGAACTACAATGAGATATCGCTGTACCTTTATTAGGAAGGCTCTCCGTTCCAACTATTGGTAAGGATATAGAGCAACTAAACTTCCCAGACACTGGTAATGAGAATGGAAAATGGGACAGTCCCTTTGGAAAGTTGGGCAGTTTCTCAAGAAATTAAAATATCTACCATATAACCCAGACATTACTACACCCAGTTTTCCCCCCCATGACAAATGAAAGCTTGCATCTATACAAAGATTATTACATGGATATTAATAGCAGATTTGTAATAGCCCCAAACTGGGAATGGCCCAAATGTACATGAATAAGTGAATAAGTGAATGGAAAAATAAATAGTGGTATATCCACATAAAGGAATGAACTCTTGATACACACAAAAACAGACCTTTTAGAAAAATTATGTGAATTGAAACAGGCCAAATAAACGAGAGGCCAGATAAGCAATAGAAACATATTGTAGGCTTTCATTTATATAAAATTTTAGAATATGAAAAACTTAATTGACAGAAACAGGTAAGCTGTTGTCTTGAAATAGGGGGAAGGGTTAGGGAGGGGCAGAAGGAAGGTATTACAGAAGGACATAAGGAAATGTGAAGGCTGATGGTTGTATTTATTGAGCGTGATGATTTCACAAGGGGATACATATTTCAGAATTTGTCAAATACACTTTAAATATGAGCAACTTATTGTGAGTCAATTATACCTCCAAAGAGCTTTTAAAATATTTTGTCAGGGCAACCCCTATTAAAATTCTTCTATAAATTTAATTTTATTATCCTCTTTATAAAATTTATATTGTGAAAGAGTTGGTCTTTTCTCCCTGCATGAACACCTTGTATTCACCCCACAACCTATGCCCATCTGGCTCTTGCCCCAAGCTCCTGTCAAAATCATTCCCACTAAAGTAATCAATGACCTCTAATTACTCAATCCAAGTTACTTTTTCCTTTCCTGTCTCACTTGACTCTTTAACAGCATCCAATATTGTTAACTATTGTTAGCTAACAATATTGTTAACTACTTCCTTTTTCCTTTAGACACTGTTTTGGTACTAAAAAAATCATTGCATCAGGTTTTCATTACATTTTAGCCAATCTCATTCTTCAATGTTGACTCAGTTCTTATGACTAGACATAGCTCCCCCATTTCTTTTCTGTTATAAAATCTTCACTCCTCTTTATTTCAGTTAGTATCTCTATGCTTCGAGTTATTTCAAAATATTTTTTCATAGCCTGCATCTCTTCTCTGAATTCTAATCTATACATTAATCTCTACTTGGATATATAAAAACACCTCACATTTTTTAATCATCTGTTTTTATCCCTTTTGTTCTCTACAAATGTAGCCGTGCAGCATTTTAAAAGTACAAATCTCATGTGTCATCCACTCTGGAAAACATAGCAATGAACTTGGGTTAAAATTTAAATATTTAGCATGATCTAAAACATACTCTTGCCCTTAGCTACTTGTGAATCATCTTACATACCCTGTTTCTAATTTTTTTTTTTTTTAAAGATTTTTTTATTTATTTGACAGAGAGAAACACAGCGAGAGAGGGAACACAGCGAGAGAGGGAATGGTAGCGGGAGAAGCAGGCTTCCTGCCGAGCAGAGAGCCCGATGCGGGGCTCAATCCCAGGACCCTGGGATCTGACCTGGGCCGAAGGCAGACGCCCAACGACTGAGCCACCCAGGCGCCCCTGTTTCTAATTTTTGAATTCCAGATATATGGACTTAGAATTACTTAAATATTGCTCTCTTTCAAAGACGGCTCTATATGCTTTTCTCACTGGCTGGCACTCATTCCAAGCTCTTTTGGCTTTTCATCTTTTTAAACTGTCTTTCTCAGATCTCAGTTCAAATGAATTTTCATTAGGAAAGTCTTTCGATTTCCTGTTTTCTGATCTATTCTTTCTCTTTTGGCACTTTAAAACTTTTTTTTTTTAATAAACTGATATATTTGCTTAGTGGCCATATACAGCACGCCTAAAAGCCCGTAAGTCCACGATCATATCTGTTTTGCTCATTACTGTTTCCTCATTGCCATGAACAGTACCTAATACAAAGAAAACAAATAAACTAAAATTGTATGTGCTGTAGAAAGAATTATCACAGTTAGCTCTTTTAATAACTTATAAGGGACATAACATTATAGTCTACAAACACAGGCATGGAGACAGGAAGTTAGAGCATCAAATTCAGCCTCTATAGCTCCTTAGATATATGACATTAGATCATTTATTCAATTTTCTAAGCCTAAATTTACTCATCTCTATAATGGACATAATTAATAAACAGTTTTCCCTTAAAGTTGTTAAGTATATCAAAATCAATGATCAATACAAATTCCCAAAAGAGAGTCTCTAATACTACATTCCAAATACTTTTTAATATTATTACATACATATTTATTATATATGTATATATTTTAAAGGAATGTATATATATTTCAAAGAAAAGTTGTAGTCAATCATTTCTCACATAAATTTCAAGAAAGAATTAAATAAAACTAGGCTATGTCTCAGTATGATGGGCTTACAAATATTTAGCTTAAGAATTTGAATGCAGCAAGCCCAGTTTAGAAAATGACCAGTACATGCTATGGCAGCACGCTTGCATAATACCAAGATCAAGGGCGTGATAGTATATATAACTGTAATAGCTATGAAGACGATCTATTTAAATTGTATATCACATTTCTCACCATGTTATAATTTTATCAGCTCCCAGCTTTTTTGATATGCTTTCAATGATTTAAGAGCAATATCATGAAATAATGAAGGTTTAAATAATCTCTAATATTTAGATATTTGAAGTCATAAAGAAATGTGGAATAAAACCTTATCATTAATTTTGCAGTTAGTAAATAACTTAGTGATTTTCAGTCATTATTCTTGGTGTTTTGATGGAATAACATCAAGCAAATATATGAAACAAAATGTGGTCGATTTTTTTTTTCTCTTTCATGGAAAAGTAACAAGACTCTATTTCCCTGGCCATGGAGAAAAAACTGTGAAATTCCTTGTCAAAGGACTCCAAAAATATAGCAGAAAAATCACTAGTAAGGAAAAAAAAAACTACAAAGAGGTGGTTTAATATAGGTAATAGATTAGAAAAACATACTAAATCTTATAAAATTGATGGTAAAAAAACATTTACTATCTCTATTTTTTCCAACAACAAAAATGTTTCCTTCCTTAGGCTAATAAAGCTTTAAATATAGAATCACAGAAAGGTTAGTTAATACAATGGTGTTTATACCTTTAGTGTTTGTGATCCAAATAGTATAAGAAAAAAGAGAGCTTAATAATTTAAAATAGATCTCTAAAGGAATTTTAACTTCATTAAAATATAAATAACTAATGTTTTTATTGAAATCAACATGACCTACAGTATAATAAATTAATAGCATCATAGATTAAAATGGCTACATATTTTTGGCCTCATTTCCCAAAAAGAGAGGGGCACCTATTTCTCATCCCCTTGGTTCTGATTCGATCTATAACTTTCCTTGACCACTAGAACATAATAAAATAACCATGACTTATGAGGTTGGATCCTAAGAGATCTACAGTTCTTACTTTCATATGTTTAGAAAGTTTCCTCTTAAGAACTACCACCCCACACACACACAGAGAATTCAAAGTAGGTCACAGCTAAGGTGCCGTTCTTACTTTCATGTTTAGGAAGTTCCCTCTTAAAAACTCACCCCCCACACAGAGAGAATTCCAAGGTAAGTGGGAGATCAGAGCTAAGGTGCTCTCATTGATTGTTTCAGCTAAGTGTTCAGCCAACAGCCAACACCCATAACGAAATACTTCTGGAAAACCCCACCTCTCTTAGAATCACTGCATCAGGGTTTAGGATTCAACATATGAATTTCGGGAGATGCAAATATCCTGTTGATAGCACCAGTCAATCCACAATATTAAGAGAAATAATATACCGTGTTTTTCTTTAGAACTGCCTAGTTTAGGGATGGTTTGCTACGCAGAAGTAGAAAATGAAATAGATGGTAAAAGTTAAACTGTGCTTTAAAATAAACGGTGACTCCAGAATCCCTGGACTGGCAGTAGTTGTATGACCTTTGACAACTCACATTTCTCTGAGTCTTAGTTTCAACAGAAATCATCTGGTGGGATTATGGTGAGAAGTGAAAAAAAGAGTTCCTGTAAAGTACTTACACAGTGACTGGAACACAGTAAAAAGTTCAGTAAACACTGTCTGTTGTGTTGTTGCTATTGAAGTTGCTGTTAAACTGGTCTGTATGAAAAATTCTATGAAGTTTCACTCTGCTGAGGCCTTAGGTTGAGCAGGGAATGGAGAAATAAAAAGCATAAAATCAGAGCTCTTATGATCTATATATTTCCAAAAATCCATATTTTAATAAAAGAAGTCATAAATAATCTCAAATATTTAGATATTATTTTAAATAACAGCAATACAGTCATACAGAAAGGTAACTTTGACATTACATTAATAATTTATATTTTTCCTAATTTATTGTTTTAGACAAAATTTTTACTCTTTTTTCCAAAAATATTCAAATGGATACATTTATTATGATGTTATTATGAAGATTAAAAACCTAAAGTTAGTTGATTATAGTTTGGCATGATGATAGAATTTGGGGTTTTGTTTATGCAACAAAAATGACTGATTTTGGAGTGCCTGGGTGGCTCAGTCAGTAAAGGGTTCCACTCTCAATTTTGGCTTAGCTCATGATCCTAAGGTCCTGAGATGGAGCCCTGCACTGGGCTCTGTGCTCAGTGGGAAGTCTGACTCTCTCCCTCTCTCTCTGTCTCTTCCCCCACTCATGCACGTACACCTGCTCTCTCTTTCTCTCTAAAATAAATAAATCTTTAAAAAAAATAACTGATTTGGCTATATGACATAAAACTGAAGTCATCTCATCCCAGAAATATGTCATACACATGTCTTAATATTTCATTACATGATGCATTATGTACTTCATTTGTCTGATTACATTTTAGTTTCTGACAAGAACTCTCATTTATACTGAGCACTCAGAAAATCCTTTTTATTTATATTTTTAAAATTTCTCAGTGGTATTCTCTAATTAGCTTAAATTTTCATTTCACATTTAAAATGGCTTTTCTTTGTTCTTAAGAGAAAATTAACACTGGATTGATACTAATAACTAGTATCTATTTGTGTTACCCAAACAACAAGTATTTTTATCTTTATGTTTGACCAATTGCACATTGTAAACCACTAATTTCACTTGCAAAGAGTCAAACTCTTAATTTCCTCTTCATTTACCCCTTCCAGCTCAGCAGGACATGTCTCTTCTCTCAAGCCTCCATAATAGACTTAATTTACCCAATAGAGAGGAACAATCATTCTGATAAATGGTTATGAAAACTCTGCTATTTCTCTCTACTGATCTGTCCACAAATCTCATGGACATCTCCCTTAAACTTGTCCTTTGAATCAGCAGTCTTTCATGCTTGAGTGGTTTGTATAGATTCATGATATTAACAAAAACCTAGAATATTTCCAAAAGACTTTGGAAAAACATAAAAGAGAAGTAAATTAAGAGAACAATATATTTCTGAAAAGAATACACTTTTATTTATAAAATTGACTAAAGGGAACATATATTAACATCATCCAGTAGTTCCTAAAGTCTCCATGCTATTTAGCATAGATTTAAGGTAGCTATTTAAGTTCAGTCACACAGTACTTTGTTCGGTAGCTCTCTTACTCAAACTTGTCTCACCCAGAAGTTTCTTGATCAATATGAAAGCTGTATTCAAATTCCTATTTTCTCTAATTACCTGAGTCAATAGAAAAAAAGAAAAAAGTAACAATAAAAATCATAGAATTTGCCCAATATATTTTAATGATTGAATAGGAAATCCTGGGGGAGCCAGAAATATGATGAGAAAAGTTACTTTAATGATAAGGTATAGGAACAACTTCACTGGCCAATGTCAACTAGCAAATTAAAAACTAATGACTAAAAAAAAAAAAAAAAAAAACTAATGACTAGGGGCACCTGGGTGGCTCAGTGGTTTAAAGCCTCTGCCTTCAGCTCAGGTCATGATCTCAGGGTCCTGGGATCGAGCCCCACATCGGGCTCTCTGCTCAGTGGGGAGCCTGCTTCCCCGTCTCTCTGCCTGCTTGTGATCTCTCTCTCTCTCTCTCCCTCTCTGTCAAATAAATAAATAAATAAATAAATAAATAAATAAATAAATAAAATCTTTAAAAACTAATGACTAAAACAAAATTAATGTTTTTAGTTTCTCTATCACAACACTTATGTGTAAACCTTTTAACAGTATTATTTTTAAAAAATCTTAGATGGTATAATATGAATTATATTGCTTAAATATGAGGAACCTAGAACATAAGAAGCTTCTTCAGTTGTCCAGGCTGTGATAGAGGCAGAACTCACTTAATCCTTGTTATCTAGTGGTAATTCCACAGTGGATAGCTATACCGAAATGTAACACCATACATGGAAAGAAGCATCATGATAATAATGCAACTTAGATGTCAGAGCAAAACTATATCTTTATGAAAAATAAACATTTTTAAAAAGATTTTATTTATTTCTTTGACAGAGAGAGACACCATGAGAGAAGGAACACAAGTGGAGGGGTGGGAGAGAGAGAAGTAGGCTTCCTGCTGAGCAGGGAGCCCAATGGGAGACTCAATCCCAGGACCCTAGGATCATGACCTGAACCGAAGGCAACTGCTTTATGAGGGAGCCTCCCAGATGCCCCAAAATAAACAGTTTTAATGATGAATTATTGCCTTCCTTCTGCAATAGAGACTCAATTAAAGACTATGTGACCAAAGACGTCCATCATCAACTAAATATTGTTAGATCTCCTACCATACAGATAGGCATGAGCATGATCAACTACATTCCAACACCAAGTAGAAGTAGTATATATGAAACAGAATTCAAGCGGGTTCTATAGGCACAGCTAAATTGTATGAGAAGCTGGCTCACACGCTCAATTCCATCTATTTTTACAGCATTGCCATCTCTCCCTCAAATCACAACTACAGCCCCACAAGTCCCCAAATTCAAATCTAGCTTATAGATGGAAACACAAGTTGGTACTACTAAGATATAAACTGCCACAGCAGTACCACCACATTCAGAGGGCTCTAAAGGGCAGTGAAGAAGGAAAATCCTCCCCATGGGCAGAATTTAAAATAATACATTTGATTGGCCATTTCACCTAAAGGACAGAGAGCCAGAGATACAGATCTAAGGTGGGCAGAGATATTCCTTCTCCACTGAACTTAGCAGGTAGAGAACTGGGTGTTCGCTCACTCATATTCTCCTAGCTGACACTCTGAAATTTGAAGTCTGAAAACTTTATAAAAAGACACAAATTAGAGATTGTGTCAATTGTGGTGGAGTTAAGTGTCCAGGGACAAGGTAGCGATAGTAACAGTCAATTAAAACGCGGATTAGTGGTGATGTTCTATCAGGTAATTTTTTTGGGTTGGCCGGCTGACACCGACACTTGTCCAAACCTAGTTCTACAATACTCCCCGAAACTCCGTAATATAGCAGACATTTTTCTAAAATGACTATTTTACTCAAAGTAACCAGAATTAATTTAGTTTTTGAAGTTAATAAATCTGACAAATACAGTGTCATCTGCCTCTTCGTATAAAGATAAATTAGTTTATTTTTATTCACCAAGAAATATTTTTATGAGTTTATGCAAGATCTGTTTGAAAAAGAAAAATACCTTTACTTCAAGTATACAAACATTTATCTATAGCAATTATTTTTAAGATAGAGAGCAGAGGGAAAAGGAGAGAGAGAATCTTAAGCAGGCTCTATGCCCAGCATACAGCAAAATGCGGGATTTGATCTCAAAACCCTGAGATCATGCCTAAGTCAAAATCAAGAGTCAGAAGCTTAACAGACTGAGCCAGACAGGTGTCCCTACCTAGAGATTTATGTTTTAGAGCTAGATTGACATTCTAGGATTATGTTTTAGAAATAATAAAGCCATAGTTAATAATAAATCTCCATAAATTGCAATGTACTAACATATTTCAATGGTTTTCCCATTAATATAACATGAAAAAATAGATATGCAATTAGAAAATGTCCTAAAGTGCTAGAGGCCTTATACACTAACCAGTATTTGGTAACTGATATTAATGTTTTATTTTAAAGGAAATATGAAGATTTTTCAGATTATTGCAGAAGTAGAATGGAAATTAAAATTTAATCCATACATTTTAATTAGTTTAATATAAGAACTAAACTCAAGTCTACTAATGTGGCAGGACTGTGAAATAATCAGCAAGCAATAAAATAAATTTTAAAAATGCATAATTAGAAAGCAATAATAAATAATGTTTACTTTGTTTTGAATAATCTACGAACTATAATTGCTGCTTCTGTTTATTTGAGTCTGGCTCAAAACATAAATCATCTTAAGGCCAACTAAGCTGCTGTTTTCATCTTTTGATCTTTTGTTTCTTTCAAAAATATTTGCAGGGGGGCAAGATTTCTACTTTACCCTGAAGTTGGAAGAAGCTCCTGCTGAACTCATGAATAGAAAACTTAATTTAAAAGTTAATGGCATCATTTACCATATGAATTATTATAATTAAGCATGTTAAATGGGCGATGGCTCCCATGTCTGTTTGCAGAATACTCAAAAATGAATACTGAAGATATTGTTCCTCATCGAGCCAATAAAATATCATCAAAGGAAGCAAGTGACTGAAAGGAACTGTGGTCACTACAAATGTCAATGAAGCCAGAAATAGTCCTCTAAAAATCAGTTCTGCTGCCAGTGAATGCAGAAAGGGCAAAGCTTATGAGTCACTGACATAATCAAAGTAATAGTTCAATGGGCTACTAATCAATTAATTATACAAACTAAAATATTCCAGCATTTTAATTCATTTAGATATATTCAATTTAAAAGACTGTATTTTATGTATAAAGAGATAGAACATTTATATTACCAAAAAATGTTTTTCTACAATTTTTTTAAAAGAAAATAAAAGTGATCTAGACTCATGGTCTAAACCTCATTCTGTACTTAAACGTGTAGCTGGAAAGCATTAGAAATAATAAAGAACATTCTTCTTTTTCAATCTCCAAAAATGCATTTAATTGGAATAATGTAACTGATGGATGTCCTCCACAAAAACATGTAGAGGTGATGGACCATTCCCAACTTGCTCATAAGGCACTTAATAAATGAAAGCAAAAGAGAGACAGACAGAATAATCAAGAATTTCAGAAGGAGTGTAAGCTGTAGGTTTTTCCAGGTAGACATAAAAATGTCAGAATTATTTTAAACTGTTTGATACATAAATATATAATAATGTCTTGGTATCTCAAAAGAGATAATGCAACTTGCAAACACTCTTAGGTCAGAATTTATGTACTAATTTTATCTCACTCAGAACCTAAATTAAAACAAGCCTTGACTCTGATTACATACTGATGCAAATTAGTTTATCACAGTTATGATAAAAATATATGCTTTGAAAAGTTGTGCATCAGGACTCACAAAATGGAGGCTGCACCAGTGGGCAGTCCCATATCACAAATCTAAACCTAAGTCCATTTGCATTTATGGGAAACACCTGTCAAGAACAGCCAACACACCAATCACAATCCTCCAACTCTGCTTTAGCTGGCTTACTTTACCCTAGAACCTAGGGACTGCTTAGTCTTATAAGGAAATCCCCAACCTCCTAGCCAATCATGCTCTATTTCTGCTCGCCTCTTTTAATGTTCTATAAAACTCACTTTTACCCAAAATCATTCAGGCAGGGTGCTCTACTTCTTGTAAGGCAATATATTTCCCCAATCCATGAATCTTTTTCCCTTAAATAAAAGACATCAAATTCATTTCTAATTGTTCTAGTTATGTCACTCGGCAATTTACACCAATCCACAGGCACATGTTGATTCTACCTAACATGCCATTTATTATATAAATGAATATTATGTAAAGTCTTCAATTCACAATTTAAATTATAACAATGATTTTTTTTTTAGGGATTTTATTTATTTATTTGAGAGTGAGAGAGAGCATGAGAGGGGAGAAGGTCAAAGAGAGAAGCAGACTCCCCGTGGAGCTGGGAGTCCGATGCGGGACTTGATCCTGGGACTCCGGGATAATGACCTGAGCGGAAGAGAGTCACTTAACTAACTGAGCCACCTAACAAGGAATTTTTTTAATAATTTCTCCAAACACCCACTAAAATATCAATGAAAAAGGAAAGAAATATTTAATCTTTATTGAATATTTATTCTTTATTGAAAAAGAAGACTATTGTCACTATATGATCACTCTAGATCACTATATGAGAAGTTTCCCCCTTAATTATATTGTTAAAGAATTTCATTAAGAAAAAATTCAGTCAAGGGAAATAAAAACAGAAATAAATCCTTGAAACTACAACAAAATAAAAAGCCTCTGAGCAATGAAGGAAGCTATGGAAATCAAGGTGTTGACAGGACTGTGTTCCTTCAGGGAGGTTCTAGGGAGAGAATCCATTTCTTGCCTTTTAAAACTTGTAGAAGTTGCCTACATTCCTTGGTTCATGGAAGTCTTCTGTCTTTAAAAGTCAGCATTGGTGGCTTGAGAACTTGCCTTACACCATTTTAACCTTCCTTCCTTCATCACATCTTTTCTGACTCTTCTGCCTCCCTCTTAGATATTTAAACAATCCTTGTGACCATAGGGTTCATCAGTATAATCAGATAATAATATTTTTAAATCAACCTATCAGCAAACTTAATTCCATTGGTAGTCTTTTTTTTTTTTTAATTTTATTTATTTATTTGAGAGAGAGAGAGTGAGAGACCAAGAGAGCACAAGCAAGGTGAAGGACAGAGGGAGAAGCAGACTCCCTGTGGGGACTCTGGGATTCTGACCTGAGCCAAAGGAAGATGCTTAATCGACCGGGCTGCCCAAACACCCTCCATCAGCAGTCTTAATTCCCCTCTCCCATGTCTGTAACCGGATATATTCAGGGATTCTAGGGATTTGGACATGAACATCTCTGGAGGCTGGGGCATTATTCTATCTACCCTGAACAGGATAATGTTGCTTCCCAGAAACTATTATAAAATTATGTAATGGACTTAAACTGAAATACTGGGATTCTTTCTGCAAATTACGTTTTCCATGTACTGTAACAGGGTGTTGTACAAGTAGTACAATCAGGATACAAGTAATCTATATCAGGTCAGCAAACCCACATGATACATATCAAATAAATACTGAATTGAATCTATAAATAATACTTCCATCAATATGGTACATCAAGCTAATTTGAAAAACTCTTCCCAATCCAAATACTAACAAATAGATATTCTGGTTAAAATTTCATATAAAAAAAACTTAAAATACCTAGCTGAATTTGGAAAGGAGAAAAAGACAAGAAGAGGAAAAGGAGGAGGAAGAAAAAGAGGAGGAAGGGGAGAAGAGGAAACAAAACAAAAAAACAGCAAGGAAAAAATATAGCAAGGACCAAAAATAGGAAGAAACTCAAAGCCTCTACAGTGAGAAGGAAATGACACCATGGTAGTTTATGAAGATTTAACTTCACCTATAAGCCTGAGAAGATATTCAATTGTGTTATAATGAGGGGAAGTACTACCTTGAACAGGCATTAGATTGAAAACTGAATCTGAGAGATTTACACAAAGTCCAAAAGTAATGTTCTTGTTAAAAAAAAAAAAAAAGAAAGAAAAGAAAAGAGAGAAGGAAGGAGGAGAGGGGGAAGGGGGGAGGTAGGAAGGAAGGTAGGAAGGAAGGAAGGAAGGGAGGAAGGAAGGACAGAAGGGAGGAAAGAAGGAATGCAGTAGGGGAAAAAGATATTTGAATGTCCTCTCTTGATTTTTACCTGGGCAAGAAAGGATTTGAAAAATATATGTGAAAGAAAATGACACAAGTTTTCAAGTGTGAAATCTGACTTTTATTTTATTTATTTATTTTTTTTTAAATTTGAATTTTAAATATGCTTTTGAACTTGAAACATCAACCTCTGAAATTAATATAAAATGGGCTGGAAAAGGTAAGATACCAAGGACTTTTGGCAAAAAATAAATACAATTCTTTTTACTAAAGTTCTTACCATAGAATGAACAAAATACTACTAGAAATAAGACATCCAAATGAAAACCATACCGGGAAAATATCCATATTTACTTAGGAAAATAAAGCATTATGAGCGAGTGTCATTAGACATGGTATTTCTTAATAACCCAATGGTTGTAAACTATAAATAATAAAAAAGTACTGTGACTTTATAATAAGTATGTATTAAGTGATCAGAGATTAAGGAATGGATACCTTATTTAAAACAGGACACTATGAGTCAGGGTCATTTTAAGAGAACAAAGACAATTTCTAAATAAAAAATGGATTTGATATTAAAAAAAACTAGATAGATAAGCAAAATAATACATTGAATGTTTTGGAAGAAAAACTTAGAGACGTGGAAGTTCCAAATGATATAATCACACAGGATGAATTACAGATTATATAGCATTGAGGAGATAAAGATTTAACTTCAGGGTCCACCAAGGAGAAAGTCCCAGAGAACATTCCAGACTTGTTGAAATCCCAGGCTAGCTCCACCCAAAGAGAATAGGTGAAAGAAGAACAAAAACCCCTTACGAAAACTCCAACTTTACCTCAAGACAGTTCAATCCATAATTATTTCAAGGCAATATTTCTTTTTTGTTTTTTTTTTTTAAGATTTTACCCGTTTATTTGAGAGAGGAAGGAGGGGGAGGGGCGGAGGGAGAAGCAGACTCCCAGCTGAGCAGGGAGCCCTATGTGGGGCTGATCCAGGGATCATGACCCAAGCTAAAGGCAGACACTTAACTGACTGAGCCACCCAGGTGCACCCAAGGCAATATTTCTTTCTTTTTCTTTTTTTAAAAATTAATCCGTTTTAAAATTTTTTTGTATTAACATTTAATGCATTATTTGTTTCAGGGGTTCAGGTCTGTAATTCACCAGTCTTACACAATTCACAGCACTCACCATAGCACATACCTTCCCCAATGTCTATCCCCCAGCCACCTCATCCCTCCCACTCCACCCCCCTCCAGCAACCCTCAGTTTGTTTCCTGAAATTAAGAGTCTCTTATGGTTTGTCTCCCTCTCTAGTTTTGTCTTGTTTCATTGTTTTCCTCTCTTCCCTTATGATCCTCTGCCTTGTTTCTCAAATCTCACATGTCAGTGAGATCATATGATAATTATCTTTCTCTGATTGAGTTATTTCTCTTAGCATAAAACCTTCTAGTTCCACCCATGTCATTGCAAGTGGCAAGATTTAATTTTTTGATGGCTGCATAATATTCCACTGTGTGTGTGTGTGTGTGTGTGTGTGTGTGTGTGTGTGTGTGCGCGCACGGGCACGCGCACACGCGCTTTTGTGGACATTGCTGCTATAAACACGGGTACATGTGCCCCTTCAGATCACTACATTTGTATCTTTGGGGTAAATACCTAGAGTGCATAGTGTAGTTGCTGGGTCATGGGGTAGCTGTATTTTCAACTTTTTGAGGAACCTCCACACTGTTCTCCAGAGTGGCTACACCAGCTTGCATTCCCACCAAGAGTATAAGAGGGTTTCCCTTTCTCCACATCCTCGCCAATGTCTGTCGTTTCCTGACTTGTTAATTTCAGCCACTCTGACTGTGTGAGGTGGTATCTCACTGAGGTTTTGGTATCTATTTCCCTGATCCCCAGTCATGTTGAGCACTTTTTCATGTATCTGTTGGCCATTTGGATGTCTTCTTGGCAGAAATGTCTGTTCATGTCTTCTGCCCATTCTCAACTGGATTATTTGTTCTTTGGGTGTTGGGTTTGATAAGTTCTTTATAGATTTCGGATACTAGCCCTTTATCTGATATGTCATTTGCAAATATCTTCTCCCATTCTGTCAGTTGTCTTTTGGTTTCATTGACTGTTTCCTTTGCTGTGCAAAGCTTTTTATCCTGATCAAGTCTCAATATGGGACTTCATCCCAGTAGTGGGACTTCATCAAGATGAACTACTCAAGGCAGTGTTTCTTAAAGTGTAGCCTACATAGGGAGCCTATCTTTTCATAATACTACCAAGGTGCTATTTTATCCTTTTCATTTTGTCAGCATTTGTACCAAAGCAATGATGATAAAAAATGTTGGTATTTTAGCACAAATTGAGGTAATGGTATTAGGCAGTACTAGCACTCATATTACAGTCACTGTTTTCTTTGCAGCTTGCACTCACAATTAAGGTGCAATCACCATTTCAAATGCTATTTTTATTTATGATGAAGCAGTAAAAAGAATTATTAATTTTCGACTATTAAAAATACATTTTTATGATCATAGAACTTTTCACAAGGTAATTCTGCCCTCTTTTAAAATATATGAACTTGAGAAAAAAATATGTATGTGAATTTTTTAGTTGCAAGATGAACTAGCCTTTTTTTTCATGGAACGTCATGGAATCAAAAAAGAAAGAGCAGAGAAATAATGAGGCAGAAGCATCATTTAAAGGGATGACAGCCAAATGTTTTCCAAAACTAATGTAAAAATAATGTAGCACTGGGAAGTAATATAGGGAAAATGAGATAATTTTAAAATGCAATTAATCCAAAGGTAAAAAAGAAATGAACTAAAAAAGGAACATAATAGTAAAATAAATAGAAAACACAAAGTATGTTGATAAGTATACAACTATGTTACTTTTTACATTTAACACAAAAGGAATCAATACTCTAATATTATTTTCAAACTGAAATAAAAAATCCTATATACCTGCTGCTTTCTTT
>CM053604.1:94145846-94166232 GCA_028646535.1 Procyon lotor
TGTTACTTGAATTCAAATCACTGAGATCAAGACATAAATCAAGAGTTGGACACTTAACCAACTGAGTCACCCAAGGCACCCAAGTTTTAAAAATTTTAATCAGTAATTGACAGTAATCAAAGAAGAAATAAATTACATTCAAAATATTGACATATGACAGATAACAATGACATACATAGAAGCTGGGCCATACAATGACAAACTTTATTCTTTTCAAGTGCACATAGCACAATTACCAAAACTTACGACTCTTCTTTATATAGCAAGGTTCAACAAATTTTAAAAGGTTAAAATCCTCTTGAGTATATTCTCTGACCACAATGAAATTAAACCAGAAACCAGTATCAAATCCTAACTAGAAAATCCCCAACTGTCTGGAAATTAAGGAAAACATTTCTCAATAATACATAGGTCAAATTAGAAATCACTATAAAAATTAAAAAGCATTTTCAACAGAAAACTAATTTAAGACAATTTAAGACATAACATTTCAAATTTTGTGAGATACTTCCAATGCAGCACTTAACTGAATACCTAGAGCCTAAAGCACATACATTATAAAGGAATGAAAGTTGAGAATAAATGATCTATTTCCATCTCAAGATGATAGAAAAGAGTAATAAATCTTACCAGAGAAAATCGAAAGGAGGAATTAATAAACATAAAAGCAGAATCAATGAAATAGAAACTAAATGTACAATAGAGAAAAATCAACCAAGCTAAAAGATGTTTTATTTAAGAATATAAATTTTTCATAATTCCCTTAGAACTAATCCAGAAAATGGAAAAAAAATTACCAATATCATGAATTAAAAGTGAGACCACAGCATAGATCTTGCTAACATTAAAAGGATGAGAATATTCGGGCACCTGGGTGCCTCTGCCTCAGCTCAGGTCATGATCTCAGGGTCCTGGGATTGAGCCCTGCATCAGGCTCTCTGCTCGGCAGGGAGCCTGCTTCCCCTTCTATCTCTGCCTGCCTCTCTGCCTACTTGTGATCTCTCTCTGTCAGATAAATAAATAAAATCTTAAAAAAAAAAAAGATGAGAATATTGTGAACAATTTTACACTAAAATTTGAAAAGATAAATAAAATGGACATACACTTTACAAAACCCAACTTAGGAAAAAAAAATTAAATATTCTTACATGGTTAAAAAAGGGAATCCATTTCTAAGAACTATTCACAAATTAAACTCCACTTGTGAAAGTTTCCAGTGGTAAACTAATTCAAGTATTTAAGAAAGAAACAGATTCAATTTTATCTTCCAGAAATTTATATGAGAAATTATTTCCAAGATATCTAAAATCTTACACAAAAATCTGCGAAGAGCATAAGAATGAAAAATTACAGATAACCTTTTTTTACATTTAAAAGGTGTTTTTCATTCACCTTTACATTAATACTCAAAATATATGTTTCTGTTTCAAAATAACATTTAAAAATTACTCTAACAGCAACATAAATATAATTCTGCAATTACAAAAAAGCTAAAAATGCTGGGGATCCATAGCTAATTTATTCCCATGTTTGCAAGTCTTATTCTGAAATAAATACTAGTCCCATGCAGCTGTTAGCTTCTCAGGTTAGATTTAAACACACACACACACAATTTCAGTTGTGGGAAAGTTTATAATGTTACATTCCATGCACTGGTCTGAAGGGTTCATTAATAGCCAATAGGACCTAAAAATTGAAGCACCCTATCAATCTGCAAGACAGGCAGAAAAAAGTTAATTGGGGCAAACAGTATTACTAACATCAAAAGCATATGGTATTCTGTAGCAACGGAGAGTACTTCAGGATTGGCAAATTGTCTTTAGAACTAATCTCAACAGAAGAGTTTAAGAAGGTTCATTTTTACCTCTATCAAGGACGTTTAAAAGTGACAGGTTTCTTTTGTGGTAATTTGCCTCCCCTGAATGACCTAACTAGTTAACTAGTCACTAGTAATTTCAAATTACCATGTTAGTGTCTGACCCATTCAAAAAAATTTATTTTCGGGGCACCTGGGTGGCTCAGTGGGTTAAAGCCTCTGCCTTCGGCTCAGGTCATGATCTCAGGGTCCTGGGATGGAGCCCTACATCAGGCTCTCTGCGCAGCGGGGAGCCTGCTTCTCCCTCTCTCTCTCTGCCTGCCTCTCTTTCTACTTGTGATTTCTCTCTGTCAAATAAATAAAATCTTAAAAAAAAATTTATTTTCAATATAAACATATAAAGTCAATATGAGATGTCTAACTAAAGCAAGAACCACCAATAAAATCACGACAGCTTCTCTTCTAAGGTTTAGGCTTTGCCCAGAATTCCATATACATGGAAGAGCCCATTCCAAGAGTCATTGCTCCCACAGCAAAGCCTTAGGCTGTCACACACATTTGGACCTGGTGAAGATATTTTAGTATTTGCCCTGTTCTTCAATTTATACAGTCCAAATGCAATGGCTGCAGCAAAAGTCACATTCCAATAGGAATAAAAGGTGCCCCTCTAGCTTTTTGGATAAGTTTAGAACCCTGCTTTTCATCATATGAAGGAGAGACATCTGGCCAGCTAACATAGTGACTAAAGGATCCTCGTAGGACAGAGCTTCTCAAATTCCAACAGACAGATAATCCTTTCTTATTAACAGACGCAAATACCCTTAATAAGATATTTACATACTGAATTTAGCATTGTAAGAGACGAATAACATGTCACACACAAGTGTATTCTGTTCTAGGCATGCTGAATTTGTTTACCATTTGAAAATTAACATCACTTCTTGCAGTAAACTAAATATTATCTCAATACATTTTTTTAAAGATTTTATTTATTTGACAGAGAGAGATTGATATCACAAGTAGGCAGAGAGGTAGGCAGAGAGAGAGGGGGAAGCAGGCTCCCTGCTGAGCAGAAAGCCTTGATCCCAGGACCCTGAGATCATGACCTGAAGGCAGAGGCTTTGACCCACTGAGCCACCCAGGCACTCATCAATACATTTTTTAAGATTTGATAATATTCAAAATCATTCAACATTTAAAACAAAAAAAAAATTATGGAACCAGGAAATTCATGTACTTCCTAAATATACCAAAAATGTATCCATGAAGATACAAAAACAAAACTCATACTTAATGATGAATTATTACAAGATTTATTCCTAAAGTCAGAAGTAATACAGAGATACCCACTATGTAAATTCTATTCAGTTCTATAAGAAGTGGTAGGCAATTGTATTCAGGCAAGGAAAAACCTTATAAAATGGCAGTTAAGGGAATGAGAAATTTGAAAAATATATATGTATGAAGCTTTCATTATTAACAGTGACTTGACTGTGATGATAGAATATCAAAAAGTATCCATATGCTACTTAAATTCATAAAGAATTTAGCTATATCTCTGGATTAAAAAAAATTAACATGTTACAAGCCATAAAGCATTTCTATGCACCACAAACAATATAAAAATTAAAATGTTAAATGTCAGGGCACCTGGGTGACTCAGGTTAAGCGTACGACTCTTGATTTTGGCTTGTCATGATCTCAGGGTCCTGGGATTGAGCCTCTCATCAGGTTCTGTACTCAATGGGAAGTCTGCTTGAGGATTTCTCTCCCTCTCTTTCTGTCCTTTCCCCCACTCACATTCTCTCTCTCAAATAAAAAAATCCCTTCTTAAAAAATGTTAAATGTGGGGCACCTGGGTGACTCAGTGGTTAAGCACCTGCCTTCACCTCAGGTGATATCCCAGGGTCCTGGGATCAAGCTGCTCATTGGGCTCCTTGCTCTGTGGGGAAGCCTGTTTCTCCCCATCCCAGTCTCCCTGCTTATGTTCCCTCTCTGCCTGTCTATGTCAAATAAATAAAATCTTTAAAAAAAATTAAATGTTACTCAATTTTCAACAGATTAAAAAAATAAGGTATCTAATGCAAGTTTTGCAAACTGGTACACTGAAAACTTCATGCCATTGACGAGGAATTTTTGTGGAAACCTCAAACAGAAGAATATAGCATATTTATGAATTGGAATATTGGCTATTTGAGTAATATAAATTTCCCCAACTCAATAATAGATCTAATACTATCCCGTTTAGGACTCAAGCTGGTGCCTGTGTGTGTATGTGTGTGTATATGAAGAAACTGAAAAGATGTTTCTACTATGTATGTGGGATGATAAAGAAAGAATAGTAAAGTCAATCTCAAGGAAGAAATCTAGAGGATCTATATTACCAGATATCAAGATTACATTAACTATTATAATTAAGAAATAGTTAATAGGGTCTAGAAACAGATACATCTAAGTTTACATTACAGTGCAGTACACTGGGAAACAATAAGTATTCTATAATAGTGCTTGTATCTACAAATTTGTAAAAACACATTTATCAAAGATAAGCCACATTCATTCATAGCAGTAATATGTAATATAAATTAGGAAAACAACCCAAAGATTCATCAGCATGTCAATAAATAAAGTGATATATTCATACAATGCCTTACTATATAGCAAGGAGAAAAAAAAGAATTACATCTTTGTGCTACAACATGGATACATCACACAAACATAATGTTGAAAGAATCAAGATGCAAAAGAGAGAGGCTACATATATTTGATACATATGAATATGTATATGCATTATATATATTAAAAATGTAAAAAAAAAGGCAGCAGCAACAATACTAATATATGGGGGAAAAGTCAGGATGAACATGGCCCTTCAGAGTTGATAGTGATTGCAAAAGATAAGCATAACGTGAAACACTTTCTGGAATGCAGGTAAAGTTCTGTTTCTATATCAGATAGTTACAACAGTAATATATAATTTTATCAGGATCTACCTTTAAAATCTGTGCACTATTTTCCTATATATGTTATAGTTTGATAACATTTATACAAAAGATAAGATACAAATGATAAATAATAAATATCCAAATTTAAAATCTACATTTCAATGAATATAATTTTATTCAGAAATTTTAATATAATTTTAACAAAAACTGCTATTTATAATTTTAATGTTCACTGACCATTTGTCAAAAAAAAAGCTAGTATGTTTCAGTCATGTTCTGTGTAGACCACACAGATAAAACTTCAAGAAAATTTGAATTGTACAGAGTTGCAAAATGTTTCTCTCCTGTTTTATACAGTATTTTTGAGTACCACATTAATGAATGTGTAACTCCAGGATCATGAATTGGAATACCAAGCGAAGGAGGTTCTGCAATACCAAACTTGATACTTCATCATGCAAAACCTATTGCTCTGGTCCTTTCTACAAGAAGGATTTGGCAAGTAATTAATAAGCTTTCCTTAGCACTTCCATTCAAATCCTCTTTGTACACTAAAGTCCATCTCCAACACTGGCAGCAGCCCAGCCTTTAAGTTTCATATCAATAATTCAGTCACATTTTTGCCTTGAAACACAGAGCAAAAGATGTACAGAGTGTTTTTCTGGAGCCTGAACCATGTGGGAAGGTTTATCTTTAAGATTATGGGATGCAATATGTGAGCAACTGGAGCTGAATTTACATATGGATGTGTTAGTGGTATGCTGGTGTCTGTATGTGCAGGCTCATAACAACTTATATCTTCAGGAAGTTTACAAGACAATTATTAAACCCAGATATTATTAAGAATTAAATTTTGTAAATGTACATTTAAATAAATTACATTAAAAGTTAAGGAAATGAATATTCAAAATGAGTCACTATTTTAATACATTTTACTATGTTCTATACTGAAGGGGATTTTTTATCTATCTTATCTGTATGGCAGAGCCAGTGTATAATAGTGTGCTACTGTGCATCTCTTCCACATGCAGAAGAAATCTGCCCTGATGGAAGCATTTACATAACAAAACAACAAAAAAGGCAAGTACTACAATCAGTTATTTATTATTTTGTTGACCATCTAAACTTAAGAAAGTGAAAAAGAAAATGTTAATCATAGACATCCAACCAGAAGTATGTCTTGTGTGTAGCCATTACATTGAAAGTAGAATAAAACTGAAAATATTATTCTGTTGTTCTAAATCTACTAATCAATTCAGGAAAGAAGTTGCTTGCATCACTGATGAACAAAGTTCTAATGCATGTCTTCATTATTTCACTTTGTCTTATTAATGTAAATGAAAATTATCAGCCAACATTCATGTCAGGACCATACTTGCTAGTCCAACATTCAAAAGTTGGGTATATATACAGGAGTAAAGCAGAAAAAAAAAAAGGAAACATTCTGTGAAAAGCATTAGCTATATATAATTTACAATAAATGGCATTGAATATTATTTATAAGTAGTACGATAACAACCTTTGTAGCAATAAAATTTGTAAGTATATACACATGTATGCATATGCATAAACACATTTTGAGAACCTCTTGTTAAATATTTGCCAGAAAAACAATAAAAGACATTCAAGTATTTTGTAAAAAATTAATTTTTTTGTATGATTGTGATACATAGGACCTCCCACAGGGCAGGGCCCAGAGGAAGTTTCCCTCTCATCAGCATCTAAGATTTTTACTGTTAGGGAAGTTAACCAACCCTCCCAAGGCCCAGAGTTTACAAATGGAATAGAAAGCCTTGCAACCAGAAAGTCTAATATGAAAGTCATGCTTTTTTGACTTTGCAATCTCTTCTGAAACATTGGATTCATCTCAAGAAAGCACAAGTTTTTACAGCAAAAAATAGAAGCAGAAAAGACATTTTTTTAAAAATTATGCACCCATTTATAGTTTTACTTTTTTAAAGATTTTATTTATTTTATAGAGAGAGGCACAGCAAGAGAGGGAACACAAGCAGGGGAGTGGGATAGGGCGATGCCGGCTTCTGGCCAAGCAGGGAGCCTGATGTGAGGCTCTATCCCAGGACCCTGGGAACCATGACAAGAGCAGAAGGCAGATGCTTAATGACTGAGCCACCCAGGCACCCTTCATTTATAGTTTTAAAAATGGGGGAAATATAAGTGAAATAACTTTATAATGTCAACTCTTAAAACAGTAAACATCTTAAAAAAACAATAAACATCTTGCTAAATATTTGGAAGTATTCTATTTTAAATCAAATGCAGTATACTATCACCTTTGATAATGAACAATTTCCTGGAAGTCTTAGCTAAGGTAATATGTAAATGAGTAAACATGAGTAGTTTAAGGACTGGAATGTAGTTAATGATTTTGTTGCAGTTATGCACATAAAGTATTACTATTTAGTTAGAAAATCCAAGGTAATATTAACCAATGGTACAGTCACCAAGAAGGTAATCTAAATACTTATCAGTATTTAGGCATTATCAGATATTGGTGAAGATTCTAAACTCTGGAGACAAACTGCATGGATTCAAATACCAGCTCTTTCTCTTATATAAATTAACACATGTTATTAAGTTCCCTGTACCTCATTTTCATCAAGAGCGTAATGTAGATAATACTACTTGCCACCCATGGCAATCTATGATTTGATATATAGACAGTACATTGAAAACATCTATCACAGAGTATCCACCACTCAACTAGTTCTTGCTATTGTTACTACTACTACCACTCCTATTACTACTAAAAGTGCATATTAATATTAAAAAAAGGAATGAAAAATGTATCGATAGTTGGAGAGACTAAATATTGTGAAGAATGTCAATTTTCTACAAGTTATTCTATAAATTAGATGCAATTCTGATCCAAATCCCAAAAATGATTTTCACAGCTAACAAGTATGCTACAAATCCATGTGGAATAATGAAGAGCAATGCATAGCCAAGACTAATTTAAAGCTATAGCATTAGGAGAAGCACTTCATCTTGTCAAATATTAAGACACTTAGTAATACCAACTGTGTGATATTGGGACAGAGGTGGACAATGAACAGATTAAGGAGCCATGATTCAGATCTTCACATAAGAATATTTGTATCTGATAGCTGTACCTTTACAAGTCACTAGGAAAACACTTCAATATCTAATTCAGCAGATGATGTTGGAATATAATTGATTATATACAGGAAAAACATTATACCATATACAAAGTAAATTCCACTTATCATATAACTTCTGGATGACAGTACTAGGAGATGAGCACTGTATCAGATCAAATTCAATCCCATATAAGTAGAGGTCTATAAAAGAAAAATAAAATCATGCCACTGAAATATTCTCATTTCATTTGAAGGAGGATAAACAGAGAGTTGGGGAGATGAATAGGTAATCACCTCATGATTCCATGTAGACTTTTTAAATTCATGATGCTATGGATGAACTGTGAAATTAACTTATTTTGAGCATCTGTAACTACAGCTGAAATTTAGATAGGTCCTCAATAGTGGAAATCTACATTTTGGGTCTGTGTGTGTGTGTGTGTGTGTGTGTGTGTGTGTATGTGTGTGTTTTAATTACTTTTCCCCTTTATCTGATAGATGAGCTTCTATTTCATCAATGGGATTCATTCTATGCAGTTCTGATGTGTCCATACCATAAGGTTAGGCATGTGGCATCAAAATTATTTTATAGTGAACTATTTGCCTTAGAGATAGCCCTATAATTCAATTTAGATCAAATACAGTCCTCCCGAAAAGAGATATTGGAGGAGCAGCACACTACTCAACAGAATACCTAGATTTAAAGGCATTCTAAGTGTGTGCCTAGATGGCTCAGCTGGTTAAGTGTCTACCTTCAGCTCAGGTCATCATCCCAGGGTCCTGAGAACCAGCTTCTCCCTCTCCCTTTGACCCAGAACTGTGGGAAATAAATTTATGTTTACATGCCAAACTATCTATGATACTTTGTTATACCTGCCCCAAGATATACCACAAATATATTACAAGGCTATTTTTTGCTCAAAAGAGTAAACAGGTGAGTAGGGCAATCCTCCTCCAAGTGACCAACAGGCCTTCTGTCATCTTCACCTTATGCCAATCCAAGGCCTCTCTGGCAATGCTCTCCCTTCCAAATAGAAAGCAAAAGCTCAGAGGAGCATACTTGGGAGTTTTTAATGGGCCAAGACTGGAAATGTCAACCCTGCTCACACAACATTGGTTAGAACTTAGGAAATGTCCACACAAAAGAGCAAGAGGGGTAAAAAATCTTTACCTCTGGGATCAAGAGGTGGAGAACAAGTACATTGTTGAGCAATGAGTAATTTCTGCAGAAATCATCTTTCTCTTGATACATAGCTATGTGTGTCCTCTTTCCACTGGTGATATCTACTCACTCTTTCCCCAAAGGAGTCATCCAAAGTTTTATTCACTTACCACAGATAGCTGAAATCTCAGGATCTCTGGATAATGAGTAGTCTTCTCCATTGTTACTGGATCTAGTTGTTGTGGTCCTGCAAAATACAATATAAAGGACAAAATATCAGTCCTGTGTATGTTATCACTGGTAGAACAACAGTAACAGTAGAAAATTAACATTTTTGGAAAAGGAAGCACATAGCTGCTAGCAATATATGATGCTGAGGCAAGATAGCAGAGGAGTAGGAGACCTAAATACCATCAGGTCCCAGGAGTTCAGCTAGGTAGTTATCAAATCATTCTGAACACCTACAAACTCAACAGAAGAGAGAAGAGAAGAAGAACAGCAATTCTAGGAACAGAAAATCGACCACTTTCCAGAAGGTAGGACGCGCAGAGAAGTGAATCCTAGGCAACATATAGGAAGAGAGACCGCAGGGGGGAGAGGTCAGCTCCCGGCAAGTGGTAGAGCAGTGGAGCACAAAATTGGAACTTTTAGAAGTCTTTTCCACTGAGGGACATCACTCCAGAGGCTAAGTGGGGCATGGAGACCTCACGGGGACAGTGTCGTCTCAGGATGCATGGGGTCACAAAAAGACCAGGGATGGCAGAGCTCCCAGATATCAGAGGGGGAAAGCCAGCTGTAGAGACAGAGCCAAGGAGGGGGCTCTCAGCTTGGGAATACCTTAAACTGTAACCCAAGGCACAATCGAGCCACTGCTCTTCGAGTAGGGTCCCCACAAGTGGAAGATCTGGAAAGACCCCCTCTGTCCTCCTCTGGGAGGAGCAGGGTGGAAGGGTCCTGCAAGAATCTGCTGGGTTTGGAGACTCCAAGTGGGTCCATGCACCAGAGATAGAAATGCTGGGTCACAGACTGGGTGAGCTTGGAGTGCAGCCAGAGACCAAGGAGATGGGAGGGATTGACTGCTTTTCTCAGAGGGCACATTGAGGAGTAGGGCCCTGATCTCTTGGATCCTATGGGGCCGAGATTGGGAGGCTGTCATTTTCATTCCAATCTCCAAAGCTGTACAGAAAGTGTTCAGGGAACAAAAGCTCCTGAGACCAAAACCAAGCAGATTACTTAGCCTGGCCCCTGGGAAGGGTGGTGCAATTCCCCCTCAGGCAGACATTAAAGAATCACTGCAGTAGGCTCCTCCCCCAGAAGATCAGCAAGAACATCCAGCCAAGACCAAGTTCACCCATCAATGAGAATGGCAGAACTCCAGAGGTAGAGGAAAGCAACACATAAAATTCATGGCTTTTCCACTGATGATCTTTTAGTCGTTCAAAGATAAATTTTTAAAATTTTTTTTCTTATTCTATTTTTTCTAATTTTCCTCCTTCCTATTTTAACATTTTAACTATTTTATCTTATCAATATCTTTTTAAAAATCTTTTTTTAATTTTCTCTGTTACAATCGTATTTTTTATCCCTTCATTGTAGTCAACATTATTTTTTATACATATACTTATTTTTTCTATATAATATTGGGATACAATTTCTTCTAATAGATCAAAATATACTCTAAATCTAGCACATGACTTTGTTCTAGCCTCCAGCCTGATGACATTCTTTCTTTTTTAAATTTTTTTCCTTTTTCAACCAACTTCATAACTTACCAATTCCTTTTTTAGAATCAATCTTAATTTTCATCTTTATAGTCGTATTCTATCCCTTCATCATGTTTACTCTTATTTTTGTGTGTATGTATATATATACGCACAAACATACACACACACACATATATATATATACGCACACACACACACACACACACACACATATATATATAACTTTTTCTTTCTTTAAATTTTTGGGAGGTAGTTTCTTTGTACAGACCAAAATACACTCAAAATCAAGTGTGTGGCTCTGTTCATGCACCATTCTAATGTGATATATATAAAAATATAAATATATATATAATTTCATTATTTATTTATTTTATAATTTATAAAATTATATATTTAATATATAAATTATATAGTATATATAAATTTATAATTATTTTATGATTTTATAATAATTTTATATCTTATAATTATATTTTATAAATATATATATTATATAATATATTTTTTTCACCCCTTTTTTTCCCCCCAGTTTTGGGTTTCTTCTGATTTGCTTAGTGTATATTTTTCTAGAGTTGTTGCTACCCTTTTAGTATTTTGTTCTCTCATTCAACTATTCTTATCTGGATAAAATGACAAGGTGGAAAAACTCACCAAAAAAAAAAAAAAAAAAAAAAAAAGAACAAGAGGCAGTATCTATAGCTAGGAACCTAATCAATATGGACATTAGTAATATGTCAGAACTAGAGTTCAAAATGACAATTATCAAGGTTCTAGCTGGGCTTAAAGAAAGCATGGAAGATACTGGAGCATCCCTTTCTGGAAAAATAAAATCCCTTTCTGGAGAAACAAAAGAACTAAAATCTAAATTGAAATAAAAAAGCTATTAATGAGGTGCAATAAAAAATGGAGGCTCTTACTGCTAGAATAAATTAGGCATGAGAGAAAATTAGTGATATAGAAGACCAAATGATGGAGAATAAAGAAGCTGAGCAAAAGAGAGACAAACAATTACTGGACCATGAGGGGAGAATTCAATAGATAAGTGATACCATAACACAAAACAATATTAGAATAACTGGCATCCCAGAAGAAGAAGAAAGAGAAAAGGGGGCAAAAGGTATATTGGAGCAAATTATAGCAGAGAATTTCCCTAATTTGGTGAGGTAACAAGTATCAAACTCCAGGAGGCACAGAGAATCCCCCTCAAAACCAATAAAAATAGGGCCGCATCCTTTCATCTAATAGTAAAACTTACAAGTCTCAGTGACAAAGAGAAAATCCTGAGAGCGGCTCAGGACAAGAGGTGTATAACATACAACAGTAGAAATATTAGATTGGCAGCAAACCTATCCACAGAGACCTGGCAGGCCAGAAAGGACTGGCATGATATATTCAGAGAACTAAATGAAAAAAATATGCAGCCAAGAATACTATATCCAGCTAGGCTGTCATTGAAAATAGAAGAAGAGATAAAAACCTTCCAGGACAAACAAAACCTAAAAGAATTTGCAAACACCAAACCAGCCCTACAGGAAATATTGAAAGGGATCCTCTAAGCAAAGAGAGAGTAAAAAAGTAACAGACCAGAAAGGAAAAGAGACAATATACAGTAACAGTCACCTTACTGGCAATACAATGGCACTAAATTCATATCTTTCATTAGTTACCCTGAATGTAAATGGGCTAATGCCCCAATCAAAAGACACAAGGTATCAGATTGGATAAAAAAACCAAGACTCATCAACATGCTGTCTACAAGAAACTCATTTGAGACCCAAAGACACCACTATATTTAAAGTGAGGGGTTGGAAAACAATTTACCATGCTAATGGGCACCAAAAGAAAGCTGGGGTGGCAATCCTTATATCAGATAAGTTATATTTTAAGTCAAAGACTATAATAAGAGATGAAGAAGGACACTATATCATACTTAAAGGGTTTGTCCAACAAGAAGATCTAACAATTTCAAATATTTATGCTTCTAACATGGGAGCTGCCAGTTATATAAACCAATTAATAACAAAATCAAAGAAAGACATTGATAATAATACAATAATAGTAGGACACATTAACACCATCCTCACTGAAATGGAGAGATCATCTAAACAGAAGATCAACAAGGAAATAAAGGCTTTAAATGACACAATGACTAGATGGACGTAACAGATATATTTAGAACATTCCATCCCAAAACAATGGAATACACATTCTTCTCTAGTGCACATGAAACATTCTCTAGAATAGATCACATTCTGGGTCAAAAATCAGGTCTCGACTTGTACCAAAGATTGGAATCATTCCTTGCATATTTTTAGACCACAATGCTTTATAACTAGAAATCAATCACAAGAGGAAAGTTGGAAAGAACTCAAATACATGGAGACTACAAGAGCATCCTACTAAAGAACGAATGGGTCAACCAGGAAATTAAAGAAGAATTTAAAAAATTCATGGAAACAAAAAAAAAGAAAACAATTGTTCAAAACCTTCGGGAAACAGCAAAGGCAGTCCTGAGAAGAAAGTATAGAGCAATACAAGCCTTTCTCAAGAAACAAGAAAGGTCTCAAGTACACAACTTAACCCTACACCTACAGGACCTGAGAAAGAACAGCAAAGAAAGCCTAAACCCAGCAAGAGAAGAGAAATAATAAAGATCAGAACAGAAATCAATGAAATAGAAACCAAAACAACAGTAGAACAGATCGACAAAAATAGGAGCCGGTTCTTTGAAAGAATTAATAAGATTGATAAAACCCTGGCCAGACTTATCAAAAAGAAAAGAAGAAGGGCCCAATAAATAAAATCATGAAGGAAAAGATCACAACCAACACCACAAAGAAATACAAACAATTATAAGAACATATTATGAGCGACTACATGCCAACAAATTAGACAATCTAGGAATAATGGATGCATTCCTAGAGACACACACACTACCAAAACTGAACCAGGAAGAAATAGAAAACCTGAACAGACTCATAACCAGTAAGTAGATTGAAGCAATCATCAAAAATCTCCGAACAAACAAGAGCCCAGGACCAGACAGCTTCCCAGGAGAATTCTACCAAACATTTAAAGAAGAATTAATACCTATGCTTCTGAAATTGTTCCAAAAAATAGAAATGGAAAAAAAACTTCCAAACTCATTTTATGAGGACAGCATTACCTTGATCCCAAAACTGGACAAAGACCCCATCAAAAAGGAGTATTACAGACCAATATCTTTGATGAACGAGGATCTAAAAATTCTCACTAAAATACTAGCCAATAGGATCTAATAGTACATTAAAAGGATTATTCAAAACGACCAAGTGAGATTTATTCCTGGGCTGCAAGGTTGGTTCAATATCCGCAAATCAATCCATGTGATACAATACATAAAGAAAGGACAAAAATCATATGATACTCTCAATAGATGCTGAAAAAGCATTTTGACAAAGTACAGCATCCTTTCCTGATCAAAACTTTTCAAAGTGTAGGGATAAAGCATACATACCTCAGTATCATCAAAGCCATCTATGAAAAACCCACAGTGAATATCATTCTCAATGGAGAAAAACTGACAGCTTTTTCCCTGAAGTCAGGAACATAGCAGGGATGTCCACTATCACCACTGCTATTCAACATAGTACTAGAAGTCCTAGCCTCAGCAATCAGACAACAAAAAGAAGTAAAAAGGCATCTGAATTGGCAAAGAAGAAGTCAAACTCTCACTTTCCAGATAATATGATGCTTTATGTGGAAAACTCAAAAGACACCATTCCAAAACTTGTAGCACTCATACAGGAATTCATTAAAGTGTCAGGATATGAAATCAATGCACAGAAATCAGTTGCATTTCTACACAACAACGACAAGAGAGAAGAAAGAGAAATTAAGGAGTCAATCCCATTTACAATTGCACGCCAAACCATAAGATACCTAGGAATAAACCTAACCAAAGAGGCAAAGAAATTGTACCCAGAAAACTATAAAGTACTCATGAAATAAATTGACTATTTCCTTACACCACACACAAAACAAAGAAATGGCAAAACATTCCATGTTCAAGGATTGGAAGAAAAAATACTGTGAAAATGTCTATGCTTCCTAAAGCAATCTACATATTTAATGAAATCCCTATCGAAATACCATCAATTTTTTTTCAAAGAAATGGAACAAATAATCCTAAAATTTATATGCAAACAGGAAAGACCTTGAATAGCCAGAGAAATGTTGAAAAAGAAAATCAAAGCTGGTGGCATCACAATTCCAGACTTCAAACTCGATTACAAAGCTGTAATCATCAAGATAGCCTGGTACTGGCCCAAAACAAACACATAAATCAATGGAACAGAATAGAGCCCAGAAATGGACCGTCAACTCTGTGGTTAACTAATCTTCGACAAGCAGGAAATGTCAAATGGAAAAAAGACAGTCTCTTCAACAAATGGTATTGGGAAAATTGGACAGCCACATGCAGAAGAATGAAACTGGATTATTTCTTTACACCATACAAAAAAATGGACTCAAATTGGATCAAAGACCTCAATGTGAGACAGGAATCCATCAAATTCCTTAAGGAGAACACAGGTAGCAACCTCTTCAACCTCAGACACAGCAAATTCTACCTAGAAACATTGTCAAAGGCAAGGAAAGCAAATGAACTATTGAGACTTCATCAAGATCAAAAGCTTTTGCACAGCAAAGGAAATAGTGAACAAAACCAAAAGACAACTCACAGAATGGGAGAAGATATTTGCAAATGACATACCAGATAAAAGGCTAGTATCCAAAATCTATAGAGAACTTACCAAACTCAACACCCAAACAACAAATAATCCAATTGAGAAATGGGCAGAAGACATGAACAGACATTTCTGCCAAGAAGGCATCCAAGCAGCCAACAGTCACATGAAAAAGTGTTCAAAATCACTATGCATCAGGGAAATACAAATCAAAACCACAGTGAGATACCACCTCACACGAGTCAAAATGGCTAAAATTAACAAGTTAAGAAATGACAGATGTTGGTGAGGATGCAGAGAAAGGGGCACCCTCCTACACTGTTGGTGGGAAGGCAAGCTGGTGTAGCCACTATGGAAAACAGTATAGAGATTCCTCAAAAAGTTGAAAATAGAGCTACCCTACAACCCAGCAATCGCCTGGGTATTTACCCTAAAGATACAAATGTAATGATCCAAAGGGGCACGTGCACCCAGATGTTTATAGCAGCAATGTTCACAATAGCTAAACTATGGAAAGAACCTAGATGTCCATCAACAGATGAATGGATAAAGAAGATGTGGTATATATACACAATGGAATACTGTGCAGCCATCAAAAAACCTGAAGTCTTGCCATGTAACAATGTGGATGGAACAAGAGGGTATTATGCTAAGCGAAATAACTCAAACAGAGAAAGACAATTATCATACCATCTCTCTGATATGAGGAATTTGAGAGGCAGGGCAGCAGGTCATAGGGGCTACAGAGGGGAAAAAAATGAAACAAGATGGGATCAGGAGGGAGACAAATCATAAGAGACTCTTAATCTCATGAAACAAACTGAGGGTTGCTAGGGGGTGGGGGAGAAGGATAAGGTGGCTGGATTATGGACATTGGGGAGGGTATGTGCTATGGTGAGTGCTGTGAAATGTGTAGGCCTGATGATTCACAGACCAGACCTGTACCCCTGGGGCAAATAATGCATTATATGTTAATAAAAAATATATATACATATATATGCAATGCTGTTGGCTAGATAAGGCACTCCCTCCTCAAATGCACTCATTTTGACCTGATGTGGAGAAAGTTACTTCATTAGATAGATATTCCTGACCAAAGGGAACTTCCTTACTTATTTTCTCAGATATGAAAATCTGCCCACTGGGAGACACTTACTTGTACATTACATATGGAAATTATATATCTTGCACAGGCTATTTCCTTCTTGTGGGAGTCTAAAGATTGTTTTGAGTCTTTTTTTTTTCTTTTTTTTTTTTTAGTATTAGGCACTCTGAGGAAAAAACAGTATAGTAGGGACAAGGTCTTGGTCTTTAAGTAATCAGGGATTTTCATAAACCTATAATTATTGAGAGAGTGTGCTGTCAATAAAAGATGATCAATGAAACAAAAACACACAAAAACATGTATCATTGATAAATGACAAAAATGATAATTTATTTATTAATTAAAAGATTTTATTCATTCATTTGTCAGACAGAGGGAGAGAGCACAGGCAGGGGAGTGGCAGATAGAGTGAGAAGCAGTTTCCCACTGAGCAAGGATCCCGATGCAGGACTTGACCCCAGGACCCTGGGATCATGACTTGAGCTGAAGGCAGACATTCAATGTACTGAGCCACCCAGGGGTTCCCAAAAAATGTCATTTTAAGTCAATAGGAACCTCAGTTCTATTTGAAAAATAGTGCTATAATGCTAAAAAATATTATCCATATGATTTAGGGATTGGTTTCACAGCTATTAAAATCAGACACAAACATATTCATAAATATTTACATACATCTGAACATAGTTTTGCATATTACAGTAATATATGAAAAATTGAAAAAAATACCAGCTATTTTACTTTCATAAACTTCATATTAAAAACTGACACATGCAGTGCAAGAGGGTCCCAGTTTCTAGTTCCATATGTAGGGAGCTTGGAAGTCACAAGTTCATCCTAAAAACAACTAAAATGCTGAACAGACTAAAAAGCACGGAACTCTTCCTGGATCCATTAGAAAGGAGAGGACACAGGGCAAATTGCTGACCCACAAATCAGAGAGACAACCAAGCAAATACAGAAGTCTTAGCTTATTAAAGCACAGACTCAACATGCAGAAACTATAAGAACTCAGTGCCAGGTAAGAAAAACTGAACTACTGATGAATTACTAAAGGCTCAGTGAAGACAACTCTGAAAGTTAAAAACTCCAGAGGGACACAGTCATAATGGTGCTCCACAATATTGTGAGATTTACCTCCAATAGCCTGACCAAGTTCCAAAGGTAAATGTTGGAGAAATACCTCCCAGGGCTTCCAGCAGGAGGAAGAAAAAAGAAGCGTTTTTTTTTTGTTTTTTGTTTTTAGTTAGTTGTTAATTTTTTATATAATCACTTCTTATTGATATATCAATATCAATATTAGATATATTTATATATCTATATAGATACCTTTATATATCTATATATACATAGATATATAAATATCTATATTTATATAACCCAAAATGTGTTATTTCTAATAACAATTTTGAAGTGTACAATTCGGCAGCACTAATTACACTAATTGCCGTGCAACCATCACACTGTTTCCAAACTTTTTCTTCTAGGAATATGGCCATTTATTTTAAATTTTCCATACTTTTCCTTGTATTTTTTTGATTTCATATTTATTTAAATTCTAGTTAGTTAACATGTAGTGTAATAGTGATTTCAGGAGAATTTGGTGATTCATCACTTACAATAACATCCAGTGCTCAATAAAAGTGCCCTCCTAATCTCCATCACTTATTTAGCCCATCTACCACCCACCACCCTACCATCAACACTCAGTTTGTTCTCTATAGCTAAGAGTCTCTTATGGTTTGCTTCCCTCTTTTTCTTCTTTTTTTCCTTCCCCTATGTTCATCTGTTTGCTTCTTAAGTTCCACAGTGAGTGAAATGATATGGTATTTGTCTTTCTCTGACTTGGCTTGCTTAGCATGATACTCTCTAGCTCCATCCACATCTGCAAATGGCAAGATTTCATTCCTTTTGATGGCTGAATGATATTCCCTTGTATATATGTACCATAAATTCTTTATCCATTCACCAGTTAATGGACACTTGGGCTCTTTCCACTATTTGGCTATTGTTGATAATGTTTTTACAAGCATCAGGATGCAAGTGCCCCTTTGAACCAGTCTTTTTGTATCCTCTGTGTAAATACCTAGTAGTGCAATTGCTGGGTCATAGGGTAATTCTATTTTTAACTTTTTGAAGAACCTTCATACTATCTTCCACAGTGGCTGCACCAGTTTGCACCCCCACCAATAGTTGAAGAGGGAACCCTTTTCTCCACATCCTCACAAACATCTGTTGCTTCCTGAGTTGTTAATTTTAGCCATTATGACAGAATGAGGTGTTATCTCATAGTGGTTTTGATTTCTATTTCCCTGATGATGGGTGATATTGAGCATCATTCATTTGTATTTCCTTGATGATGAGTGTCTGTTGTCCCTCTGATGTCTTTTTTGGAAAAATGTCTATTTGCATCTTCTGTCCATTTATTAACTGGATGATTTATTTTTGGGTGTCAAGTTAGATAAGTTCTATATAAATTTTAGATACTAACACTTTATCAGACATCATTTACGAATATCTTCTCCCATTCCAAAGGCTGCCTTTAAGTTTTATTTCCTTTACTGTGCAGAAGCTTTTTATCGTGATGAGGTTCCAATAGTTCATGTTTGTTTTTGTTTCCCTTGCCTCCAGAGATGTGTCTAGTAGGAAGAAGTTACTACGGCCAAGGTCAAAGAGGTTGCTGCCAAATTGACTGAACCCCTAACCAGATGTACCAAAAAGAAAACAAAAAGGACCCAAATAAATAAAATCATGAATTAAAGGGGAGAGATCACAATCAATACCAAAGAAATACAAATAATTATTTTAAAATATTATGAAAAATTATACGCCAACAAACTGGGTAATCTGGAAGGAATGGATAAATTCCTAGAAACATACAAACTACCAAAACTGGAACAAGAAGAAATAGAAAAATGGAACAGACTCATAATCAACAAAGAAATTAAATCAGTAATTAAAAATCCCCCAAAAAACAAAAGTCCAGGGCCAGATGGCTTACGCCAAGGGAATTCTACCAGACATTTAAATATTTGTTAATATCTATTCAAACTATTCCAAAAAATACACATGGAAGAAAAACTTTCAAACTCATATTACAACACCAGCATTACCCTGATTCTAAAACCAGACAAAACCCCACTAAAAAGGAGAATTACAGGCCAATATCCCTAATGAACATGGATACCAAAATTCTCAAGACAAGAGCAAATCCAATCCAAGAGTACATTAAAAGAATTATTCACCACAATCAAGTGGGACTTATTCCTGTCCTGTAGGGGTGGTTCAATATCCATGAATCAGCTAATATAATACACCACATTAGTAAAAGAAAGAAGAATCATGTGATCATCTCAATAAATACAGAAAAGGCATTTAAAGGTATGTAGCATCCATTCTTGATAAAAACCCCTCAACAGAGTAGGATGGAGAGAACATTCCTCAAGATCATAAAAGCCACATACAAAAAACCCACATCTACTATTCAGCAATGAGGAAAAACTGAGAGCTTTTCTTCTATGGCCAGGAACAAGATAGGGATGTCCACTCTCACCATTGTAGTTCAACATAGTACTAGAAGTCCTAGCTTCAGCAATCAGACAACAAAAAGAAACAAAGGCATCCAAATGGGCAAGGAAGAAGTCAAACTTTCATTATTTGCAGACAACATGATACTCTATGTGGAAAACCTGAGAAGCTCCACCAAAAAATTGCTAGAACTGATACACGAATTCAGTAAAGTTGCTGGATACAATCAACATACAGAAATCTGTTGCATTTCTATACACCAA
>CM053604.1:94166732-94228827 GCA_028646535.1 Procyon lotor
TACTCTCTCTTCTTCTGGAATTCCCATAATGCAAATATTTATTTTTATTACATCCTACAAGTCCAGTAGGTTTTTTCCCCTTTTTCATTCTTTTATCTTTGTGCTTCTTTGACTAATTTCCAATATTTCTACATTGCTGATTCTTCTGCATCATAGAAGTCCACTTCTAAAAATCACTATTGAATTCTATAGTTCACTTGTTGTATTTTCTAACTCTAGGATTTCTTCTGTTTTTTTTTTTTTTTTTTAAGATTTTATTTATTTATTTGATACAGAGAGAGAGATCACAAGTAGGCAGAGAGGCAGGCAGAGAGACAGGGGGAAGCAGGCTCCCTGCTGAGCAGAAAGCCCAATGTGGGGCTCAATCTCAGGACCCTGAGATCATGACCTGAGCCAAAGGCAGAGGCTTTAACCCACTGAGCCACCCAGGTGCCCCATGTTGTTGTTTTTAATGGTTGATATTTCCTTGTCAAACTTATTTTATTCATGCATCGTTTTCTTAATTTCATTTAGTTATCTATGTTTCCTTATAGTTCACTAAACTTCCTTAGAGGATTATTCCGTATTCTTTGACGGTTCACAAATCTCAATTTCTTTAGGTTTAATAATTGAAGCTTTATTCATTTCATTTGGAGGTATCATATTTTCCTGATTTTTTGTGATCCTTGATTCCCTACATTCCTATCTGTGCATGTGAGTAATGAGGCTCCTCTTCCAGATTTTACAGGTTTGCTTTGGCAGAGACTCTTTTCACCAGTCAGCTCAATTTGAGTTTCTGGGTATGTCTGCTGATAATGTCCTTGGGCAGCTGTATCCTGCTATCATGGTCTATTTTGAGGCTAGGCAACTGTTTGAACTCAGGACAGGGATAGCAGGTGTCTCACTGACAGAATAGTTGGATAAGACTGCTGTCTTGGCTCCCTATTCAGGTGAGGCTTAGGATGGGCTCTGTATTTGTGAATATTTTGGTCAGACTTATTAGAAGGTTGGGACTAGGTTTATAGTAGTAGACAGAGTTATGAATTAGCTTCCCTGCCTTAGAAAGATAGCAAGCCAGGGCTATAGCCCTGTATAGCTTGTTGTTGGTAGAGGGGCCTGAATCAGGGCTGAATGTGCACTGAGTTCTTTGGTCAGATAAGGTCAACAGTTTTGTTCTGCAGGCAGGAGAAGCCACAGGCTATACTCTGGTCAAGGACCACTGTACATAGTTCCACTGGGCTCTAGGCAAGCAACTCCTCCCTTAAAGATCTGAATCTGGTCAGAGTGCACCGCTGACTAGGTTCTGCAGATGAGTAGAGGTGCTATTTGGGATCACTACTTGGGCAGTTCTGGTATCAACTCAGTCTGCCAAGATATAAGTGCTGGTTGTTGGAAGTCCCTCTCACCCTTCTCTATGGCAGTCAGATTCTCAGTGACTGAATCCCACAGATTCCCTTGTAATCTTCATAATGCAAGATCAGAGTGAGGGTTCCCACAAAGACCTGCAAGTTCTCTGTTCCTACTGGAAAAAACAGAGGCTCAACGAAGACCACTCTTAGTATGGTGCTATGCCACCATAGTATGGTGCTATGCTATCCTGGGGAAGGGCAATGCAGTCAACATGTAGCTCTTTCTGTTACCCTTCTAATGCAGTTTGTCTTGGTCTCTGAAGTGCAGGGGTATGCTTCACCCTCAACCCACGTTCTAGAATTCTCTTGAATAGATATCAACTATTCTTCTTGGAAGGTGAGCAAAACCAGGAATGACCCATGTTGGCATACTAGTATTCTAATTCTCCAAAAAACATAATTTGATATACATTCTCTGTACCCGTAGTTTCAGTGTTGAAATTCACTGTTTCCAAAATAATTAAGATGTACTTTATGAGCTTACTATTCATTGACAATAAGTATAATAAAATTATACTACTAAGCTATTAACCTTGAATAATGTGCCATGAACTTGCATTCCACAAGGAGAGAAGCCTTAGCACTTACCTACCAAAGATGAGTTTAAGGTTTCTAATCCCTTAAAAATGTTCTAGAAAATTAAGTAAATTACTAGCCCACTATCTATGAGATTTCCTGAAACAATTCCTCAGGATTTCATTTAAAGAATAAGGCCATAAGTCAATTAAAATGCATGAATTTATGCTAGTCGGAAATACACAAAAGAAGGTTTTGGTTTTTGAAAATACACTGTGTGAATACAAAAGCAGCATGTATGTATCATGTTTATAATGTTATAAAGTATTTTACAGTATTGGTAAACTAAATTTAAAAGACAACTAAATAATTGCTTAAGTAATTACAAATATGTTTCTGAACAAATAGACTCTGCAATGTAAAAGAAAAACAAATGGTTCATTTGAAACATGAGTATCAACAAAATTCTTAAGAAAGCTAAAATAAAGTAAATATTTAAAGAAAAAAAAATTTTAAAGGTTCAAGAGGTCTTCCTCATTTTGATCTCATTACTTAGAAATCTCAACCCTAAGCAAGACAACAGTAGAAGTCAGGAGACCAGGTTATAACTGACATTTTACCACTATTTCACTTTGCCACCTAAATCAGTTAAACATATCTACATCTTAGCTATCTCCTCTTTAAAATTAGGAAATAGATTAGATGATTTCTATAGTTGTCTCTAGTATTAAAAGTCTAGGATTCTGATTACATTCTGGTTTGAGACCAAAATCTTTATTTGACAGAGAGAGATCACAAGTAGACAGAGAGGCAGGCAGAGAGAGAGGAAGAAGCAGGTTCCCTGCTGAGCAGAGAGCCCAATGCAGGGCTCAATCCCAGGACCCTGAGATCATGACCTGAGCCAAAGGCAGAGGCTTAACCCACTGAGCCACCCAGATGCCCCAAGACCAAAAATCTTTAGAGCAAAATAAAGGCTACAACTTAATAATGATGTGATCTTTTATAGACTATATTCTCACAAACATAATACAATAGGCAAAAGCTTGAAGGTAATAGAATGAAACACTTATCCTCCCTCAGAGAGGTACATGATTCATTTCCTCACTTCATTCAGGTCTTGGCCAAAATACCCCTCAACAAAAAGGTCTTTCCTGAACACCCCATGTAACCACCCACCCATTGTTCACGGAAGACTACCATTTTCATTTTTCTTCCTAGTATCCTTTACCACTGCATATTTTACATGTTTAATATTTTGGATGTTTATTTCCTCCCTAATATAAACTCTATGAGAACAGTTTTGTTTTGTCTTAATTCACAGTAGTGTTGCCAATAGAATGATACCTAGTATACCAATGGAGCTCAGTGAATGTTTGTTGATTGAATGGTTGATGTTTTCAACAATAAGTAGACCCACATGACAGAATACATAAGGCTGAAAAAGTAAGCTGGAACATGTTATAGAAGGGTTTGTACAACATTCTAAGGCAGAGTTGCCCAATAAAACTTTCTGTGATGATAGAAATGTTTTAAATTGGTGCTATCCAATTCAGCAGTCATTAGCCACAGTGACTTCTGAGTACATGAAATGAAGCTGTGATTGAAGAACTTATTTATTTTATTTACTTTTAACTAAGTTTACATTTAAATGTAAAGACCTGAATATGGCTGTGGCCACTCTTAAGCTGGGCATTTTCTAAGGAATTTGGAACTTCAAAACCAAAGAGCCATGGAAGATCTGTAGGAGGAAAAATAATGGGATAAGAACTAGATTTCTGAAAAATCATACTGAAAGTAACGTTTGGAATGAATTGGAGTATAGGGAAACTAGAAAACGAAACAGCCAGACAGAAACTGCAAAAATCTGGATGTTAGGGACTGAGGACCTGAATTAGGGCAGTAATGGGATGAATGTAAGTGGAATATATGATTAGGAAACACTGAAGTGGCAAAATAAACAGGATTTTAACTTTTTTTTTTTTAATGTCTGCACAATCTGACAAAGACTAAGAGAGAGAGAATATCCAACATGATTCATGTTCAGATTTCCAGGAAGTCCTCTATAGCTCACTCCTACAATTCATGCGCAATAAGGATGTTAGGAATTCCCAAGTGTTCTCTTGTCTTCCCAAAGTAAATGTGTAAAACAATCCACATCTTTCAACCTCTCACCCAAATTTTGGTGTCCCTTCTTTATCAGTGGAAAGATACGCACCCCCTTCCTTTTTTGATGGGTTTTGAGACTTTAGAGCGCTCTCCAGTACAAGTACCATAACTCCTAGAGCATAGGACAAGGATGAAATAATAGCAACAAATGGCCTCAGAAAGAAAAAAAGGAGATAGGTTTATGGAGAAGCAGGAAGACTCGTTTTTTTTTTTACCAAACTATGCTGAGCATGTGCATTTCAGCTCATCCAGAGTTTGCTTCTGTAACTGTTCAGGGATTAAGGTTCTCATGATTCCCCCACAATTTGACTTGCATACTTTGGAGCAAATGGTAGATGTCTTCTCTCTCATTCTTCTACACCTCACTCATAAGCCATCTTCTGCCACTGTAGTGCCATTCCAGCAGCATTGGGACTTCTCTAGTCATGCCTGTGGAGTCTTGGCTCCTACAACCCCCAGGGCCTTGGCCAGAGGAGCTCTGAGCCAAGATTTTGATGTTTTTAACTCTGAGCCCATCTTTGCTGCTACAGGTGATCAGATTTGAATGAAAACACCACCAAGAAAAAAAGAACCCAGGTAGTAGAGAACAACAATACTAGTGTCAAGAAACACTTCCGATAAAAATTGAGATCATTTTGGATACTTTTTAAATCCAGATGCCATAGTATTAGTCATGGTTCAAAAAACAAATTCATAAATTTAAAAAGAAAAAAAAAGTCTTTCCTTGCTTGCCTAGTTGGTCAAAAAACAAGTCCAACTAAATTCTGTGTCCAACTTAAAGCTGACATTAAATCAAGACTGTTTTTAACATTAGATATATATGTGTGATACACACACACACACATATATAAAATATACATAAGCTCATACACATATAATTTGAATAATAAGATTTAAGATGTTATCAAATAAATCCACTTTGTTCCTCTTTCCTGTAGAAAGCCATCTGGGACAAGCAGGCACAGGCTTTTTTTAAATGGAGGAATACATTTTTATTTTAAGTTCACATCTAAACAGTGAAACCCTTTCTATCACAACACAAGGAAGACTTCTCCCACACTGGCAACTGTTTTTATATGGTTGGCAGGTTTCAATGGGTTTGAACTCATATGAATAAATTCCAACTACTCCACTGGATGAAAAGCTCACACACTTCCGCTTTTAAAGATGAAGTCGAAAATAAGTGTCAGATGTAAGAAGACTAAAGAGTGATTTAATATTTCATCAACAAAGAAGCCTTGACCCTTATTTGTACTATTAAAATCTTAATATAAAAAAGTCATATAATGAGACAGTCAGAATTTAGAAGCAAATAAAATTCCTTGGCAGACCAAGAATTCTTGCCACCTGTATCTCAAAGCAGAAGGAAGCATACTCTGCGTTCAGGCTCTATAATAAGCACATTAAAGTCAAAGGTGCATCTATATATCCTAAGCTAAGTAAAAATGAAAAGAAATGCCTGAGGGCTCATGTTCTGAATAAAACTGTCTACGTTTTGAGAAATTCCACTCTCTATGGACTTCTAATGATTACAACAGCAGGAGATTGAGCCAAAGAGACTCAAAGGAAATTGAAAAGCATGATTTTCAGGGAAAACCCCAATACCCAGAAGAATGATAATATAGATTACTCAGATTCAATCTATATCAACTAGTAAAACAATGTATTTGTGTTTGGACAACAGCAGCATGATAGAATATAATCCATCTAAGAAACTAGCATATAATAACCACCCTTTGCATTGTTCTTCTGAAAGATAAGTGATTATAATTATAAAGTACAAGAAACTTTTGAAAGAATTAGATTTAAAACCTAGGAACTAATGAAACTTTTCAAAATAAGAAAATCATACTAAAAAGTAACCATAGGTAAGAGCATGTGAGGAATATGGCTTACTATTTAGTGGCTAATGCTAGTCTGGGTTCAATCTTATTTTGAATAAATTTTCATTAGAATTTAGTATCATATGGATAATATAATAATTTCTAAGAATTACATAAACAATAAATTATTCATAACCTTATGCTAGAAGACAAATGAGGATTAGAAAATCTCACAACTGTGAGCATATTTATCTGAAGGTACTATATATTGAACTAGACACTACATTTTAATTTTTAATTTTTTCTCAAAATTTATCAATTCATTACTATATTTTCATCACTTTTTAAATAAGGTCAAAAGACAGATATTCCCACTTTTTTTACCACTTCCCTTGCCTATCTCATGACCTCAGAGGTATAGCTTTCATCATTGATTTGGATCTAGTAGAAGCATTTGGAATTACTGAGTCCATTTTTAAAGAATAATTCCTGAGATATAAGGTTGGAACTTTTCTCATTACAAACATCTAAGTGTGATTTTCAAGGTTTTAAAGCAAAAAAAACTTATGTATTCTAAAACTGTATTAGCTTAATAGGAAATAAGTATCCTCTTAGGAATAAACTTTCAAAACGGCAACCGTAGTCAAATCTATTGCCGACAAATGGTAAGCGAACTTCTCTAATTGGATCTTTTTTCTTGTCTTGCCTATCTTGCCCTTATTTTACTTATCTAAAATACTTGCTAAAAAGCAAACAAGGAAGAGAGTCTATTTGCTAAGCAAGTTGTCCTCGAAAGACTCCCTATGACTCACCCCAAAATTCCTCAAAGAAAAAGAAAATACATTAACTAACATGTAAAACAACAGGAATAACTTTTAAAAAGATTATAAATCTAAATAATTTTATTTGAATATGGATAAGGCAAGAATGCTCATAGGGAGAAATTTGGAAGTAGTTTAAATTAGAGCAGGGCTCTTTCACTTATTTTTAAATTGGCGATGTCATGTAAAATATGTGAATTTGTAACTTTAAAGTTTGAAACTGCATTTAAGGAGAGACATCAAAGGAGTCTAAAAAAATGAGAGTTGAGTACATATTTTAACCCATAATTTCCTAGTTTGTCCTTGAGTATATTATTTAATGTTACTCAATCTCATAATTTTATCAATACGATTATAATTATATATAAATATATATACAAATATATATATATTTATAGCTTTCATGAGATAATTGAAATGTCATATGGAACATATCTGGCAGAGAGGCAATTTTCCATGTAGTCAGATACCTAATTAACATGAATTAGGACCAATGCTGAAATCAGTTGGGGAGATTCTTTATCCAAAAGGCACTATCAGAGTTGAGTTAAGCCAACTTCAAAGCCAACCCACTTTTATCCATACTTACTAGATAGCGAAGGCCCACTGTAAGCAAATCTCCCAAGAAGATGAAAATGAACAAATTAAGATCAGCCTCCAAGTTAACCTAGAAAAATCAATATATAAGAAATGTACAACACACCTGAAAGTGACAGAATTGCTCCCAATAAGCAAAACTTGATTATAACCTAAAAATACCACCTTCTTTAAAAAAGAATGTGTCAATCAGAAAAGAAACACAGACAAAAGGAATTACAAACAGTAGCACTTGTAGGAAAGAATAGGAAATTTTTTTAAAAGCACTAATCATAAAGAAAAAGATGGACTGAACTGATGTTAAAAGAACTCCCGCTCATCAAAACGTACACTAAAAGAAAACAAGACAACCATTATATGATAGGAAATATTTACATTACATAAAATAAAAATGGGTTCCTACCCAGAATAATAAGAAAAAAGAGAAATAACAAGAAAAGACAAATTGAAAAATGGGAAAAAGAACTGAACTGGAAGTTCATAAAGTACAAATCCAATAAATTTATGATACTCATTGGTAATTAGAGATACTTAAGTGAAAATAGTCATGGAATTTGGCACACATATGAAATTATCAGATAACTAAAATTTCAGCCGATGCCATGGGTTATTATATATGTGAGAGCAAAGGGAACTCACATAAACTACTGATGAGAGGTATATTGCTACAGTTGCTTTGAAAACATGTTACCATCTAGTAAGCATATATCTCACATAAAATTGTGCAGTTAAATAAGGATAATATACAAAATGTTCATAACAATAGTGTTTGTGATAGGCAAAAAATATAACAAACATATGCAATAAAAATAAAATGTACACGTTGTAAAGAAAACAAATTAACCACAGTCACCCTAAATGATATCTGATTCCTATACAGTATTAATTGAAAGAAGCATAACACAAAATAAAATATGTAATAATGCTTCATTCATATAAATTAAAAATACATAAAACTATTATTTCACTACATGAAAAGCAAAATTTTAAAGAAAAGTAAGGAAGTGATTCACTTTAAGTCAGAATAATTCTAATGAACACGGAGATAATCATTAAAGAAAACAGCGTATTTTCAGATTGCTGGGAGTGTTCTATGTCTTGATATGGGTGGTGGCTACCTAGGTGGTCACTTTATAATTACCAATTATATTGTACATTATGTATTATACATTTTTCTGTACTTTTGTTATATTTCCATTTTTTTTTTTTTTTTTTTTAGCATTTTAAAAATTTGGCCATGTCCATTGTAATGGGTTGAAAGGTGATCTTCCAAAAGGTCTTTCCACCCAGAACTTCAGAATGTGAACTTATTTAGTTTTACAAATGTAGTTAAGACTCTCTAGAGACCATCCTGGATTAAGGTGGGTCCTAATTCCAATAACAAGTTTCCATATAAGGCACAGAAAAAAAGAGACACTGACATAAAAGAAATAAGGCCGTGCAAAGATGGAGGAAGCAACTGGAGTTACACTGGCATATGCCAAGGAAAATTGTAAGCCACCAGAAGCTAGAAAAGGCAAAGAAGAAGAATTCTTTCGAGGCTTTGGAGGAAGTGAACACTTAATTTTGGATTGCTGGCCTCCACACGTTTGAGAGAACAAATATGTCATTTTAAGCCACTAAGTGTGTGGTAACTTGTTACAGCAGCCTGAAGAACTAATACACAAGCATTCTATAGACAATATTGGACACTGAATCTTTTACATTTTGGGCTGTGGAAATGGCCTTGGTTACAACACTGACTGAATCATTTACAACCCTTGGACAATTCATAAGTATTTTGTAACCTCATGTGTTACGTGAGTGTGAAACCTCAGTTTTCTCATGTGTAAAATGAAAATAATACTATTAACCTGAAAATGCTACAGTAAAGGGTAAACAAAAGCATTTATAGATCTCAGTACCCTGATAAATGTTAAAGACTGGATAATTATACACATTTATATAACAGTGTGCCACAAATAGTGGACTATTCTTCAGAGAAGACCACCATGAGATGAGAGATGAATCAATCAAATAATTTTAGTAATACTATAAAATTAAATTAAATCAACTTGCCTTAGTTTCATTTCAGGAACACCTAGCAACTGGTCCCAGAAGAAGTTTAACTACATGAAATAAAGAAGCTTTTTCGAGTCACACAAGTTTTTATAGTTTTGGTCTTTGTGAAGTTACTCACTGTACTTGTGGTTATAGTTAAATACCTTCTGCTAGTACGCATTCGTCTTATATTATTAATCAATAAGAAATGATACCAGAGAAACAGAAATAATTTTAATATATTCAGAGAACCAGGTTATTCAGCAACTTTGAAAAATCCACTTAAATGAAGACTGTTTTAGGAAATAAACTATTAGTCCTTCCCTAAGAAGTAATTATACCCTTTTTCTATTCTGCACACTTACTTGAACCTCTACTACAAAGCACGGTTCTAAAAGACAAAATCATTCAAAAATGTAGTCACCAACTACATGGACATTCATGGTATCATTTTCATATAAACAAAATTAATTCTAATGATAACATTATCACAGTTATCATAATTGTTCTTTACTTAAATTTCTAAACAAGAGATGAAATAAAACTAAAAATAATGAAATGTAAAACACAAGCGCTAATTCCCTTAAGGTAATATAGTTCAAAGAGGATTAGTAGTATTAATTTTATTAAAATATGATGATCAGCTTCTGCTTTGGAAACATAATTAGAACATGGTACCTTTGGCACCTAATCTAGTTTCCTGGTAAAACTGTTTTGAAATTTGTCATCACTAGGAAGTTTTTACCCCACTAAAAGCTTACTCATTCATTCTCCATTCTGACTAAACCTATCCATTCACCTTCACTGAGCTCCTTACCTTCCTAACTAAAAATGAAAGTATTAAGTTGGATGGTGGTTCAGAGTAGATATCCTGCCTATTTTTTTTAAGACTTGTTTATTTATTTATTTTTAGAGAGACAGAGAGCAGAGGGAGAGGCAGCAGGGGAGGGAAAGAGAGAGAGGGAAAGAATCTCAAGCAGACTCTGCACTGAGCACAGAGCCCAAAGCGGGGCTCAATCTCCTGAATCCGAGATTATGACACGGAGGTCATAACCTCAGCTGAATCCAAGAGGTGGTCACTTAACCAACTGAGCCACTCAGACACCCCTGGGGAGATCCTGCCTAATTAAGAGGAAATAGGTAAACTGTGATTATGAGTTGACAAAGGGTCTCCAATGTATAAAATTCTTAGATCTAATATTTAGCAACTCTGGGTCTCAATTTAAGTCATTTAATCTTTCAGATCTAAGTGTATTCACTTATAAAATGGAGATGATTATACCTACAGCAAAGGGTTAGTGCATATAAAAGCATTCAAAACATCAAAAGATAGCATCACTTAATTAATATTATTTAGTCATCAACCTTAACACATCTTCCATTTCTGAGTCACCTTTTTCTGCGTTAGCTTTATTCTTCACAAACCCTGTATTTTTGGACTACTGTCCTATCTCTCTCATCTCTCATCCAAGCTTTTTGAAGGATTTTTTTCTGTTTCTCTTTAGTTCTTCATTTGCCATTCATTGCTCAATCTACAAAAATCTGACTTCAAAATAAGGTTTTTTTAATATATATACTGTGATTTATACATATCCACATTTCAAAATGCAATCTATATGCCAGTGACTTAATATAGGGCTGTGAGATGCATACTCCATCTTCCATTCCCTTATTTCTATTTAAATATAAAAAGCCATTTTTTTTTTTTACTTGTTTTTAGCTTCCCATGTAACAACACGGAGTAAAAGATAATATTTCCAAGGCTTCCTGGTAACCTGGTGAGATACAACTAAATTTTTGTGAAAGAGATATAAACAGAATGGGGTGAGAGTTTGGCTCAGTCTCTTTAAAAGGAAAGAGCTATGCCTTCTTCCATTTTGTTACTGGATACACCACTGTGACGGAGCATTTACACTAGAAATTTTGGATCCTATGGAAGGTGAGCCACACCTTGGAATTACAGAATGAATATCTGAAATAAGTCTGGATGAATGATTTTTTAGAGTTCAATTCAGCCAAAGTTGCCTTCCACTATGCTTCTTCCACAAGTGAAAAAAGTATCTACCTTGTTTAAGCACCTGTGATATGGGAGTCTTCTTGTTCTGTGAAGCTTAGCTAATGTAATCAATTCTATATATTTGAACCAAACCTTTCTGATGAGGTCCAGTCCTATATTAAATATACAGATTTCTATTTAATATTTCAAAAGATCTTCAAGGTTAATGCAAGGTTAATCAAACCAAAACAGTTGTCACCCCAAAACTTCTTTACCATATGTCATGTCTCAACTAACCATACCAATATCTGCCCACTTATTCAAAACCTACATTCCTTTGGATGTTTCCTCTCTCATTTGTAATATGAAATAATCAACGATATTACTTTGAATTGACTTGAATTCATCTCCTTCCTGAGTTTACCCCCATTTCAATAGTACACTCTTAGCTCTAGCTCAATTACAGAAATTTAATGCTACATATAAACATGCTTACTGAAGTTCATACATTTGAGCAGGACATTTTATGATATTGGTCAATGATATCGATATTTTCATAAGCATTAATGATGTCTAAAATACACGGACAACAACAGTGGCAGTTTTTCTAGTGACAACAGATTCCAATATTACTCATAGGACATCTCATCCATACAAACTTTTAACATTTGGAACTGAGTAGTATAGAAAATCAATCAAACACTCTGGTATGATTGGTGATACATTTTTACCGATGAAGGAATTCAATCAGTATATAAATATATGTATTTTTAAATCATTTTTATTCCAGTAGAAGAAAGATCCGATTTGAATTCTGTAGTTAGCAAGTAATAATTTCTCACAAGAACATTTTGCCATCTCAGCTAACATAAGCAGTTATTAATGTGACTTTACTAAAATAAAATAAAAATTTTGAATTACTGAATAGTTTTAAAAATTAAAATTATACTACATGACTTCTGGTTGAACATGGTTTTCCTCTGATGCCTCTCAAAACTGTATTAAAATGATGAGTAAATTAACTTTTAAGAAGTTACATATACAGAAAAGAAGAAAACACAGTGGATGAGAGATGCCAGGAAATTTTTTGGTAAAAGAAAAGTACAGGGATACATAACAGACACAGTATTGCTAACAAAGCCAATGCCAAAGTGTCTTCACAGGAAGAAAGTCATGTCCCTCCTTAGACACCAATGACTTACTCAGGAATTAGAGTTACCAGTAGAGCAACATGGAGAGCACATGAGATAAGACTGAAAATAAAGAGATTTGTTAAAAGAAGGAATAGATCAAATCTCAGATCTTTTTCATTACTCCCCTAGTCCTAAAAGTATCCCTCTTTCCCCTCAACACATACTAACTTTATGGAAATGGGAAGTACAAGAGGTTGTTATCTCTGGGTCACCAGACAAAGGTGACAGAGGTGGAGTGAGGTACCCAAAGAAAAACAAATGTTTTAACATGGAAATCTGAAGAGTCAAAAGTCATTCTGGCCCATGTTATGTGTTTCTGCCAGAGATTAGAAGATCCTGCTTTGTGAAAACTAGCCCCAGATAAATGATCCCAAACTTTGATATTTAAGAATTTCTGGTTAGAATCTTCATTCTGTGAGGGACACGTATCATTCTCACACTGACCCTTGTACACTGAGCATCCACTGAACTCTTTTATTTTGATCATTAAAGCAACATTTTAGTTCTGCTTTAAGACTGAATGGATGGTCAATGAGCACCACACATAAAACAATCTATAAATGAAAAACATTGAACAAAATCAACAAACAGAAAATAGGATCTGAGAAGAAAGAGTAAATACAGGAAAAGGATAATAATTTAGAAGAAAATCTTTTTTTTCTCAGAGGTATTAAAAAGATACATTAAGAATAAAAAACCTCTTATAAGTTAAATATATGATAACAGACATAAAATATCCAGTAGAAAACTTGGATATTTTGGATATATTGGATATTTTTCTCAAATTTTTCTCAAATTGAGAAAAAATTTAGACAGCAGAAAAAAAAATCACAAAGACATGGAAAATAAACAGGAAAACAAAATAAAATTAAGACACTGATTTAATTAAGTTTCAGGAAATATTAGAACAACAAAATAGAGAAAGTTTAAGAAATAGTATCAAGGGTGAGGGTGGCTCAGTGTGTTAAAGTCTGCGCCTTCAGCTCAAGTCATGATCTCAGGTCCTGGGATCGAGCCTCGTATCGGGCTCTCTGCTCAGCAGGGAGGCTGCTACCCCCTCTCTCTCTGCCTGCCTCTCTGCCTACCTGTGATCTCTCTCCTTTCTATCAAATAAATAAATAAAATATTAAAAAATAAGAAAAGAAAGAAATAGTATCAAAATATATACAAAAACTGAAAGATACACACATATATGTATATTTAAACGTATGTATTTTTAAAAACACACATATTACAGAATGCAAAATGATCCAGTGAGTACTCAGCTCAATGAAATACGTTTTTTTTTGTTTTGTTTTGTGTGGACCCGAACACAAGTTGTATCATCCTGGAATTTCAGAATACCAAGGATAAAGAGAAAAATCCTAAAATCTTCTGAAAAGGTAAATAAGCACAACACGTCACATTACACAGACCTAGATTTGAATCAGAATGTCAGATTTTTCAAGAGCAACCCTGGAAGCTAGAAGAAATAGAATCTTCAACTTTGGGAAAAATAAACATTTCTGAACCAGAATTAGATCTTCAGTCAAATACAATGTTCAACAATGTTTTTCAGAATTCTATGATCTCAAAAACGTGACTCCCAAGACAAACCCCTTTCTCATTTGTTTCTGGACAACATATTCACCTAAAATTAAGGAAAAACCTAGAAGGAGGATAAATATAAACTGAACACAAGAGAATACACAGGAAATTTCCAGATGATGGCGAAAGGGAATCCAGGGATTGATAACTATTTCTCTGACCTGCAGCTCAGCTGCTGCAGAATAGAATTTAAGATGCTGGCAGTGAAAAAGGAAAGCAAAAAAAAAGAATCTAAAAGATTATCTGATATGTATGTACTGAGAGAACTTTATAGTGTTTCTGGAGAATTTGGAGTGATAGGTATATACAAATTAAAGACATAATTTATCATCCACTCCAGATAAAATCCATTGCACAAGAAAGCAATTACATTCATAGTATATGGTATTTAACTCAGATATAAACAAATTAATACTTATAATAATGTAATCACCAATAATATTTTAACCAAAATTACAGTAAGACTCCAGTGGAATAATGGAAGGTATAGAAGCATGATTTTATATGTATGAGTGCATTGTTAAAAGAGCTTCTACTCTGGGACATTAATAGCTATATGCAGTCTAAAATTGAGAGGTCAAGAAATAAAAATATCAATGAAGCATTTAGATACATTACCAGAAATATCCAAAGAAAAAGCTTATAAAGTTCAAAATACGTCCTTGGTGACTAGGTATCTTGGATGGAAAGGGAGCAGAAAATTTCAGTTTTGGCACAGTGAACTATTTAGTTAAAATGTAGGCAAATGTATTACATTTAAAAATTAAATTAAAAACAGTTACTTTTAAGCATCTGTAACCTGAAATATGCTAAAATCTAAAACAAATATTTCTTAGGAACATAAATGCTATAATTAAAAGTTGAAACTGTCATGTCAAAGTGATTGAAAAAGAATGCTTTCAACATTTTCAACTATTTTTAAAACTTTGAAAACTGCTTGGTCTCTAAGTGTATAGTATACTTCTCCTATATAATTTTTTACGCTATTTATTTGTTTCGTATACTCTTTTCCACTGTGTCAAAAAAGTTTAATACTACACCAAAATTTTCAGAAATTGCAAATTAATCAAGTGTGAATTAATATATGATAGATGCTAGACAGCAAAATATCAAAGGCTGGCATAAAATCTACCTCTGAATCAACCTCAACTAAAAAGTAGCAAAACCGAAAATAATTTCCATCCATAAAAATCCAATCTTTTACAACACACGCACACGAATCCTTGGTAAGAAAAAAAAAGTCTTCATCATCTATCCCAGTTGAGGTAGGAAACACATAAACAAAATTGTTACTCATTCTATTACTTGTGCATTCAGTTCTGCAATTTATGTTCCCCCTGTCTTGTGTTCATTTCAAGAAAAGTTACTCTTTGCTTTTTTATTAAAGTGAGAAGGAAAGGAAAACATTAATGGGATTGGCCTGGTATAATGTATTTGCAAAGGTAAAACCTTAAACTGAAATCGAATGGGGCATTGGAAATCAAATCAAATGAGCTTAAGGATTTAACTCTAACCAGGGAATAAAAGGTTATTCACTTTTGCAAAATCAAAGCAGTCTCTGACGAGTCTAATTAATGAATAAAATTATTGTTTCTTTTACAATAGACCTTTAAACTATTTCTACTCAGCAGTCTCAAAATGATTTCACTAGGAGCTACTGGAGTTATTGAACTGAAATGGCAGCTGCTGTTTTTCTTAGTTTCCTTTATTCCATAAAAGGATTGGTAACTTATATTGGGCTTCAAAACTCTTCTCCACTAGCAACTACCCTCTGCTTTGTTTCTCCCTGAAAAGTTTAATCTAATTTAGAGTATTCAAAGGGGGAAAGAATCGGGTTATTTTTATAAAGTAATTAAAACATGATGCTTTCTATTCAATTGCTTCTAAATTAGGACTGCGCTTTCAAAGAAATATTAAGCTAAAACAGATAAAGTTCATCTTTATAAACACTACCATTAACTGAGGATAGAAAGATCTATATGTAAGCCAAGTTCTCCACACCTGTGGTTTACCAATTAAACAGCTCTCAAACTGCATTTTGAACTATTCAGTAGATGTCAAAATATTAAATCCCTCACTCTTAAACATCATTGAAATCTATTTTCATATTTGAATACTTCTTTATCAAAAAACCATATTCATGCCTTTCCGGTAACAAAATGAGATTGATATTGACCCTAGATTTGACCATAGAGAGGCTTCAACAAAATATTATTTAGACAAAAGTATACTGTCTGGAATTTTTTAGTGAGTCATTTAGAGTGAATAAAACTAAATCAAATGAGTGGAAAGAAATATAAAAAGGTGAAAAATCCCCTGATTCAATTAACCAAAGGCAAGCTCCCTCTGACTTTTTACAACTAAAGATTCTTCTGTGGATACAAGTAGGCTAATTAAATAGGTACCTTTGTGCTGCTTACTCACATTTCTCCCAGAAAGATATTATATGAAATTTAAAAATTATTCTATAGAAACTAAAGCACACATTTCCAATTGCATATGATGAAATTATTAGAAACAAGACATCCACAAGCATATATAAGATAATTATATATATGGTGTACTTTACTGAGCTCAGTGTATGTTAATGCAAGAACAATTTAAACACGATTCTTACAACATTTAGGATTAAAAATATATTCATTAACTGCATTGTAAATCTGTAAAATAGGAAAATCTTTGTATAAAAAATAGGTTTACAGCAAATCAGGTATGGCAAATCAGTAAGCTAAATATATATGAAGCATCTTTTAAAAAATAGATTAAATACAATTATAATGGTATAATTTATTGACCAAAGTCTAAAAATATAATCCACACGAAATAATTTTTACAAAAGAACTTTAAAAATAACTAATCAAGGACTTCACAAACTGCTTAAATACATAAATGTAAAGGATTATCATTAATGTAATTTATTACTAACTTTGTATAAATGTGGACCACTGTGTTGAAATCATAATCATTCTGAAATGTATTAAAAATGTCTTTCTTATTAAAAGGACTACAAGCAAAAACATTTAACCTTTTGTCTTTGTCTTCATTATGTACATCATCACATGTGCAGCACTTAACTGAATTCATACAGGTATCTGTCTCTCTGCTCTCTGGTATATCTGGTGTATCAAAAGTATCTGGTGACACTTCTACCCATATCCTGCCTGTCAGTCATCTCTCTTTTCTAACCTCTATACAGCTATCAGCTAGAAAGAACTAAACAATCGCTCTCAAAAATCAGGTACTCAGACTAGTCATATCACCTTACCACTTTTCATCTGAAATCTTTTTGACTAGAAAAAGTTTTTGTAAGCACTGAGCACAATGTCCCAAACGAATAGGACCTCGTTTCACATTTTTAAATAAGTGAGTAAATAAGTATATGAAGTTAGTAGCAAATAAATACGTAAGCCTGGGAGATAGGCATTTTGCTAAAATAAAACTAGAGATAAATAAAAATTGAGACAGGCAGGAGAAAATCTTTCAGAGCATTAAAACAAGAGTAAGCATTTTGTAATCACAGAGTATGCACTCACCGAGGACATGACTTGTTCTAAGACCACTGCTTGCATAAGAATGATATTTTTGCAAAGGGCAATGGGAGCAGGTCCTGGAGCAGTCAAGTTTGATAAAGTTCTTTGTCATCAGTTTCCATATGAAACTTACTTGTTCAAATGACAATAACTGCATTTTCTTTTTTGCTTTTAATTTATTTTCAATATTGTTTAGCCATTCCTCATGGAAGATAAGAGTTTTGATAATATAACCAACAAATTCTTCCAAGGTCTCCTGGGAACTCAGCATCTTAAACCACAGTTTTACCTCCACTGACACCACATTCTTAAATCCTACCTTACATCTCTGCCAAGGGGGGAAAAAAAAAAGGAAACCTACCCTCTATCCGAACAGCCCTTTACACCTTTTCTTTAAAAGCCTTCTTGCCATTAGAATGACAAAGTTATTTTAGTGGTTCTCCCACTAATTTAGTGTTTGGGGCAAATTGCCTAGTGGGAAAACATTCAATTTAATGGCTAATGAGAAATCTACTTTAAAGCAACTCCTGAAGGAAATCTTAAAAAAGAACAGCTAAAGTTGTGTTTGTTTTCTCTTCCCATGGCAAAACAACCATAGTCACTTACTAATAACACACTCTATTTCATCTCTGAATTCTATAACCCTCACAAATTTCGGAGGTACTTAATTTTAAATTAAAAAGATCCTCTTAACCTGTTTAGCTTTTCCTATTCTCCATAGCACTTTTCACCTTCTGACATACTGGATGATTTATTTAATACATTCATTTGTTGTTGTCTGTACACACATGCTCTAAAATGAAGGCAAGAACATTTGTCTGTTTTATTCACTAATGTATCCCAAACACCTTGACACATGGTAGGTGCTGAATATGCATTTCTTTAATGAATAAATGAATGAACCAAAATTTCTTGCCATTTTTATTTCAAATTGAAGTTACATGGAGCATAAAGATATATTAACTTCTGGGGAAGGCCCTATGTTTAATAAACTTGAGTTCATGAACTTGAAATTTAGATTATCATACAGGTCCATGCAAGCACAACCTAAATAAATGATTTTTTCCTAGGCTCTAGACAAACACACAAAATAAGTCTGCTGTACTCATGCTGCAATATCTATCGATATCTTGAAGATGTTTATTCATTTATTTATTTTTATTAAACCTAGGCATCCGTAGTGGCAAAGATTGAGATCTCAACTAATATAATAATAAAACATTCTTAGAAAAACATATTTTGTGGAAATATGATAGCTCCAAGTATAATATTTCTTTCAGGTGAAAAGATACTCATTCTTAACATAACTATTTGACTCAAAAGCTATCTGAGAGTAAATTATTCAAAAACAGGGAGGCTAACCCTTGGGGTCCACTGCATTTCTCCAATCCAAATAGGAGGAGAGTTGGGGTTTATTTTCATGGTTTCAATTTGTTTTTCAAATGAACTTAGCTCAATGCATTTAGGTAATGTCTTCTTACATGTCTACAAGCCTATGTCTACCTTTGACTCCAAATGCTTAAAGGTATTCAGACTTCCAAATGCTAGAGAACCACATCTTATCAGAAAAACCTGTTGGAAAGTACTAAAGAAACACTCAAGTTTTGAGAACTTATCTTTTTGACCTTGAAAAAAAATATGAAGAAACAGTTTCTGAATTCCTCTAAGTCTACTTATTTCTTATTAGAATAATGTTTCGATAATCAGCTTGAGAGAAGCAAATGATCCTAAAACAAATGCCTAGTATTAATGTGAGCATTTGCAAGCAAGCAAATCTATTTGAAAATTGTAAGTTACATATAGGCCAAAAATTGCAAAATAAATGACTGCATTAAAATGAATAAACAAATTATGGTGGGGAAGGGACAAACGAAGCAAGCAAACAAACATAAAAAAACCCACAACAGATAAAACACATATACAAAGTAAATACAGCTTATTTGGTTAGCAGTAGAGTAGCAACATTGGAAAATGTCAGCCCTACACTGCTAATTATTGACTTGACCCTTAGCAAGTGCCTGAATCTACTCCATTGTCAATTTTCTCGTCTATATGTAAGGATTTGGGATTAGATAAAATGGTTTTAGTTTAAAAGGGAAAGAGATTGCTTTACAAAGGTGAATACGTAAAACAAAGCAACAGGAAAATTGCAGGGCACCAGAGTTTGACCTGCTTGCCTCTTTGGCTTTCACCTCCACTCTGCTCCATCTTCTAACCCTGTATGTCTCTGAGTAACCTTCATAAAACCTTTGAACACACTTCATGAAAATTTCTGGAAGGGATGGACCACTTTAACGCCTAATGTTCTTATTCTCTGTAAGATGGGTATGGGTATTGATCATCAATTTAAAGTTTTTCTGTTTCTCTACGACATATATAATTTTATAATCATACTCATGAATATAATGCTTTCAGAGTGGATATGAGGCATAAAGAATAGCAATTTTGTACTTATTCTCAAAGATAGATATCACACCTCAAGATAGTAAATCAAGAAAGTATTGAATTTTTACAATTAGCAGTCAAAACACATTTGCTTGTAACTTTTAAAACAGAAGATGTAGAGATAGAATAAAAAATCTCTTCTCACTGGTTTGATATGTAATTCTAAGAAGACTTACAGTTTTAAAATTCTGATGCTAATATTAAATCAACTGGTCAGTGAATATTATACTGTTTCTAATGTACCTTTAAAAAAAAAAAACCTTACCAAAAAAAAAAATAAATAAAATCTTTGTATCTTTCAGAATAAATCTAAGCTTTAAAATACTTCCCAAGAGTATGTTCTTACTTGAGGAAGTTTATCTGATGTTCTTATATCAAAAACAAAAAGAAGAGGGGAGTTTAGAATGGAACTTAGAACTACAAAAAGCTTAAATATGAAATTGTTAACCAACTGAAATATCTTCTATCTACCTGCAATAAAACATGGAATTTAGCTGTGTATACTGCCACCTATAATTCACTGAAATATAACACATTCTTCTCAGATAAAAAAAAGAAAATTTGCAAATGTTGCTGAACACAATACAAATTCAGCAGGGCTTCTGTGACCATCAGCAATTTAAGAGAACAGCATCATATTAAAAAGATGTTCTTAAATGCTATAACCTTTCATTTTAATCCATTTTATTCATAATTATTAAAGTTGGAATAAACTATAAAATCAATAACATTTCTATCTTTATATCTAAAATTCTTCTTCATACGTAAAACCTCAGAGCACAGAAATAAATAGAGGCATTCTTATTATAGTCCTCAATCTATAAATCGGATCTCATGCTCCCATGCGTGTCCTTATTTTAAACATAAAAATGCTACATGAGTTATGAGAAAGACAGCTAAATCTAAGCTACCAACTTTAAGAGTGAGAAAAAAGAAACACTTGTTTAAAGGGGCATTCATTTTAAATCTGTAAATGAATTGTCCATCCTAGATCAATTCAGGTGTGCTATTAAAAAGAATCATGACAAAGATCAATTGATTTTTAAAATAAAGCATTTTTCTAGGTTGATATTTACCCATTTTTTTGCCTTTCAGAGATAGATCTTATATATTTAATTCTAGAAAAATAGTTAAATAAGTGATATACTAAAACATGCATAAAAAAACAAAAACCTTTTAGACAAATTTTAATGTGAATTTCAGTAAGAAATAACCATAAAACAACCAGTAACTGTTTTCCAATCAGAAAACATTGTCAGAGCTATCTATGCATGTTAGAAATACTCTTCACTTGCGGGGGCGACTGGGTGGCTCAGTGGGTTAAGCGGTTAAGCCTCTGCCTTTAGCTCAGGTCATGATCCTGGGAGGTCCTGGGACAGAGCTCCCTGCTCAGCGGGGAGTCACTTCTCCCTCTGCCTGCTACTTGCCTGGCTTGGGCTTATGCTCCTGGCTCGAGAAGAGGAGAAGAGAGAAGAGACAAGAGAAGATACTTTTCACTCGGAATTCTGAAAAACAGGTTATTTCAGGACTCCCTAACTAAAAGTAACCTCTTACAAGTTTCTGGGATTTCAACACCAAAAATTGGGAATTTTTCTAACCCTGGTAATGAAAAAAGACTAACAGTATTAATTCCCCTCCTCCCACATCAATGTCAAAAGGAACTCACGTTGCAATAAAGAGAGGTCCGAAAAGTTCAAATCTCAATTTCCCCTTCCAGAATCTCCATCTGTTGCCATTAGCGGTTCCGGTTAACTGGGGATCCCAGGAGTGCCTCCCAGGAGAAGACTACTGTTCACTGGAGGGCTTCACGTTGTGAGAAGAGCACAGTTCCTGCTATCTCTCACGTATTCATTCCAGAAGTTTGTTTGTTTTGTTTTTTTGTTTTTTGTTGTTTTTTTTTTTTTACTTGCCTTCAAGAGTAAACTTAAAGAACACAACCTTAAGCCCCGTTACAAGAAGCGTACCTGGAGTGACGTAAACGCGCCTGTGCGAAAAGATTTCAGTCTAAAACCGAAACCAAGCTTCAGAGGTTCGGAGATGGAGAATCTGACGCATGCGCTCTTAGGAAAACCTAGGAGACTGCTGTAAATGCCCCATTTAAAAAAGAGGGAAACTTTTCTCTGGGCCAGTGGACATCCACGAAGAATCTCATCCTCTTCTCAAGCCAATAAATTTACTGCTTGGATTCTGGCTGGACTCCCCATTCTTTGCAAGCCTTGCCCATTGCAGCCTCCTTCGCCCTCAGGTTCACAAAAGCTTGGTGTGTTTTGCCTTCTGATTTGCAATTCTTTGGCTATTCCTGAATAAACTCAACTTCTGGTAATTCGAGTTTACCTCTTTTTTCAGTTGACAGATGCTATCATAAATCTAATTATCCCATGCTTTTATATCTTTCAATTAATGCTCAAATCCAGCAGGGTATTCATTTTCATATATCATGAAATATGAAAAAGTAAACCTTTCTTTTCACAACAAACATGAAACTTCTCCATTTTAAACCAAGAAAACTTCTACATATAGCCTCACCAGATGTGTCATCTATCTTGTTTCATTGGTACTTTTTTTATTTACCTATGCCAAAAACATAGTTTTAACTACTATGCCTTTTTTTTCCCCTAATGTGTGTACTTTACCTTTACACTGAAACCCTTTCATTCTGGTCAACTAATGCTGACTTGATTAGTCTGTGAAAAACCTCACAGGATTACTCTTAATTTTACATATGTAAAATAGTTGTCAGACTAATTACAGAATTATTTCCCAACTCCGTAACATCTAAACTACAATACGGGTCTGGAGTTATGGAATAAGGAAGCTGGGGAATATGAAAGAAAAAATAGATATCTATACACACTAAGGCAACCAATAGCCTTTTCTTGAAGTGACATAATTCCATTTAGGGAGATTAAAGAATAGAGAAGCTTAGAAGCAAGACAGTGTCCTCTCTGGCTTGAAATTCAGTATATCATTTAGAATCTACAAAATTAATTAACTTTTTTTTAACTTAATCCTGAAATACTTTTCTAAATTATAGTATCTTCTGATTCTATCTGAGGCAGCAAATGTCTTCCCATCTCATCTATGTTTACTCTTAACCTTAACATTCTAATCACAGAGAACTCCTTAGTCTGTCATGACCTTAAAAAAGGAATAAAATAATTCAAAATATTGGCTATTTTACTTACTCTATTCATATTTGTATATAAGGTCAACATAGTATATATGAAATAGGGTGAAAATTAGAAAACAAAATCATAGTGATATATCACTTTGAGTAGTAATTGGAGAGAGAAGAAATGCATTTCATTAGTTGTGAGTACTTACACAGTGAACTTTCCATCTAAGAATTCTTTGTAATGACCAAGTTAAAAAGACCTTTATCAAATATGGATTATTAAAACATAGATTGTGAAATTGAGCAAAATATCTTAGAAATATCTTTTAAGATGAATAATCGTAGAAAGTTAAAAGGTCAATCATTCATTTAATCAGCACATTTTTATGAAGTACCTGTTATGCTGCCAACAAATCCATCAAAAATGTGAACAGTTAGCTGAATGTTTGTTACATTCCTTAGACTTAAGTAATACTTCTCTCTCTTATCTGTCCAGCAGAATGAAAATGTGTTCTTGTTAAATTAGATACTTAGATAGTCTGAGTAAGAAAGGTTAAAAAAATGGTTTGAGAAAACCAGCAATCAGCACTTTATCATTATATTAACAACAGCCCCAATGTCCTCAATATATATGCTAATGAACAAGCAATAATATTATGTTTTATCATAATTATAAGGCTGAATGTTGGCGATTAGCCCAAACCATACCAAAAGCATTACTCAGGTATATACACTGAATGAGGATCTCACCCTTGTCTGCTGACCTTAAATTTGGCCAAGTTCTTGCAGGTGGTAATGGGGAGGAAAAAAATCCAATGAAACAAAATTAAGGCCTTCTCACATTGTATTTCTTTCTTTCTTTTTTTAATATTTTATTTATTTATTTGACAGAGAGGAAAGAGATCACAAATAGGCAGAGGCAGGCAGAGAGAGAGGGAAGCAGGCTCCCCGCTGAGCAGATAGCCCTATGCAGGCCTCCATCCCAGGACCCTGAGATCAGGACCTGAGCTGAAGGCAGAGGCTTTAACCCACTGAGCCACCCAGGCGCCCCCTTCTGACATTGTAGACTTAAGGAATTGAGTCCAGGGTCCGGATATTGCCTCATATTTGAGAAGATTATATTGCTGTTTTTATCATCTCTATAGAAAAGCTTTTTGCTATTACTGCCTTCACTTCACTGTGCAAACCCCTCGACCCTGCTTCAGGTAGTTTTAAATCATAACAAGGGGCACTTGGGCGGCTCAGAGTGACTGACTCTTGATTTCACCTCAGGTCATGATCTCAGGGTCCTGAAATCAAGCCCCAGGTGGGGCTCTGTGCTCAGCATAGAGTCTGCTTGAGATTCTCTCTCTACCTCTCCCTCTACACCCCCCCACACACTCCTGTGTGCTCTCTCTCTCAAAAACCAATCATAACAAAAACTGCTCTTTTCTGAAAATCTTTGCTTAAATAATTGGTTTTATTTTAGTCTTTTCTTTATTCGTTACGCACTTGGTGGTCATAGTCATTATATGTTTTAACAGGGTTTTTTTATTCTGTTCAATGAAATTATTCAAACCTTTTAATGTATATTCTTTATATATTAAATTGAGTATGAGTCTTTAAAAAAATACATCCAGGATTTACGTTTTTTCTATTCTTTCAGTATTCCTATGACTATGCTCCTATCAAACTAGCACCCATGCATGTTTTTGCTTCTAAAATTTTAAGAAGCTACTGAAGAGAATACTAATAACAACAATATTAGGCAGAAAAATTGCAAGGAGAAGGATGCTGAGGAGAAAGTCAAATACAATTGAGGATTGAGACTCAGAATTGAGTCTAATTCTAATAAACTCATTCTATTTTAAGTAACTGATTTTCACTAATTTGTTTTTAATTTTGAGAATTTTAGTACTCAGAATGAATAAAATAGTAAGTATGAAGACATTACATCAAAGAACTGGAAGAAAAATAAGTGAATCTATCAAATAAGTATACTTTAATCCTAAAATTTTGATAAGCACAGAAGAAAAACAAATTTTTACAATCAAAGAGCATGTTCTTATCAAAATGATTTTTAAAATCTGTCTACATATCAGTTTTATATAAATTAAAAACTTATAGAAAATTTAAACTTATCTGGAAGAAAATAAATAAAAGTTTTAAAATAAAACACAACTATGAAAAAAGGTCATTATTTATTTTTATGTCTTAGTACCTAATTAAAATGTTAATTTAGTCTTTTTCGTTTATTATTTGCACCCAATATTCAAAATTATATTATAATTTATAATATATAAAATATTATATATAATGTATAAAATTATATTATAATTTCCTATAAAATAGAAACAATGTGAAATTGTTTTTGCACTTCAAAGTAAGTAATTTGTGTTTCATGTAGGAAATAAAATCATTAGGAATCAATGCCAATTATTCTCAATAAGTATCTTATTTATGGACGTTTTATTCCAAACATCTTGCTATAATAATATTTAACATTTATTAAGAGTCTGCAATGGGCCAAGAATTTTACATAGAACATTTTAGTTAAGCCTCACAATGACTCAACAAGGTCAATATATATTATCATATTTTAACAGATGTTCAGCATGTTCAATACACTTTGACAGAATTTCAAAGGAGTTAAATAATGTGTCTAAGTTCAAATATTTTAAGAAGCAGGGATTTGAGCCTAACTCAAACTAGGAAAACATCATGGTGTAGGAAAGTGAACCTCAACATAAGCATCAAAAGGGCTGAATATGGGGACACCTGGGTGGCTCAGTCATCATGCAGCTGCCTTCAGCTCAGGTCATGATCCCAGTGTCCTGGGATCCAGCCCACACTGAGCTCCCTGCTTGGAGAGAAGCCTGCTTCTCCCTCTCCCACTCCCTTTGCTTGTGTTCCCTCTCTTGCTGTGTCTCTCTCTGTCAAATAAATAAAATCTTTTTTTAAAAAAGGGTCTGAATATTAATTTTGTATTAATTCAATGAGTTACTTAAACTTTGAACATCCTTAGTATCTTTACCTATAATGTTGAAATGATAATAGACAATGGGGAGGGATATGATAACTTATGTAAGAATGCTTGGAATACATTGGCTGTTTAAAAGTCATTAGTCAATTTCACCTAAAAAAAAACCTCCAAAAACTGTAATAAAATAAAGCATTTTACAGTGTAGCATTGCCAGGCCCATTGAAATAAGACATCATGAAAATCAAGTTTCTGATATAAAGAGTTATACTAAGTAGGGTGGCAATCAAACCGAAATAGATAATTTTTTATTGAAGTATCTATTTACTGTTTACTATTGTAATTCCAATTACTAATTACTAATGTAATTCTTAAGTTATGTTCGATATTCTTTGCATAGTGTCTGTCTCCAATAACATTTTCAAAGTCTTCAGAAAATAATGCTATGGCTTGTAATCTTAATCACAGTTTGGATAATCTCATTTTGTATTTATAAACTCAAGGGGCTTCCCCTTAAGAAAACAATTTATACTTAGCAGACAAATGCTAGCATTATGCTGACTGTATCATTGTCAAATAGGAAGCAAACACACTGGGGAAGAAAAAAACACAGAATTCTAGACACCCTTTTTTCTTACTTATATAAACTTAATCAGGGCTTGCAATTATTTTTCGAAATTGTTCTGAATTGATCTTAATGTTTCAACCTTCATTTCTACTGTTGGGCTCCATCAGTAAAACCCACAGGTCACTTATATTAGCAAAGCAGCTTGCTTTTTAAATGTGATGTCTTGTAGTTCTTATTTACAATCCTAATCACATCATTGATTTCAGTAAACTTTCAGTAAGAATGATTATTAATGCTGTCAAAAGCAGAAGCTGTGATTCAATTTTTTTTTCTTTTTCTTTTTTTATAAACCTGGATAATTAAGATTAAGCCTAATAATGTGGCTCTGGAGGCCTCTAGGTAATTAGATGTTTCCTGTGGTTGAGTACATAATATAGTAAAGACACTGTCTTCACTTAAAATTCCACCCATGCCCTAAAATACTTATATAAGCCAAAAATGGTTAAATAAAAGTGCTAGGAGTAGACACTCATCATAACACAGAGGTAACTAGACCTTTTTTACAGACTCAAAAAACAAGCACCACATAAAATTTTATCTGATTTTTTTTCCTGTAATTTAAGACAGCCATAAGATCTATTCTATCTACTAAGACCAAAATAAAACCAAGGTATATGACCTTTCTACTAACTCAGGTGTGTCTTTAACACACTAAGGAATTAAACAGTGTTCTGGAAAAATAGAATAAAACAAATATGAAGAAGGTTAAGAGACATTTTGGAGAAACCATATTTTTCAATTTCAAAAGCAATGAAAGGAAAAGGTAGGATGAGATTATACATTTTGATTTTCAGAGAACGAGGTCATGATGTAATAAAGATTGTCATTCTAAATTAGATCTATTTATTTACATCCTGAAAGAGGTGGAACAAAACATAAGTTTCCAAAGGACTATTTATCACCCAAAGACACAATATGTGAAGGAGTTGACTAGAATGTTAGTATGTTCAATGTTCACCCCCCACCCCATACTCAGGAAAAATATATTTTTTGGAACTCATATCAGACAACATTGCCTAATTTAAAAATATTCCTGGACCTCTTATTGATCAATATCTCTTATAGAAAGGATGAGAGTGTAGCATCTGAACTGAAACAGTATTATTAGAAAATGATATCGTGAGCATTAGGATGTATAATTCATGTGGCTTTCATTTGCTCAGACCATTGTAAAAATCCATAAATCATTTTCTTCTTCATGTATTGCTTAAGTGCAATTTGTCATTTTGCATTAGAGGGCTGCTTTAGCTCATCAGTGCTTTTAATTCACTGTTTAGAGTATAACAAAATGCTGGCCCTGTCCGATAACTGAAAAGACACTGAAATGTGAAGCCGCACCAATATTAACTAGGTTAAACAAAATGGAGAACATTTCTACTTTGAATATAAGTAATGTTTTAATGGAATGGCTAGTATTCCCAATCCCCAAAACATGGATCGGTTTGTTCTCTGTTGAATCTAGAACATTATAACATGGTATCTAAAGTCACTTAAATGCTTGTAATAGCATAAGCTATAAATCTTTTCTAGAAACTCAGGTCAACATTTTCTCTCTAAAGTAGATGAACAAAAACTAAGTTGTCTTGCCCCCAAAGCCCTGCCTTCCCACCTTTTAAGTTAGGTTACACTACTACAAACAAACCTATTTCATGGATACCCATAAGAAATGCAGTAAGGTCCAGGTCCTCTGAGTTTGCCCTCTGCACTCTCCTAGGTGGGAATGACAAATCCCAGGAACCACCTAGCTCAATCCTGGCTTGGTCCTGTGTTTGAAAGACTTCTTATTGACAATTTAATTTTTTTTTCTTCCATTTCTTAAAAAAAAAAAGAAAAAAAAACCTCTCAAAGCTCTGGGCACACTGCAATAATAAAAGGATTTAGAAACAAATTGCTTTCAAGTCAAGTTAAATCACTGCAAACACTCATTTATCCAAATGCTGGTTGTTTCCCTCCCGCCTCTTCCAGAACAGGGTAGGGAAGAAAGCAACCTAGTTTCACGGTTTGTAACTATGCATACAAAACGCCTTTGTGGGATCCTTAGCGCCCCCCAATTTCTGCTGTAATTAGAGGCCAATGAAATGCATGAGTGCGCATTATCATTCTCATACATGAACCAGGACTTTTATGACAATTGATTTTGATACATTCCTCGAAATAATAACTACTTCCCCCTTCTGATTTAGGATGGAATTTGTTTTAGCCCATATAGTTGGCTTCCCTGGAGGGGGTGTTGGGGGTAGGTGGTAAGGTTGTTGTTGCTCCCTTCGCGATCCATAATGGGGGGATTGAGGAGAGAGGGATGCAGTATCACAGGATATTCTGCCCTTCAAAGAGGTCGTGAACCCCACTACGGAGGCTCTTATTTTTGTAACCATGGCCTCACTAAATTCCGGGGCTCACCGAAGGAAATGTAAAAGGAAAAGGAATTAAGAGGCCTTTTTTTAAAAGGCTTTTGTTTTGTGGGTGAGGGGGTGGGGCTGTGTAACGGTTCCAGGGTAAGGAGGCAGGGAAGGCTATTAATGCCAGTATCTGAATCTTGCCCTGAACAAAATCTCACTTGCCCTTGGATGGAGCTACCTTAAGGGAGGAGGACGGCCCGGCTTAGGCATGTTCCCCCAGGCAGAAGACCCCCGTCGTCACCTCGAAGGTCCCGGGCAGTCTCAGAGACCAGAAGTCAGAGAGGCGAGACCTCTAGGGGACCTGGGCCGGTGTAGCCGGCGCGGACACAGGTCTTCAGACCCAAGAAATCCTGCAGAGCCCCCAACAGGCGAACCCTGCCAAACGAGAGAGCGCCAAAAGAAAATTATCTGGCTTGCCCTATGCTGCTTTCACCGCTAGGAGACGCCTGTAACCCACGTTTGCAAAGAGAATTCCCGGCTCAAACACAACAGCTACCGAAAAAAAAAAAAAAAAAAAAAAAAATGCAGCTCAAGTGTTACAGTGGATGTAGTGATTATTTACAGGCAAATCTGGCCATCTTCCTCGTTCTCATCTTCACCTCTGGAAGGTCTGTGGCTCTCAGCGAACGCCCCAAGTCGGCTCAAACTTCATCTACATTTTGAAAACACAAACCGTCTTCCTCAAACCATTTCTGGATCTGCATTGTCATTCAGCCACACGTCTCTCACACGCAAACACGCGTGCCCTAGTGGGCACACACAAGTGTTTCCAAACGTATAAATGAAAACATTAGAGAAATTACCGTCATTTAAAAAATGCTCCAGGATTCTGATGAGTCAGTTGGAAGAGCTCAAAATATTTCATTTCAATCCTGCAGATCTAAAGAAAAAGGGGGTGGGGGTAGGGAGGGGTAGAAAGTACAGATGCAATGCCGTTATTAATATTCAGATACACTATAATCTCCTTTTCATTGATCCACAGGTCCTTTTTATAAACTGCCACTCCATTCTCGGCAGTAGACACGATGCTAAAATCATTTTAACTGCAGCGGTTTTCTCTTGGCTATGGCCAGTAGTCAGTTTACTGCAGCTGAAAAAGGATTAGCCATTTTTGCTGGCATCCTTTCCTTCTAACCGCTCAAAGGCAGGACCCATCTCCATGAAAGAGCCAAGGGTGGGGGCGTCAGGGCACTAGACACGCACTCGCGGGACTCACAGAGCCATACTTCACTCTGTAATCACGCCTGTGGACACTCGCTCTCCTTAATTCCCTACCACGAAGAAATGTCGACGTACCTCGGGGTTGGGTAAAGGACTCTCCTTTTCTCGCAGGTTTGGCGGTGTTACTCTCGGGTCATTCATTACCAGGAAGCCGCAGGGGACCGTTCTACATTGTGGCATAAGAAGAAGACTGAATAGGGGCAGCTTTAGCGAATATACAACCCTCTGCAGCCCATTAAATAATATTTTAAAAAATACCCTTTAAAAAATCTTTTTCTTGGAGAATTGGCATTCATTCCACTCTCTAACATTGAAGAGTTCGCGCTGTATTTTAACTTCACAAGAACTGGATGCATGGATGCGCTGCTCTGCCCCCGCGTCACGGCAGTGGGCACTCCGAGCTCCTCAAGCGCATCCTTCGAGATCGGGGTGTATGGTTCGGCGCTCCGCTGGGGGTTGCACAGACCTGTGCGCCGGGCCAAGGAGGATGAATGCGAGCACCGTTAAGTGTGCAAGCGCATTCTCTGATACCCGGAGCCGCACAGATTAGGGCGCCGCATGTGCTCGGCCCCTGCCCACCTACCCATCTTCACCCCTGCCCGTGTTCTCAGTCGCCCCGGTGTTCTCATCCAGCGGTCTTGTCTCAAACTGGGCAACAATCGGTGCCCGGGTTTAGCATGGGGCCGAGAGGGGGATCTCCAAATGTCAGAAAAAGCAGAAAATAGCCTGAGCGCTCCGCCGCGGCGTAGCACTTGGCGGGGTGAAGCGCAGGGATATCCGAGGCGCCTTGCAGCGCCCAGCGATGTTCGGATGCCAGCGAGTCCGGCGTTAGGCTGGCGTGCTTGAAGGCAGTGCTCAAATGAAACTCCTCAGTCATTGATCAAAGCGCTCTCAGTTTGAACTAGGTTCCCGAGGGAATTAATCTATTTGGTAAGAACGTCGTGGATAAACACTGAGGAAGGGAAGAGGCAAATCTGACGGGTCTGCACATCTTTAGTACCTGTCCTCCCACATCTCTTGGCGTGAATCCCTCGGCTTTTCAGGACCCACCTCCGCCCCACACTCCAGCCAATTCACTCCTTTCCACACAGCCCCTTCAGGTCCTCACGCTTAGTTTTTACACAATCCATAGCTCTTAAAAAAAAAAAAGTCCAGGGCCCCTTAATTAGGTAACCCCTGTAGTTAGTGGCCTTTCTGCAACTTTTTCCCTTCCCGGTGATTTATTTCCACGATCAGTAGTAAAGGAAAATACCTTAAAGGAAAAAGAATGTTAGCGTCATTGGAAACCCCGCTCCCGAGAGAGGACACCTCTGCTGTTGCTATTATGTTTTCGCATATGCTGATGCAAACAGGGGAACCTCTCTATTCCCTCTCCATTACCTGCGGCTGGGGACTGGGAACTTTCCGAGGCAGAGTCCCCTGCCAGCGCCTCGGGACCTGCCGGGCTGTTCTCACTCTCACACTCACACTCACCCGGATTGCCAGCCCGGACGCGGGTTCCATCCCGCCCCTCCCGGCTGCCGAATGACGCACATGCTTGACAGCCAGATTGTCCAATTAGCGGCGACTCGGTGGGTGGTGCTCCTCAGCGATTGGTTGGCAGAATGAGGGCGCTGCGCAAAAACAGAAAAGCGGAGCGCTCGGAGCTCAGAAACTGCCAGCCGAGATCACAGGCTTTAGGGCCGAAGCAGGAGGAGGGAAAGACTGGAAGGAAGAGAGACAGGTTAGAGGGAAAGAGGCTTGGGAAGAAAACAGCAGGAAAGAAACTGCTCATCCCACTTAGAGAGAGGCAAATGATGGTGGAGATGAGGACGGAGAGAGACAGAACTATGAAAGCCAAAAAATACAAATAGAGCGAAAGAGGAGAAAATGCCAAGAAGAACATCCATCCGGAGAAATGAAGAGAATGAAAGTTTTATGCTGCAGAGCCGTTCTATGTTTTTCCGGCACAAAATCCTCTTGCTGTTTTTAAGCCCTTTTGCATTTGCCAGCCGTTGACATTGAGGCATGTTCAGCGGTGCCAGCAGCATCTCCTCTTCCTTCTCCTCTTCCTCTTCATCTTCCTCCTCCTTCTCCTCTTCCACCTCCTCCTCCTTCTCCTCCTCCTCCTTTTCCTCCTCCTCCTTCTCCTCCCATCAGCAAGAAGACAAACCGAGGACAGTCTTGAAATATCGAAATTTCCTCCTTGGGATTTGCCAGCGCCGCGTTGCGCCAAGACTGTCGGAATAAAGGACGCTGACTATTGTATTATTATTTTATTAATTGATCAGGGGCAAGATTACAGATGAGGAAAGGGGACGCCTGTCACCCTTCCTGCGCTAAGATTGAAAAATGAGGCTGATTTGGGGGAAGCCCTAAAATGAAGCAAAAGGAATAAGATTTTTAAGGGCAGAAAGCCACAGGAGCCCTTCCACATAGCGCACTTTTATTTGTATTTTTTTTAAAGATTTTTTTTTTTTTCTCTTTTTTCGTGGTGGTGGGGGTGGTGATTGGGTGGCTGGCTGGCTGTGGGAAGCTGCTTCCTTTCCCTTTGGAGATGATTGTGCTATTATTCTTTGCCTTGCTCTGGATGGTGGAAGGAGTCTTTTCCCAGCTTCACTACACAGTGCAGGAGGAGCAGGAACATGGCACTTTCGTGGGGAATATCGCTGAAGATCTGGGCTTGGACATTACAAAACTTTCAGCTCGCAGGTTTCAAACGGTGCCCAACTCGCGGACCCCTTACTTGGACCTCAACCTGGAGACCGGGGTGCTGTACGTGAACGAGAAGATCGACCGCGAGCAAATCTGCAAGCAGAGCCCCTCCTGCGTCCTGCACCTGGAGGTCTTCCTGGAGAACCCCCTCGAGCTGTTCCGGGTGGAGATCGAAGTGCTGGACATCAATGACAACCCCCCCTCCTTCCCGGAGCCGGACCTGACGGTGGAGATCTCTGAGAGCGCCACACCGGGTACCCGCTTCCCCCTGGAGAGCGCATTCGACCCAGACGTGGGCACCAACTCCTTGCGCGACTATGAGATAACCCCCAACAGCTACTTCTCCCTGGACGTGCAGACCCAGGGGGATGGCAACCGATTCGCCGAACTGGTGCTGGAGAAGCCGCTGGACCGAGAGCAGCAAGCGGTGCACCGCTACGTGCTGACCGCGGTGGACGGGGGAGGAGGGGGAGGAGGAGGAGAAGGAGGGGGAGGCGGCGGGGGAGGGGGCCTACCCCCCCAACAGCAGCGCACCGGCACTGCCCTACTCACCATCCGAGTGCTGGACTCCAACGACAATGTCCCCGCCTTCGACCAACCTGTCTACACTGTGTCCCTACCAGAGAACTCGCCACCCGGCACGCTCGTAATCCAGCTCAACGCCACAGACCCAGATGAGGGACAGAATGGCGAAGTCGTGTATTCCTTCAGCAGCCACATTTCGCCTCGGGCGCGGGAGCTCTTCGGACTCTCCCCGCGCACCGGCCGGCTGGAGGTGAGCGGCGAGCTAGACTATGAAGAGAGCCCAGTGTACCAAGTATACGTACAAGCCAAGGACTTGGGCCCCAACGCCGTGCCTGCGCACTGCAAGGTGCTAGTGCGAGTACTGGATGCTAACGACAACGCGCCGGAGATCAGCTTCAGCACGGTGAAGGAGGCGGTGAGCGAGGGCGCGGCGCCCGGTACAGTGGTGGCCCTGTTCAGCGTGACGGACCGCGACTCAGAGGAAAATGGGCAGGTGCAGTGCGAGCTGTTGGGGGATGTGCCGTTCCGCCTCAAGTCTTCCTTCAAGAACTACTATACCATCGTGACTGAGGCCCCCCTGGACCGAGAGGCTGGAGACTCCTACACCCTAACAGTGGTGGCTCGGGACCGGGGCGAGCCGGCGCTCTCGACCAGTAAGTCGATCCAGGTACAAGTGTCAGATGTGAACGACAACGCACCGCGGTTTAGCCAGCCGGTCTACGACGTGTATGTGACCGAAAACAACGTGCCGGGCGCTTACATCTACGCGGTGAGCGCCACAGACCGCGATGAGGGCGCCAACGCCCAGCTAGCCTACTCTATCCTCGAGTGCCAGATCCAGGGCATGAGCATCTTCACTTACGTGTCCATTAACTCTGAGAACGGCTACTTGTACGCCCTGCGCTCCTTCGACTACGAGCAGCTCAAGGACTTCAGCTTCCAAGTGGAAGCTCGGGACGCCGGCAGCCCCCAGGCTCTGGCTGGTAACGCCACTGTCAACATCCTCATCGTGGATCAGAACGACAATGCCCCTGCCATTGTGGCGCCCCTGCCTGGGCGCAATGGGACTCCAGCGCGCGAGGTGCTGCCCAGGTCGGCGGAGCCGGGTTACCTGCTGACCCGCGTGGCCGCAGTGGACGCGGACGACGGCGAGAATGCCCGGCTCACATACAGCATTGTGCGGGGCAACGAAATGAACCTCTTCCGCATGGACTGGCGCACCGGGGAACTCCGCACCGCGCGTCGGGTGCCGGCCAAGCGCGACCCCCAGCGGCCTTACGAGCTGGTGATCGAGGTGCGCGACCACGGGCAGCCGCCCCTGTCCTCCACTGCCACACTGGTGGTGCAGCTGGTGGATGGAGCTGTGGAACCCCAGGGTGGGGGCGGGGGCGGTAGCGGGGGGTCAGGGGAGCATCAGCGCCCCAGCCGCTCTGGCGGCGGGGAGACCTCTCTGGACCTCACCCTCATTCTCATCATTGCGCTGGGCTCGGTGTCCTTCATATTCCTGCTAGCCATGATCGTGCTTGCAGTGCGTTGCCAAAAAGAGAAGAAGCTCAACATCTACACGTGTCTAGCCAGCGACTGCTGCCTTTGCTGCTGCTGCTGTGGCAGCGGGGGCTCGACCTGCTGTGGCCGCCAAGCCCGGGCGCGCAAGAAGAAACTCAGCAAGTCGGACATCATGCTGGTGCAAAGCTCCAATGTACCCAGTAACCCGGCCCAAGTGCCGGTGGAGGAGTCTGGGAGCTTTGGCTCCCACCACCACAACCAGAATTACTGCTACCAGGTCTGCCTCACTCCTGAGTCCGCCAAGACCGACCTGATGTTCCTTAAGCCCTGCAGCCCTTCACGGAGTACGGACACTGAGCACAACCCCTGTGGGGCCATCGTCACCGGCTACACAGACCAGCAGCCCGACATCATCTCCAACGGAAGCATTTTGTCCAACGAGGTAAGGCTGAAGCGAAAGGACCACCATCTCTCATCTCCTCCATCTGAAAGCCTCCTCTAGCCCGGCCCTTGTATCTCTGGTGCACTGTGTATTCATATTTAGGATATTAACTTATTTGTATCTTTGTGGGGGCAGGAATTGGGGGGGAGGCTATCCCACCCCTTCGTATGTAACCAACTTCGTGTTGTCCCTAATTTTCTGCGCTCCACCCCTCCACATTTACTTTCATTTCCTCCCCTTGGTGCTTTGCCACCTCGGATGGACCCTCCTTCTTCCCTCTGGCATCGTTCCTTTAAAATCCTAACCCCTTCTCAGTCCTTTCCCTTCTCAGAAATCTGAGGGTAAAGGGAAGAGTGCGTGGGGGAGCGAGGAAATTGCAACGGAGGGACCTTTTGCTACTGGCAAAGGTCTTTTCTCTTTGCATTTGTCCCAGGCATTAATAAAGTTAATTCTGTTTGCTTTGTTTATCGATGCTTTCAGTCGCGTGTAAAGTAAGCTAGAGATTGTTTAACTTCGCACAGTTGTCTAAACTCAAATGCATGTTTTAGTGAATAAGTTATCAGATCCTTGTCCTCTGAACTCGGGTTGCAGAAAAGCCTTCAGTTCTGCTCTGGACAGCATTTACAGACGCTCCTGAAGCCCAAAGCCCACACAGCGTGAATTTGAATGAAGTTGCTTTGGCACAAATCCCTGGAAGCGTAAACTAACAAAAGGCTTAAACGATTGTTACCTTAAATATATCTTTTAGCTAATAATCACCTTTTGCCACTGTTCTTGATAAATCACTGCTGTTGGCTTTCTTCCTCAAAGAATTTGGCTTGTCAATTCCGATTTCTTTTTAAAAGATGGTGAAGTGGCAAAGTTGGAAGGAGGGAGGGAGGGGAAGAACAGAGTTGACTTATGTACAAGAAAGTTTGGACCAGAAAAGGTGTGTGGATGGTGGAAGTGGGGAGGAGAATGCAGAGGGTGTTTGGAGGGGGGAAATTTGGGAGGGGGTGATTATGAAGTCCTTTCTTGGCAGGTTATTTTATTTATTTGAGTCTTAGATATTATTAATTGACTTTCATGAATATTTGTACAGCTCATTTGTATCTTAAGCACATTTTGAAAATAAACAACAAAATAATTCCATAAAATATCCAAACTTTTTGCTTATTGAGCGTGCTGTTTTTCTTGTGTCAACCAGTATGCACCTAAACACTTTTTTAGGCCACCTAAAGAAAGACTATAGAGTATACCTAGGTTGACTCTATCAGGAACAATAGTTTATGGGCCCTAGCTATGAGGTTATTTGCATTCTCTCCATAAGAACACACACACACACACACACACACACACACACACACACACATTTAAAATTGGCTTTTTATTTTTGCAATTTTTTTAAACTCTACTGAAAATCTAAACTGAAGTGTCTCTGTGTATTGCCCTTTCCTTACCCAGAAATCACTAGGGTGAGGTCTTAGAACAGCTTGAAAATTCATAAAACTAAACACAATTACTTAAACTAGACTCAGTTCCTAACCTCAGAAGAAGACTATTAGTTAAGCCCTTAGCATTCAAATGCTCTTGATTTATTTATTTTTTTTCTAGACTAAACACCAGCGAGCAGAGCTCAGCTATCTAGTTGACAGACCTCGCCGAGTTAACAGGTATGGACTCTTTTTTTTCCCCATAGCTTGGTGTGCGGACAGCTTACTACCTACTAAAATTAGGAATTAGGTGTATTGTCCAATATTAAAATATAAGATGTATAAAGCATTTCCAGCTAGGTCAGAACATAAATACTGTTTATGTTGGGGTTCCTAGACAACACATTAAAAATATGGGTATTATTCATCTATATAAAACTTCCTGAATATATTTAAATATTTTATTTAAATATTTTATCAATTTATACCCCTACACTGCTCCTGATAGTCTCCCTATTCCAGGTGAATATAATAATCTCTTTTATGAATGTATATACACATATACATAATGCTAATCATAGAATAATAAATAAAGTGACATGTCTTAAAGGCTTAAACTGACTGCTCTGCTTAGTTTTAAAGAATTAGGCTTAAGGTGATGAAAACTAGCTTTCTGCAGAAATAAAGCCAATTGAGAGGTTTATGAATCTGCAGCACCATTGGTGACCATATGGTGGCAGAAGAATATTTTCTGTGTTTCTTCACCTTTTTAATTCTAATATTCACATTTTTGTACTTCTAGTTCTGCATTCCAGGAAGCTGACATAGTAAGCTCTAAGGACAGTGGTCATGGAGACAGTGAACAGGGAGATAGTGATCATGATGCCACCAACCGCGGCCAGTCAGCTGGTAAGTGTGTTCAAAAGGCAATGCTGACTTTTATAGTTTGTTGTTATTGTTGTTGTTAAAGGTAAATCTAGAAAGAATGATGTCCTGGGTAATTTTCTGTAGGTTTAAGGTTGGTAAGTTCACAGGAACATGGTGTCATTCTATGTTGATAATTATATATTCAAGGAGGATTATAAAAATCTAATGTTCATTTGAGTAAAGTTAGAGATTCATTGTGAAATATGATGGAATATAAGCTATTTCTTCCTTATATGATATTCTTTAGTGTAATCATATTGCATAAAAAAAAAAAAACCTATAGATTTCTCACCTGGTCCAGGCCTTGGTCTTCAGTCAAGTGAGGTATTATTAGACTTGTTTATGGACGAGGTAACTGAAGATGAAGGAAATTAATTGACTTGCACAAAGTCACAGAGAATAAGTGGATGATTGGGAAATAGAATCCAGATTTCTTCCTTTTGAGAGCAATGCATTTTGCAAGCCACTGACTATTGAATGGAAAGGAAAAGTGATTAAAAGTCATGAATAGGCTGAAAGCAGGATTTCCAATGCTGGGTTCTTAGGCTTCAGGTCATTAGTAAACATTTTATAATGTGTATTTTCTCAAGCATCCTAGGTCTCCCCATATTTTCAATAGGGTCCCTGACCTGTCAAAAGTTGAACCCCATGTGTATTTGTATGTGAGGTTACTGATAGCCACTGATGAGGTTACAGTGTAATACATATATTTTACATTGTTTATTTTACTTTTTTCTACATAAATTTAACTGTTAAGGATTTAACTGTTTATAGGATGCTGATAATTCTGTTTACTAATTCTTAAAGAAAACACTTTTAAAAATAAAACATATACCTTATAATAATGAGAATGATTTCATAATGGTTGAATTTTCTTCCCACTTCATTTGCATTTCAACTAAGAAAGGTGCTTGTTGATTTTTTTATTTTACTTTTTATTTTTTGATTAAGTTTTGTGTTTTTCTGACATGTAAAGAAATGGAAAGGCAAATTAACCTTTGTAACTTATAAAAATGTCCATCACTAGATTCAACTCTGTTCACTTGATTTTGAGCTTTATTTTGGTTAATGATGTAACCACAGAGAGATAGAGCCCTCATTTTCAAGGTAACCTTGGTCCTAGAGAGCGCACATTCCTTAACACATTTGGTGGACCTCTGAATGGTGCAGAGGCAGTGTGTCAAAGGGCAGTACCCGCCCCATGGTCGCCTGGCAGCAGTGGCTACTGCAAGCCTCTCACTTGGCTAATGTGTGCTGTGTCTGAGGCTGCCTTAGCCTTGGGAAACACAGGCAGGAGGAGGGGGGAAAAAGGCTGCTCAAGGGTCTCTTTATATTGCTGCAAGTCATTAATATGCAGACCTAATGAGACTTGAGAACTGCCAAGAATCCCCGGAGGTCCCTGCCCCTTGCGAGCCTTCACGCTAAGTGAACAGAGCATCTATTTAGTGTCTGGGAACCTGACAACAAACCAGATCTTGCCAGAAGTTTATATTTGAGTACAAAGTCCCTTTCATTTTTGGCCTATATATGGCATATGATTTATTGTTATCTTTAAAAAGTTGTACGTTTAGAGTTGCTCATTCCTATTCATTTTTCAGGGTTTCTAATTTAAGTTAGCCTTTTTAAACTTTTAAAACAAAATGTTTAATATTAAAACAGTCTGCTACATGTTTCCTTGGGTGCATTTTATTCTTTTCCCACTCTCCCACCCCCTGCTTTGTTGTTTTTTTCTGTAGCACTCCAGTCTCAATGAACATTTCAATTAGTTTAGTCCCTCAGACATAATGAGCTATAATAACCTAACCAAAGAAAGAAAAACGAATAAACATCTGCAAAAAGTGCTAAATTTGGAAGATGGGTGGGAATAGATTCTTATCAATGTGCCTTCCCAGTACCTATTTTATTTCTCAGGGACTCAATGTTGCCATTTTGGTAATATTTCTTTCAAATTATTTGAGATGTCAGAGCATTAAAAGTAAAATTAAAATGCCAAATTGTGTTCTGGAAAACAATTTTAAAAAGCAAGGCAGTTTGTATTTTTCTTTATCGATGGCAAAAAAATTTTCCCTATCTTTACATTCTTAAACATGGAAAGTGTTCCAGAATTAATTTAATTTTGTATTTTATTGGCAATTCCAGGGCAGCCGCAACATACTGAGCACAATAATTGCTGTTTGAGAATTGTAATGACACACTTGTATTAAGAAGTAATCTCACCTTTTTGTGCTGAATTGCAATCAGATTTAATATGTCTAATTTTATTGTAAGAATGATTTTGAAGTGTTTTTTTTAAGTATTAAACCCTAACTGCAGAGAACTGAGATGCATTTATTTTAATGACTTTCTCCAGTTCACACTGATGTTGTGTACAGTAAATTTTATAGCAAGCAGCTATAATATTTCCTAAAAGTTAAATCCATTTCAGGTGAATAAGTACCTCTGTTTTATTTTCTGGCAAAGCCAGGTATTGATGATCTTCCAATTTTGTAATATTTAGGAATTATTATTCATAGCACATCTATTTCCAGGTTTACAATATGGAAAACATCATACCAATAAGTAAATTTTACTAGGCAGTTTTTAGGGGGAAACACCAGGTTATCAAGGAAAAATAATACTAGAAAGTATTCTAGTCTGAATTCTGTCCTTCGGTCTCTACCTCATTCCATATTACATTATATACCCTATTGAGCTTAGTACTTCACCTGTTTAAACTCCTTGACTTTCCATTTATTCTCAATTTCCTTTTCTACGTTAACATTACTTTGTATTTATTTATTTAGATATGCCTTCTATTTATTCTTCTATGAATAGTTTTCTTTTTTTGTTCTTTCTGCCCTACCCCCCTTTCTTTTCTCCTTTCTAAGCCATTTGCAGTCACCAATCTTGTTCATAGAAGGGCTTTAAACACGGAGGCAGCTGCACAGAGAATCACATAAGCTTTTTCAGTTTTCTACTGCACCTGGCTCCATGTGTGAAATTCTACGGCTTGACCACTGCTCTGTGGCATTTTCTTTCTATAGCCTTGTCAAGGTGCTTTCCGTTTTTTTCAGTGCACTATTGATATATTGGTTAGATATGGCAGAAGTCCAGGGAGATGTGGTAAATATATGCATAAACCATCACAAGAGGAAAATCTGATTAATCACAACTTAAATAGCCAAAAAAAAGTCAAAGTGTACTTAAAAGAAAAATAGTTTCACTTTTGTTTAGTATCTCATTAGATTAAAAGATTTTTTTCTGATTTGCAATACTGATACAAACAGTTTAGTTATATATTCTTAAACATTTTAACATTATTGCAGGTACATCTAAGGAGATATATTCAGTTGTAAGAATGTTTTTTGCCTCAGTTATTAAATATTTGCAATATGCACACTCCTGGAATTAATTGCACCTTCTTAAAAAAATAAATTGATGAAGATAACCCTAATAAGTTATTCTGTTAATGTTACTTGTTATGGTGTACCTAAAAATTGTAAAGTCGCTCCTTTTTGTAAATTTTTCTTTCAGTTACGGTTAGCTCCTAAGTGTATATTTTTTAATTATTAAGATTGATACATGATACATGGTCAATATTAGGCTATACATAAAAAGAAATAAAGTGATTTGAATTGTCAGTATGTTCAAACTAGTAGATAAAGTATATTGTGAAATTTGTTCAGCCGTTGCAAACTACTACATTATCAAAAGACAATTTTTCATTTATCAAAAGTGCAAATTTCCCTTTTCCAACTCCAGTAAGAATTTAGATTCTGGCCAATTAGTGTCTGGACTTATAAATAAAATGAACTTACATGATTATTTGCAAAAACTTATTCAGGTTTCTGGTGGAAATCTGAACTACAAATTGATGTTACAGAAAAATTTATAATTGGAAAAATATATGACAAAATATTAGAGAAAAACATAAACATTTTGAATGATAAGTAGGGAGAAATTTTGATGTACATGTTTTGACTTTTTCATGAGTGAATTATGTTGATAAATATCTGCCTATGGGCTATATTTTCCTAAAAATTATAGCAACTTTTGTGGTTGTAATTAATATCTCTCCATTTTTTGGTGCTAAGTGGTTAAAGGGGGACTGGAAATTTCTTCAAAAAATTAAGTATTGATTTTCTTTAAAATTAATTTATCATGTTATGAAAAATTAAACATTGTTTTATGAAGCCTTGATGCATGAGGAAGGAATGTACCCATAACTTTATAATATTATCTTCGTCAGAAAACAGCACAAATTGAATACAATTATAATATTTTTGAAATGACAATTCATTCTCAGTGGAACTATTACTGCCTCTGACTATAAGGAACAAGTTACTTGGTGGTTAAAAAGTATGTATTTTAAAATTTGTCTAAATATATCTTTGCATAGCAGACAGTCTATCACATCATCTGTCATGCCTTGGAGAAGGGTTTTTTTCTGAGAAGTTGGAAAAATAAATAACTGGGTGAAGAAATTTCAAATAATAAATATATATGTTGAGATATTTCTTAGAAAATACCAAAACTTCAAAACTGAGGTGTGGTTGGCCTGTATTTTTCTGCTGTACAAATCTCACAGGTTCTGTAGTAAGGGGCATTTGAATAAGAAAAACTAAAAATCAAGTTGAATTTATTTTGTCTTAGGCCTTCAATTTGAGCTATTAAAAAATTCCAAGAGCAATCTGAAAGACATACATTTCCTGCCCTATAATACCAGGCATTCCAGTATGTCATGTAATTTATCACAACAAAATTTAAATATACTTCTGCTTATTTGGTCATTAAATAATATATTTAATGGGACTGGGAATAAATGAAAAAAAAAAAAAAGGTAAAATACTGTTATTCTTTTAGAGACTCCCTGAAGTGAGGCATGATAATAGGAGCATGGTGTTATGGTGTACCTAAAAATTGTAAAGTTGCTCCTTTTTGCAAATTTTTCTTTCAGTTACAGTTAGCTCCTAAGTGTTTATTTTTTAATTAAATATTGAGATTGATACATGATACATGGTCAATATTAGGCTATACATAAAAAGAAATAAAGTGATTTGAATTGTCAGTATGTTCAAACTAGTAGATAAAGGGGCATTTGAATAAGAAAAACTAAAAATCAAACTATATCTAAAAGGCAAATGATTTTGAAATTATTGATGCACTCTGTTATTTTCCTTTTAATTTTGTTTCTATGTCTGATATTTTTTTCCTCATGAGAAATTGGTACACCTGCTTTATCAGTAAAACTGGCGAAATATATTCATGCACAATTTGTGGCACCAGATTTCTCATTCTGATTATATAAAACTGTGTGTTATTACTACGGGAATCACTTTAAAAGGACTAGTTCATAAATATATTAAGAATATTATTTACAAGTGTTATCTTCTTTTCTTGTTTGTTTTATTCTTCCAACAAAAACTTTATCATATTTCACATTTTTGTTGTTATGTGCATGATATATTTACATCATCTAAGGAAATTTTAACTAGCCTTTAATAACTGAAAAAGCCAAAAACCATAAAACCTTTAACTTCAAGAGAAGAAAATGGGCACAATTGAGTATACACTATCTATAAAAACAAGTTCTATTGAAAGTACCTTCTAATATAATCAAACATCTTAATAATGTTGACAGACTAGTTTATTACAACTTTTGAGAGATTATCATATTTAAGAATATGAGAGTCCATGGGTACAGGTGCTCGAAAAGACATGGAAGATTATTAATGGTTCCATGTAGTATATTTAAAATGATATTTATCAGAGGAAAAATTGCATTAATTCCAAATTTTGCATTATATACCCACGTTTATTAGGGTCTAATAATGCAATTCGATCTTACTATTTGAATTAATTCTACCAACTTCAAATTTAATGTCTTGAATTTAATTTTCCATCGAATGATTGCTCATAATAATTTGACTTTTAACAGTAGTTCCATCTATCAAAAAAGTCTTTTTTTCTCTATCACACTGCAAACATAGAGCATTTCTAGTACAGTATTCAAAATATAAATCTCTCTGGTTCTATAGCTTCTGCCTACCTCGTTTGTCAATGTGTATCAGGGACATTGTCCTTCCCTTACTCTTTTTCTTTCAGTTTCTTTCTACATATCTCCTTGAAGAAATTGAATAAAAAAACTGAGCTACTCTGGTGTCTAGAAAAACATTGACTTGTTTTACATGCTTTCTTAGTCTGGTTCCTTATCCTGGTTTCAGCTCACGTTTAAGTTCCTCAACAGTTCACTGATCAGTAATTTATTTCCAAGCTTATGCATGACAATTATCAATGGAACATTATAATCGAAGTCAGACTCGGCATTATACGTAGTTTAATTTAAAATAAAAAAGTCATAAAGTGAGATTAATATGTGATGAGAAGCTTCGTTTTATTTCTTTAAACAAAATTTACATAATTAACTGTTCTGAACTCCAAAATACTTGTGGATAATCTGGAAGATTAATACTCTGAAAAAATTTTCTATATTTTATTTATACAGATGTTAACATACACACACAAACAAGTAAAGCAATTTGTAACACAATACTATCAGGAATTTATAAACTAAAACTGACTCAAGAGTTTGAATCACTTATGGTATTTATAAGAAGAAACAATCAGATGGGTTCATTAAACAAATATTAGTCTGTCCATTAAAAAGAGAAATTCATACTCACGCATTTGAGAATTTCTTTTATACAGAATAATCATACTCAAGTTACTTTAAATTGATCCTGATTCCTGTTCAATAAATGTGTTAGTATGTTTAGAAAAATATTAAAATGTAATTTGGATTTATGTACTTTTTTTCTGCATAGGGTGGTTAAAAAATGAATATCAAAAAGTATTCTATAATGCTCAAAAATTGTTATGCTTTGCTTAAGAAACTTAACTTTCTTAAGTCATAATCAGATAATGTTGAATAATTTTGTCAATCTGTGGGAGACAATGAAACCTGAAGATGTCATTTGAAATCTTAATATTCTCAGATTAGTAGGGAAACAGTTCTGTGTTGACTAGGACAAATGCTTCCAATATGGAACAAATAATAAAGTATTTGTCAATAGTATCTGCAGCTTACTCACAATATACTTGATTACCTTAGTTTCACTAATTACAGTCATTTGTTCCGGATTTGTCTGCAGTGGTAAATGATAAGTGGTTTGTAGTAATATGGGCTACCAGAATGTCATTGAAATACACCTTTTAGGGTCATTTTCTGAGAACTTGAGAAAGCATGCTCTTGGCCACTCATGAAATGTTTCATTCTTGTTATTTATCAGTTTATCAATATGTGTGCTATATTTCTGTTGAATTTCACTTTTTATTTCATATCCAGATTTCATAATCTAAATATCATCATTTGTGCTTCACATATTTCTGATGTTTTTTTCTCTAAGCAAAAAAAAAAAATGTTGGATGCCTTATCATCATTCGATTATGGATTTATAAAGGCTTTACACTATGCATTTTTCTCTGTTATGAATTTTGCCAGAGATTTTTAAAAAAAATACTCGTCCTTTTTCTACTCATCATTCCCTAATTATTTGAGTAATTTAGAGCCAGAAATTTTTCCCAATACTCTGAGATTTTTAGAAACATCTACCTCAGGGTGCTCTTTGCTATAAGTCTAACCTTTTGGAAAATAGTGCAAAGACGTTTTTGGTTCCTATGAGGTTAAGGCAAGAAAACTTTGGCAAAACACATTCACCCAGCACACTTTATGTTACTCTTTATGTCACCTATAATCTCAGGTGACACATTAATGAAACTTGAATCTGTAGTTTCCTTTTTTTTTTTCCTGCTTACAGGTATGGATCTCTTCTCCAACTGCACTGAGGAATGCAAAGCGCTGGGCCACTCAGATCGGTGCTGGATGCCTTCTTTTGTCCCCGCTGATGGACGACAGGCTGCTGATTATCGCAGCAATCTGCATGTTCCTGGCATGGACTCTGTTCCAGACACCGAGGTGTTTGAAACTCCAGAAGCCCAGCCTGGGACGGAGAGGTCTTTCTCCACCTTTGGCAAAGAAAAGGCCCTTCACAGCACTCTGGAGAGGAAGGAGCTGGATGGACTGCTGTCTAATACACGAGCGCCTTACAAACCACCATATTTGAGTAAGTATTACATAAAAGGCTTTATCAAAATATTCCCTTTGAGGGAATAAGTTCAACATGCCATTCTTCTTAATAAAAATAGAGTTCAAGTTGTTTTCAGAAACAAGATAAAAGTGACTCTTGGATGCAGGCAGCACTTTACTGTGGAAAAATGAGTATACTTAACAGGAAGACAGGTTCCTGTGTTAGGACATGGTTGTTGACAACAATCAAACACAACTTTTGATGTTGAAAACATTTTTCAAATGTGCTTCGTATTTCCTTTGAATATTGCTCTCTTGCTTACTTCATTTCCATGTGTTTTGAAGGGCTTAATTAAGATGGAAAAACATCTCTTGACACTTGAGTCACTGGGAGATTTCATTTTTTTTTTTTTTTTTTTGATGCCAGCATTATCGCACAATCATCCTTTTTCCATAGTGACATTAAACATTTTTGGCTAAATTAAGAAATCAGTGCAGCCATCACTTTGACCATTCAATGCAATTTAGTAATATGTTCCTATGGAGTAAGTCTCTGATCAGAATCAGAGGAACTATGTGATGGAAACATAGAAATAAAGCAATAGTCTTCATTTATTTAAAATAATATGTTCTTCTAAAATGGGGACATTGAAAACTGTACTTAGCTCTTTGAATATTGGGACCATATTCTCTACTGGATTATTTTATACAACCACTGTGAAAATAAAAATGCTTAGAGATTCTGTAGTGTATTTCCTTTGAGGATCTTGGTAATGAAATGATCCTATATTCTCTGCTACATAGTTATCTTTTCCTTTTAGTTTGGTCAAACCATATAAACTAATGTTTGATAAAGATGAAACTCATAAAAACTCAATCAAAAGATGACTGTTATCTTATATAGCAAGTCCAGCGTACATGTTGTTTTTTTCTTTCCTCTTCTAGTATAAAAAATCGTGGAATCATAAGCTAGGAACAAAAAAGAGACAGATTGCAGATGTGTCATTTCTTTTATGATTTATGGAATGGGAGGGAAATCAAAAAAATACTGAAAGGAAAGAAAAAAGCTAGAAGAACATAAATTTTAGCTCTTGTGAATGTAAATATGAAAGGTATGGATTGAATGCATTGAGGACAAGCTTGCTACTCTAGACATTGATAAATCCTATGAATAAAGGAATAGATCTGCCACTGGATATATACATTGTGACGGCAACAATGATTAAACTGTTTTATGAAGGTTTGCCTTCATAAAAGGCAAACTTTTCAAATTACTCAGAAATACCATTACCCTACACATGATATAGTAAGTATTTTAGCATTTCAGAACCAAGTAATTGCTCCTGTCTCTAAACTATTGATATTTGTTTTGCTTTATCTTTTGAAGTTAAAAAATACAAGTAGAGCACGTATACTTAAGGGAAGTGTTGAAATGTGTAACATAGCAACTATGATGAAATTTGGATGCTAAAGTCCTAATGTTTATTTAGCTCACTCATCTATACACATTAGTGTATTTAAAATAGCCTAAGTTAGTTATGTGTGTTGCTAGAAATCAAAGAATGCATATGTTATTTAATTAAGAAAATTAAGATCTGTTTGCATATTACTCAGATACAGTAAAATAAATTAGTTTTTAAAAACTATTCTATTTTTTTCTGTGTTAGCCAGCTCACACCACTCAAAATTTAGGGTTTGGGATGAAGTGTGACCTGGCTGAAAAATAAGCAGAAATAGAAGTATTTTGTTGTTTTTACTTATACTCTCCTTAGTTCTTCATAGAACTTCAGCTTTTAGTGTTTAATGTTATTTTAGACTTATACAATTATCTTAAAAATTACATCATGGTTCTGATTTAATAGACATAGGCAATTTTATGGTTAATTTGATAGTACAAACTACAAATAAAAAACATTCCTGACCATTTTGCCCTCCAAATTCACATGAGGATAGTTGTTAATACTTGTACTATTTATCATCAGGAATGGAAATATTCTCATCTTCTAAATAGAAAAGAATGTACCTTACATAATTAAACTAAAAACTTGGCACCTATAACATTCTTTTAATCAGAATGTTTAAGTAATTATTGGGGTAGTAGCTTTCTTTTGTTGAACATGCATTTAGTTCTTTAGTGAACATAAAGTTTATTTAATCTTAAGAAAGTAGCTGAATATTTATTTATTTTTGTAGAGTTTTAAAAATAAAGTCTAATGAAGCTACCACTGTCATTTATAAAATGATCAGGAAATGGTAATATGCTTAATAATACAAATGAGATCATTGTCTATATCCAAGAACTTCCCATTTCTATACTTCTGATTGCCAAGTTTAAATTAAAAATCTCAAGGAATCAACCTCTATGCAAAAGTACATGTATGCACATGTTAAAAAACAAATAATTTGTGTTTTTTACCCAAATACTCAAATACAACTCTATATCCTTTTTTTTTTTTAATGTGTAAGAAAAGATCCACAAAGAGTATGGATGATGCATTTAACAAAATGGAAGTTATTTTTTACATCAGGAATAATTTTGACAATGTCAATTCAATTTCGTTAGTCATGAGCACTTTTTGAGCATGCTTGCTCTTATTTTTATTATAATGCTGTAGTTTGTTAATACTCCGATGAAAACCAAAGGGCTACACTGAAAGATTAAAGAAATAAATTAAAACATGTAGAAAATGGTCATATACGAAGCTCAGTGTTTAGATTTATCCTAAAATGCTAATGAATTTTAGCGTAGCTTTACCTTTTTCAGAAACATAAAATACCAAAATATCACCTTAACTTTTAATAAAAATTAATCGCTGTTTTGACACTTATTAAAATAAAATATGAAAAAAATTGTTACCTGGAGTTTAAAAATAACACCACATTTTATTGTGAAGAATTCAAGAATTTCTTTAGTATTGTAGACATCTTATTTAAAATAAGTCTTTCAAATGACACAATGTTACACAGAATAAAAAGAGCATAAAAATGATTTAAGTTTAAGAGAATAATAGATAAAAGCTATTTTATTAAGATAATTTAGAAAAACCCAGTAGTTAAAACAATGTCTTTAATATTACTTTTGCAATCATTCTAAGGATTTTGGCTTCGCATTTTGAACATCATCGCTTACAATTTGTTAGTAAATAAGCATATCTTTTGGTTCGAATAAATGTAAACAGTACAGTAGTAAAGGTGTAAGGATTCATTATTTGGAAACTCATTGATTTCTTGTCAATAAGCCTAATCAATGCCTAAGAATTGACAACAATCAAAAGACATAATCAATGAAATTTCATCTAAAATATATTTGTGAAAATCCTTTCATTTATTTAAGGGTCATACAGTAATAAATTATATTGAATGAAATGGAAAATATACATTGACATAATAATTTTTTAAACCCTTAATCCATGGAGTTTTTCTAGACTCATAGGACTATAGGGAACTATTGTATATTGAAGTGTCATGGTCCATCCTCTGTTCACATTACACAACATTTAGACTAGTCCATGTATGCCAAAAAATCACTAGTTTTCTCTTGACCTAATTTTTGAGTCCTTTTGAAACTTCAGTTCAACTCAATCTTAACACAAGAAAAGATGTCAGAACTTTGAAACATCCCATTTGAAAAATTGCTGACATTTTACCTAGACTTTTTTTCAGTAAACGTCATTTTGAGAAAATTCTTTTGGGCATCTATGTTATTTCTATGGCACACTTCACATTTTCAGTTGATTAAAATTGTAGAGCATGTTTTGTTTAGACACATCTCTTTCAATCCCTTCATTATCTCAATCTGCCTTCTGTGAGTTTTCGTAATTTGTTGAACTCAATAGTGTGGTAAGAGCATACATAAGATTCAAAATAAAACAACTTTTCTTATTGGTACACGTTACCCTCATATTTTTGAATCTTTGTGTATGTTTTTTCTGGGATTTCTATGTTCCTGTAATGTCATAAACATAGCATCAGTTTATCAAATATTGAAGTCCATAAATAAGCATTATTATACATGGCCTTTTTAATATTTTTGTCTCATAATGTCCATGTCCATACATCACTAAATGAATGGACATCTTTTTAAGGATATTTTTTCTAGTGCATATGTTAATTTTAGTACATATGTTCCCTTTTTCTCCAAGTTGTGTTACTTTTTTATAATATCCTATTTCTGAGACTTTTGCTTCTCTCACTCTTCTTTATAAGAATAGCTCTAGATTTGTGAATCTAACTTTCTCACTTTTTTAGTTTAAACCTTTGTGACAAATCCCTGGTCTTTGAATCACACCAGTCCTTCTGTTTTTCATTAAATTCCTTTGTTTAGTAATTAAGAATTGATCTCTCATAATTAAAATAGTTTACTCACCTTAGTTCTGTGAGCAGGAAATAAAAGATAACTTAGGGCCAGAAAAAACCCAATCCCAGTTCATCTTCTTTGCATATCTACTGTTAGATGTAATGTTCACTGAATTTTATATTTTACTTCTTTGAAAACTGATAATCTATTCACAGTTTGTATTCTTACTGCAGTTAGCTGATGCAACACCTGCCCGGAACCTTCCTGTAACTCCAGATAACTGAGATATTATCACATTATCTTATTTCTTCTGTAGTTGTTCAGTAACGGTCTACCTCAATTAATATGAGTTCAAGTGAAAGCTATAAAAATGCTTCTGAGGTGAACGTTCATTTTACATCTATACATCCGGCAATTTCTGTAGGCAGTTTGTTCACTTATTCAGCATCAGTGCTTCTCAGTCACATCACATGTCATTTAAAATTTGTGCCTTTGGGGGCATTGGAACTGGTTAGTATCCAATACTCTCTTGGCGTATTTAGACTCATTACCCAGCTATGCATATTATAAATGCTAAATAATTATGTGATAAAAAATGAATGAATGGCTGAATGAGTGTTTTTAAAGTACCCAGATAATGTTAAATGCTGTCGTTATACTTTAGTTCATACACGCATCTACACACAGTTTTGTTTTATTTTTTTTATCTCTAGGTAAACTTTCTTTTCTTCCAATTTTTAAAATATATTTTAAATTAGTTATACTTCTCTCGTGCTATTACTTACAAGTGTTTATAACGGGAAGGAGATAGTGAACTCATTCAAAATACTGATATGCACATATCCAAGGTGCTTTGTAAAATATGGTGGAGTTTTTCAATACTTTGAGACATTAAACACCTTTTGATTCATTCTAAGAACTTATATTCTAAAAAGGTGTTAAATTTGTTTCATACTTGTTAACTCTCTTAGAATTTTAAATACTCCATTTACATACCAGATCTTCGAGATCATCTTTCCTTGACATATTTTATTTACTACCAGCTTTCATAGTTTAGGTCTTATCTTTCACGTCTTTGTAAAGCTAATAGATATAAACTTTCATCTAGTGTAGTTACTTATTTTTCTTATGTAATTCCCATGTAGAATTATTTATTTGCATGTTACTAATTATATTTTTGAACTGACAGATACATAGATAAATAAAAAATAGATTTAAGAGCATATAGAGAAGACTTAATAAAAGTAATTTATATCTTTATTCAATACTTTACACTCCTTAGTATATGAGTCTCCATCTACTATTTAAAGAAGTTTATTTCATGCAAACTTTGCATTTTATTGAGCTAACATTTAGCATGTCAATATTATTTATATACTTCATTTTATATTACAGATCACTTTCATCCCCTTTCTTATTTTGTACATTGGAAGTAAATCCATATAAGCACTTGTCCATCATGTGAGCCTAACGAAGGAAGATTATCAATTAAATTATAAATAGAATTATTCAATGAAAAGGATTATCTACTTGGGATTTTTTTTCCTGCCTCATCATACTGAAGATATGTAGGTCATAATTCAAATGCATTAAGATATAAAGATATTGTAAAGAAGTCTGGAACATATAAATTCAATTGCTTATAAATATCATAAAACATTATTTAATACACAATGTACTAGACGTTTTTGGGGTGAGTCTGAGTCTTCTAAAGTCCTTTTAATAGGAATTAGATAGCCTCATTTAGACAATACAGCTTGGAAACTATTTTGGACTATGAGGTTCATTGTTCAGGATTAAATAATACTATCAAATTAGGACTAAACTCAGCATAATGGGAGTCAATTTAATATTTCCCAAAGTATAATAAAAATTTGTAAGTTTTCTTTCGAGGTCCAATTAGACTGTCTAATTACTACATAGTGGCCCCTGATCACCTACATCAATTTAGGTGAGGAGAGTATGGAGAATTTGAAAACATTGAATCCCAAATGTAATTACACACAAAAGGACACGCATAAGACAAATTATAAGCTAGAAATTTTCACAGATAAAATCAGGGTTTTATTTCTGAATCTTTTGTCGATACATTTATGACATTATATTTGTACATTATACCTAGGCATATACTGTTTTATTTTTCCTAAAAATATCTTTCTTTTAACTTAATTTCAACAAAATTTCCATAATCTGTACAGTAGAGTGTTACTACAAAATTTCCATAATATGTAGAGTGTTATTAAATTATCAGTGACAAAAAAATTATCAATGACAGCTTTTAAGTCATTGAATTCAACAGGTGATTGTAAACATATTTTCTGTGTTTCATTTCATGATTCTGCTGTGTGGATACATTTGTGCATATAGACATCTTATATAGAAACATATTTTTAATTTGATTTACTTTTTAATTATATCTGTCAATTATTTGAACGTGATTATTTAACTAATGGCTACTTCACTATTAGAAGCTGATAAACATGAGACTATAGTGTTTTTTGAGAAACAGATAAGTGATGTAATCAATTTTGGTCTGTTTCTTTATTTTTTAAGATACCAATTGTACTTTTTGAGGACCAGTTCACACTGCGTATTATAGTAAAATTAATCATAATACTGTGGAGGAAATAGATGTCTGTATTCTGAGGAAAACATTATTGTTACTGTTTGTAAAAATATTATAATAAATAGGACTTTTTCCTCTTTTCATGTTACTATTAGACACTATCCTACCCTAGATTCCAGTATTACCTGTGTTGGATATTGAATGGTGTATTTTATTTACACATACTAGACAATGAGTTAGTTTGTCATCTAGTGGTCTAAGTTTCATTTTATGCCAATAACTATATTTCAGCTGAAAGTTGGATAAAGACTGCATTATTCATAAAAAGCATATTTGTAAATATTTTTTTGTTAAAATTTGCAAAGAAGTGTCTTAAAAAGGAAAAAAGACCCAAGCCCAGGAGAAATACATAAATAAAATCAATATCAAATATATATTTCTTGGGTTTAATTTTGAGTCACGCTGGATAAAGAAATAGCCATAGTAAAGGGATTCTTTGTGATCTCAGTAAACATAACATTGAGTTTTGTCTCAAAGGGGAACACATGGTAGAAAGTTCTGAGTCAGCAATGATAACAGTATATAAGTGTACATAATAAGATTCATGATGGGATACACTTGTTAGTGTATATAAGATAAAATATTTCCTATGTAGGTTTAATCAAAATAGTGTTAGGAATAGGTTCATAGATATGAAGGTGAATGTTACAGTTTAACTGTTGCTATCGTTTCATTCTTAGAAAATATATAGAAAATCTGGAGGCTGACCTGTAAAATTAATATAAAATTATTATGCTCTTTCTCCCCTACTGTTAATATACCTGATGCCAAAACTAGTCCCCTTGCTAGTCACTGGTGGTGTGGGTTCAAGATTTATTTGCCAGAGAAGTACTCATCAGATGATTATACTGAAGGTCATGAAATCAAGATATGTTTTGGTAGCTCTATCTTGATTCTTGAGTTACCTCAAACTTTTTGATAAGAACAGTGGTAATAGGGGTGCCTGGGTGCTCAGTAATTAAGTATCTGCCTTCAGCTCAGGTCGTGATCCCAGCGTCCTGGGATCCAGCTTGGCATCGGGATCCCTACTCAGCAGGAAGCCTGCTTCTCCCTCTCTAGCTCACCCTGCTACGTAGTACCCACAGAGTTCTACTAAATTATGCTTTTAAAGATAAAAATGATGGATGATTTCATACATATACAAAAATAGAGTGAGTAGTGCTAAACTCTCCGTGTTCTCCAGCCTAAACAATGATCAATTCTTGGCCATACTTGCTTCATCCAAACGCTAAAACACTGTATTTTCACTTAGATTTTTAAAGCAAATCCAGAGATCCTACTGCTTACTCCATTAATATTTCAGCATATGTTTATTAAAGACGAAGTTTATTTTTAACATTACCACAAGAACAGTATTCCTCTTTAAGGAGAGTTCTTACTATCATTGGTTGTCTGGTTATTGTTCAAATTTCCATAATTTTCTCATAAATATTATTTACTTTTAGATTTATTATTTATAATTTTCTCATAAACATTATTAATATTATCTACATTTCATGAACTTGATTCATGACTAAAATAAGCTACATAGCAACCCATTTTTAGTTTTTTATTTTTAAACTTTTTATTAAAGTATAAAATACACGTAGAAAGGTACAAAAATCACAAGTTTTCACAAAATGAGCTCACTTGTGTAATCAGTGACTACAATATTAACTCGGTACCAATTACAGTAGTTAAAAAGTCCTAGTACTTCAAAAAGTACCTCAAAAAGCCCTGTATTCTGTCCTCTTCCAGGATTACCTCCCCAGGAGGTGCCACTGTCCCGACCTCTAACCAAAAATTAATTTTTCTGGGTTTTCGATTTTATATAATTTCAATAAATGAAATAGAGTAGTGTTGTTTCACTAAAATGTAATAGCCAGATATTCTCTCTGATCATATAGGGAGGGCAATCAGCAGAGCCTAGAACACACCAATGTGTAAACTAAAAAGACAAGTTAGTTAGCATCTATCCTCCTTGAACATGATTGCTCTTACTATTTTCGGAATTCTTATCATGTCTAGTCTTTCACAAATGCTTGGTACCTGTCTTTATATCTTTCTTATTGATGGAAACATTATCTGCTCACTCAGTGGTGTTTTACAGAAGCAAATATTTCAATATATTCATTTGAATATCAGATTATACGTCTGTATTTCACATTTCTTTGAGTCTAGGTTAGAGGACAGAGGCAAATTGGCACTCATGATGCTAAAGGGAGACTTACTAAAATAAAGAGATTAACATTTTGGAAAATGCCATATCTGAAGAGAGTTTAAAAGGATTGAGAGACTGTGAATTGTGAAAAGGGGAGAGGTGACTTAACAAATGTTAAGTGTTTAAACAAATACTACACGGGGAAGATAAAGATCAGTTAATCTGTCTTTATTGAGAGCAGAAAAGAGAAAATGGATGTATATTGCATCCTGAAAGATGTAAATCACACATTATGGAAAATATCCTGACCCTGACATTGGTATTTGCTCCCGAGAGATTTGGAAACGCTTTACCTAGAGCGCTTTATAAACTACAAATGTAGGCATATGTCAGCTGTGATTTGGTGGAATGGCTCGCTCTAGCCCTGAGATCTATTTCCTGCAGCACTCATTTCCCAGCACTGGGGCTGGTGAAGGAGTGAAGGATGAGGCTCAGCTTTACTGGAGGACAAAAGAAAGGCAAGTGGGAAAGCCTAGATTTTTACCTATTTCCTTCCCTTCCTGTTTCTGTGTAGATAACTTCTTACATTTCTGTCTTATATTTCTGAGGGATTTTGAAAGGAAAAGTTGGCTTCAAAAAGCCTTTTTTGTCCCCCTCACATTGAATTGCAATGGATGATTAAATATCCAGGACAAGAAACTAAGAAATCATAGTTTTAGAAGGAAATTTGTGGGCATGTGTAGAGGGCAAAAGCTGATTATAAAGTGTCTACTAAATTTATAAATATATAAAGATAAAGATACGCAATATATAACATAGATCATGTCTATTAAAAGTATGTGTTATAACTTAAAAATGTAAGGCTCCTTATTATATTTAATAATCAATAAAAGGAAGACAGATGACTATAGATTTTAAATATCTGACTTCGTCAAATATTGAATCTTCATTGAGCTGTTTTATTTCTCTTATAATAAGAATTCTCCACTTGTGGTATCATCTTATCTTCTGCTAAATTTTAAGAAAAATCCTTGGTGTCAGTTACTGTGAAATGGCTCACAATTAAGTAAAAAATGAAACAGGCATTAATAATGATTCAAGGTCAAGTTGCCTCTTTTTTTTTTTTTTTTTTAAGATTTCATTTATTTATTTGAGATAGAGAGAGATAATGAGAGAGGCAGGAGCAGGGAGGAGAGGGAGAAGCAGGCTCCCTGGGAGCAGGAAGCTTGATTCTAGGACCCTGAGATCATGACCTGAGCGGAAGGCAGACACTTAAACCGACAGAGCTATGCAGACGCCCCAAGTTGGCTACTTCCTTAAACCTCGTAGTAATATGCTTTCTTAATTATTTTGGAAGATACTGCAAGCACGCTGTATATGATCATTATATTTTGGTTACTTTGGAGAGAAAATTAAAATGTAGCATTAGCTTGATAACATGAAATCATGTATTAATTACACACTTAAGAAAAATAAAATGAAAAGAAAAATAATCAAATGGGAAATCGTATTAGCTAAACATTAAGTCTAAATTTAATAACAGTAGTAGCTACTACTGAAGGCCCATTTTATAGGTATGAAAAGATGAAATAAGGCACAATAAAGACACTGATTTCATAAATACACAATGTTATAATGTGGTAGTTATTTTTGTCTATCAAAGGTGATGAAGTAAGTTTTGAATTAGATATAGGAATAATTTGTGATTATATAAATATACTTAATTGTATAGAGCCAAAGGGGTTGTTTGGTATTAGACAATGTAAAAATGCCTTTTACTGATAGACTGGAATGAATTTTAACTTCTTTGAACTTGACTAAGCTGAGGATTTGGGAAATCAGTATTTTTAAATTATATATGGGGTGGTGTAAAGATAATTATTTCTCAAATTATAAGAACAAAATATTGACTCATTGAAATTACTGAGAAAGGTAATTTTTTAATGCAGGCTTACTTAGAATTATTTTTAGGAAATACTTGATATTAAATAATTTATTTTCATCTCTCTCATTTAATATTGAGCTTAGAATCTCGGGACATAATTCTTGGGAACTTAAATTGCTTGCTTTGTAGGAATTCTTTATAGAAACTATATTTTCATAATGCTTATAGAGAAGGTGTACTAATATATCTAAAATGGGGAAATATTATCCTCCCCTTAAGTAAAAACATTTAATGTAGTTTATAAAAGGTATATTATATTGCTTTGAGGTTAATTTTAATTCTATGTCCTTTATTAATCTTTCAGAGTTTTTCATACTTCAATTACTTTCTAATTTCAGAAGAATGTCGATAGGTCTTATTATTTGTAATACTATTATATATTGTGAAGTAGTGCCATGGCAGTTTAGAACTTTAAGGGAAGTTTCTAGGTAGTTGCTTTAGGCACGGCTTCCCAAGCTACTGAGAAAAACAAGGTGACCCACGTTCAAGAAAACTTATTGTTGAGCACCTATTATATTCCTAGCATAGTGATTTTCGTTTGCCCTAGAACTATATTATATAAATGTTCTCTAGGCCAACTATATAGGAAAATGATTATGGCTCATGAACTCATCACAGTTACATGTGAAAATAAGATCAATATCTTAAATACATATATAATAATGGAATCAATTGAAATACTCTAGAGAGATATCCAGGAGGAAAACAGAAATATTACGAGAACTTTCGTTGAAAATGTATACGGCATCAGATCAGGCTCATTACTAATGATCACACATAGCCTTATGCATCCTCATTCAGTAGAAGCGTATACTGTCTTCTGCATAGATCAACATACTCAGATCAGGTCATCTCAGTGTCACCTGCTCTGCACCGATCTAGAAATATGCAAAAGCATTTTTAATTATTGATGTCTTTCCACCCTATACACCATGCTAACTACCAGCCCTCTTTTGAGGTAATTTTGGAAAAAAAAAAAAAGAAGAAGAAGAAGAAACCGACCGCAGGCGTATTACAACACTAGCAAAAAGTTCTCAACTCCCTCTTTAGGTTGTACATGAAGCACAACCTACTTACCTAGTTGGATTGTGGTCTTGGCATATTTGAAAAATACTCTTGTTTTGTTTTCAGGGTAAGTTTTCCCAAGCATCACTAATTTTATCCATTTTGACTTTATGATAACTTGAAATTTTTAATTTCAACAAATATCACTTTTTTGTTCTTATGGTATGTGTGTACTTCCTTTGGACTTGTAGTCCATGACATAATTACAAGAGCAGGTCTTTATATCTGTCCTCCTATCAGAGTTGTGTTGTGGTGTAGTTAAGAGCTCTCCAGTTACAGGGCTGATCTGTCAGGGTTCCAGTACTGATCCAGCCAGTTACTCGCCGCGTGACCTCTATAATTCCTTTAACCTTCCTGTAACTCATTTACCTCATCTGTGACATAGATCCTCAAAAGCTCATTGTAGATATTAAATTATTTAACATATCTGAAGCAGTGAGTGCCTGGGCCCAAAGGAAGCACTCATTAAGTGTTCAAGGCAACCATATATTCAGTTAAAATTGGAACAATGACATCAGCCTGAGTATGGAGAAAATTAAAATTCTGGCTTAAATAGAACTAATTATGCTTTCTTTTACTCCCAGAGAAAAATCAGCCTCCAAATGTTCTTTTCACAATATATCACTATTTTACATCTGCAGTATATATTCTTTCACATAATACATATGTTTTAAAAGTACAGTATCCCTATTTTTCTTTTTCATCTGTGAAACCAATGAAACTGATTGAATAGAACCAATGGTATAATGACCAGCAAAGACTAGGTTGTATTCATTTTATGATGATGTTAGTCACAGAGTGCGATTCTGATTTTTAAAATGTCATGTTCTCATTATTTTACTCAACTTGTGTATTTACAAGGAGTAAAGATACTTGATCATGTACAACAAACAGTAAAAATAATCTGACACAGAATACACTTTTGAGTATTTTAGTATAAGAAGCAGCATATTACATTTGAAAATAACGAATTTATATTTTTTCAGGCCAAAAAAATTTTTTTTAACTGATACAAATAGTTACCCTTACCTAATTTGACACAATCTACATTTCAACAATTCTACTAACACATTAGAGTAAATTCTGGCCTTAGGCAGGGCACTGTTGGTACAAAGAGTTCTGACATCCTTGTGTGGAAGACACAGATGCCCAAAGATCATCACACAAAGTAAATGTAAAAACTGAGTCTATAAGATATACGATAGATATCTTTGCCTGCTGTAAATCAGTATTTGAACATGCAGAAGCTCAGATATTTTCTTGCCTCTTTTTCTTCACTAAAATCCCATTATTAGATAAATGTAATTCTCTGAGACAGCATTGCATATTTATGTTTTTGTAACTTTGTCTTTAAAAGTCACGTAGAACTAGCAAATGATGTCACAAGCTCATTTGAGAAATGCTTAAAAATCTACCCAAACTTTACTTTTTGCTTATCATTTTTTCATTGGATTCTCCATGTACTGCTCATGAGTATGATTCTGTGTGTTTTCTGTGTCCTGCCTTCCAGGTCAGTTTTGCACGTGTATCACTAATCAGCCTGAATAACAGTAGCCCTAACAACTAAGTTTTAGTGCCCGATTACAATTCAGCATTATATAGTCTTCCTTATACGTACATGTCTCATATGAAAACAAAAATTTCTCATCTTTTTATAAAATGGTGAAAATTCTTGCACTTAATAGTACTGTTGCCCAACTATGGGAAAAAATGAAATTTTAAAACAGATTTAATTTTTTTTTTCATTTACATATCTGTGAATGAAATCGTAGTGTTAACTGCAATTAAGCATTTTCTCTCCTCTCAAAATGCACTGTTTTTCAACGATTCTACTTTAAGTTTCTCAGCTCATTAACAGATACAGAAGATATTTACTTTATTATAATAAATACCTTTGGCTATCTTTGGAAAAAATCTCTTAGAGTGTAACCAAGGAAGGATTTATAGAACTCTACTTTGGGGCCATTATTGGAGCACTATCTGAATTATTTTAACTGATAGAGAAAAAAGGTGTTCTGGAATATAGAATTGAATGAAAAAAGTGTGGAACTAGAGAGCAAATACATATAAAGAAGTGAATAGTATAGGTTGCCAAATCTATAACATAAATCCAGGAGGAATAATGGAAGTTAAAGTTTGAAAGTTATATTTTGGATAGATTAAGACTCATTTTAAGTAATAATACCAATAGTAATAGTAGCTAACAATTGTTAAGAATTTCTTATCAACCTAGCACTCGTGATTCTAAAAACTTTTCAGATATTAATAGATATAAAGCTTACAAGAACCAAATGAAATAGGTATTCTGGCTCACTTACAGATTACAAAATTAAGAAAAAGAGATGTCCAGTAACGTGTCCGTGGTCTGATGCCTAGAGAGGCACAGCTAGACTTTTTATTTGACACCACCTGATTCTAGAGGGAGCGTTTATTTGTAACTCATTCACTATTTGAATCCCAGGCTTAAGAAAGTGGACATTACTCAGAAGGGAGTCAGAAAGGATGTGTTGTGTGGTGTTTTTGGTTTTGTTTTTTATCAGCAGAGTTATTGATGTTGTCAGGCGTTGTGGCAATAAGAGCCTGGTGCAGAATGACAATGAAAGGATTACTATTAGAGAAATTTTGGAAAATAAACAAAAAACAAATGGAAAGTATTAGGATTCTCAATGTAGCAATAAAAGATAAAGAAAGTAGTTATCCAGGACAATTCTGAGATCTTTAGACTCAATAATTGGGAAAAGTCTGCACCCCCACTATACTACTACTGAGGATCATGTGCTGAAGGGAATATGTGTTTTTATTTTTATTTTTTAAGATTTTATTTATTTATTTGAGAGAAAGAGAATGCCAGTGGGGATAAGGAGCAGAGGGGGAGGGATAAGCAGACTCCATGCTGAGCGCTGAGACCTGCAAAGGGCTCCATCTCACAACCCTGAGATTCGGAACTGAGCCAAAACCAGGAGTCAGTAGCTCAACCAACTGAGCCACCCAGACACCCCAGAAGGGAATACATTTTGATTGGAAAACTAATAACCAGCTGGAGCACCCTTGAAAGTACTTATCAGTAAGATGGAGAAAGATGAAATATGTGTACTTTATTAAATTAATATTTAATATTTTTGTAAGTGAAAAGTAGATACAAGGAAAGATGATAACTGAAAATATTAATAGGCTGAGGTTATTTTTGGATAGGAAAGATCTGATCAATGCATGTGACCTTTAATCACTTAAAATATGTTATTTTAAATGCCATAATTAAAATTGTCCCTGTGTCGTCACTATTTCTGTGAATCGCCGACCAGATGTTCCCAGGATGAGACTTACTTGTGTCTCTCTATGAAAGAATAAACTGGAAGCTTTATTTTACCTTAAAAAAATCAGTTTCACAGTTATAAAATAAATATAATGTTAATCTATGATCATCATCGGCCTTATTTTTTTCTTTGTTGAGAAGTGTGGGAAAAAAATATTCCATGCTTTTCTATAGGTACCTAGCTTTTATTGCTGCTGATACTACTCGAGGCTTGAGGTTTGGGACAGAATCACTTCTTTGAACAGCTCCTTTCTCCACTTTTTCTTTCACAATTACCTTAGCATTGAGTGATCAGCTCCAAAACACCCAGGTAATCATTTGATTTCAAAATATTTTGTTACATTTGGGAGAGTTAGAGTGATGGAATGCAAACTCTTTCCAGATATGTTAAGTATAAACCCTGGAGCTTCGCAGGGCTCTGTGAGGAGACGCAGGTGTACTTTCTTTTGCATTCCCCAATCCCAGTTCTTTCTGCCTAGCTCGCCAAAATTAATGAAGACCCCTCTGTTTTTCCATCTGGCTTTTACTGTCAAGTAGAGTATTAATTTATATTTATAGACATTTGACTTCAATAGTCTCCTCTAAACATTTTGAGAAGCTCCCTGTTGTGGCCACAATAATGCCCGCTACTTTAAAAGTTTTTCACATTTAAACCCTGCCTACAGTCTTTGCTTCATGTCATTCAGTAATTGTCAGCTTCTCACTACAGCATTT